>JABVXU010000005.1:0-594419 GCA_013365365.1 Cruorifilaria tuberocauda
CTAGCAGTTTGCTTGCTTACGAATAGAAAGAAGGACTGTCACGGTCAAAGAAGATCGTCGACAATAACAGGAAAGAAAGAACAACAAAATATTGTCGAGGTTAAAGAAAGAAGAGAAATCCCCGAACTTATTTTTCATGCAGATTTATTTGTTTTCCAATGTATCTGAAAATAAAGTTAAAGATATGAGTTTAGAAATAATCTGAATCGAAGATCAAAGTATATAGATATATAATCTAACTCATAAATGGAGAGAGACTTTTCAATCTTTCAAGTTATAGCCTTGAATTTAAAAAAATTGAAGCGGATAGTTTTATATTTATCAATTTCTGTACTGTATTTTAGTCTAAGATGACATGAGATAACTATTACCTGAAAGTGATTTTTCCTCTAAAACGGACTCTTTTAATCAAGTCTTATTACCTAAGGTAAAATTATTGCTATTACTTTTGCCGATAAAGTATATTGAATTTTGAAGCTTTGAAATTGTTAATGCGTCCCGTGATTTAACGGAAGGAAATTAAAGAAATTTGTATAAAATTTCATCAGTTACTCCTTCCTGCACTATAGAGTTGCAAGTTTTGAGGAGAATCTTTCAATGATTTCGGAAGTACGATTTCTTTCAAACATTTTCAAGACAGATTGATGTAATTAATTCTCACAGTCGTCTTGGGTGCATGTTTTCATTTGGCTTACATTTCATTATCATTTAAATTATGAATCTAGAAAATGGTGTGTTAGATTTATCCGTCGAATTATTTTCGGTAAAGCGCAATCTGTTGATGGTAGTACTTTCTTCCAGAGCATATCGTTGTACTTCACAATCACTTCCGGATTATTTTCGAATTCATTCTGGGTTAGTTGTAGTTCAGTTATACCACTTGATCTTGAAAGGTGTTTAGATCAAGAAATATTTGTTGCATTTGTAATCTCAGTCAGTTTAATTGTTATTGTTTATTTTTATAAATATTTTATTTGGGAAGGAGAAAAGATAATTTATTAAGGTCTTTGCTTTTTTTGGTTTATTTCTTAAAGTAATTTGAGATGAAGAAATTAATGAAAATAGGTTCAAGAAGAAGAAAACCAAGTATTGGTCAACATCTTGACCATTCGCTTAAAATAAGTATTGTTGATGATTAAAAGGATAAAGGAGAAAGATTAATTTTAGAGAGCAGCGGTGAAAGGAAAAGAAATGCCTGCTTGGAGTCAATATCTCGGGCTTGATACCTCTGAGGTAGGGAATGATGTGCTACTAATTTGCTTGGATGGCATGTGTTTGTTCACTATAAACTTTCATATATGGGAAATTAAGTGAAATCAAAATAGGATTCAGAAGTTCACATTAAATATTCTTATTTGATTTATTAGCGAACCCTTTAAGATTGTAACGTGTCAGCAGGCATGTGATCGTCTCATTAGAAGTATAAAAGTTTATCTACCTCTCCCTATTTTACTATGTATGTTCACCACTTTTACATGGACACTACCCTTGGCGGAGATTGAACCTATAGTAGTAGTACCTGTTTGAAATTGAGTACACAATGCAAAGACCATTTATAAATGAACATCATTACGTGACATCAATGTTGTCGATATAAAAAGATTATTTTTAGTTTCTTGGTTTGATTCTATTTAGCACGATTTTTTGATCATGAACATCATTTTATTTAATTTATCTACTGTAATTTGTAGAAATATATTCAATTTTTATTCTTCAGATTAATTTAATTATCCTTATAGGCGGAAAAAGTTGAAAAACGTGGACAGTATATTGCTGTAAGAACGTTGATCGGTATTGCAATTTACCCGTTAACACACGTAAAAATTCTCTTCCAGCTTGGGTACGAACCGTTTCCTCTGACATCGGGAAAATTTTTATGGTTTTTCCGCGAAGCATATTTTCTTCCAAATGGTTTCACATATGGTATGCATTTTCATTTTGTTCTGTTACCGTCTTTGTTTGTCTGTATTTCGGAAAAATTTAGTGGAAGTCTGCGTCAAATTATGATATTGTTAACTTGTGTGATTTCAGTTTATAGGAAGTTAATGAGCTTTATGTATTTATTTTTCTCATTTAACGTATGGTCATCATTGGTGTAGATACTACTGACACCATTTAGACATTATTATTTAATAACTGATTTTTATGTAATTTTAGCTAAAAAAATATATCACCACTTCGGACTACAGAGGCTTTACACAGGCATCGATGCTTCCGTGCTTTCGCAGTTCACTTCCGGGTTTATTGATCTTGCGACAAATGTTGTTAGTTTTTGCTGTGATATAGTAAATCTAATAAACGCCCACAAAGACCATCTTTAGAGATCGGCAAGAATGACAGTAGCAGTCTAAATAATAGATGAGTTGTAAAAGAGTTTAGGATACTCTTTTATCAGGATATTCAATATTGCTGGAAAGTGAAGTGATCTTGTATGCATTTAAAGCTCCATACAGTATAAGAAGAATAGATTTATTCAGTTATTGTACATATATCGTATCGCTGTTAGATTGATTGAAAGGTTTCCAGGTGTGATGTAAAAAAAGTATTATGAACATTCGCTGTAATCAAGTAGTTATTTCTAAGCAACGAGAGGATTTCGTATGGAAGTATATTTATCGTATTAAAAACTGAAGTAGTTTATTTATCTTGAATCACTTGTTCTTCGTTTGACTAGTTTATGCAATTGTATTAGTGGATGTAACTTTCCTTTTTGCAGTACATGGATCGCCATTATCCCGAAATTGGTGGAAAACCGATTAACCTAGAAAAAGAAGAGTCCGAGATGAGTGATGCAGAAAGTATGCGTCGTGTCCTGCGTTTCGCCATACGAGAAAGTATTTCCCGTACTGTTGCTGTTATTTTTTCACGTCCATTCACAGGTAATAATTTTTTTATTAATTCACAGTTCATTTAAAATGTGGTTTATGATCTCAACGAGAGCACATATTTCAAAATTTCAGTGATTATGATCAGAAAAATTGCGCAGATAATAGGTGGTGAGCTCAAATATTATAATGTGTTATCCTCTTTGCGATTAATTGGCATTGAGGAGGGTCCGAAAGGATTGTTTTCGTTAGTTTTTAATATTTCTTTCATTTTAATAAAAATTATATTTGAGTTATGTATTTCGAAATATTGTTTTGATAAAGAAAAGCCTAATTCTTTAACTAATTCTGTGTTTGCATCAGTAATGTACTTTCTCTAGTTATTTAAAACATTTGCATTATTTCAGAGGCTTAATTCCTCAACTTATTGCGGAGTATTTTTCGATATGGGGTATACATTTTGTTCTTTATAGTGTTGAACGCATTACGTTGCGTGCTCAGCAAGATGCCATTGTAAGTTTGGTACTATTGATGATTATATACTGAAGGTATTGTGTTGACTTTTAGTTGCTCATGATTCATTGTTGTTTAATTGAGGATGAACTTTCAATTTCCTTTTTGAATTTTCTGGATGGATGTAATAGAGAATACGTTCGAATCATTTAATAGCAGTTATTAAGGCTTATTTTAACATCTACTCTGTTTACTTTTTATGCTATGAAAAGTCCATTGTTGCAGCGTTCTAATAACAAAGAAGAAGAAAATTTTATCGTTTCAACACGCAAAGCACTACATTTGATTGCACCTATATTTGTGAACAGTTTCACATATCCATTCCAGGTGGTGTCAACAGTAATGGCAGTCACGGGTTCCGGGTAAAAAATTTTTTCAAGTTTTTTCACAATTAACGAGAATAAGGTGGGAATACTTGATCTCATGCTTTTCTCGATGATTTTTGTTGTTCAAAATGAAATAAATAAACATGAACCTGGCGGTTCTCATCACCTGATCTTGTCTGTATGATGATATATCTTTTTGGCTTTATTGGTTAAATACATCATCTTTCGTGAATTTTCCATTCATTACAGACTCTTTGTTTCGATGTTGCCTTATAGTCCGCCGTTTGGTTTGTGGCAGGATGCTTATGATTATCTGTTACCAATTAATGGATTGAAACGAGGCTCAAGAATGTTTTGGCGTGAGCATAGTGGAGCTGTTAGCGTGGGTGCTGATCAAGAGCTTTATGCCGCAAACAAACATTTCATGTATGTATTGTTCTTATTCATACTCATTATTTTTATGGAATTCATGAAAACAGATTTATGGAATTTTTATAAATTTTCATTATTCTGTTGGGATAGGGAAATCTGTTTTTAACAATGCTAATAAACATTGCATCAAATTTCCATCAAATCCATCCTTATCATTAATGTATTAGGGTTTAGAACTGGAGGAAAATATTAATGTAGGCATAAAAAGGAGGAATGTGGTTGGGTTTTAATGAATCAGATGAGAGTTGATGACTGGATTGATTAAGGAAAGTGCTGGCAATGATATAATTTTAATGTTCAATTAATACCGTTATTTTTAGTTGATGAAACAGGTCGATGGATGCCACAATTTTGAATGATCTGTGTGATTTTTTCCTTCATTTTTATATTGCGGCATTTATATATTAAGATATATTGTCCTCTTAAAAACTGTCGAGACTCAAGGTGCTGCTAGTTATAGATGTTTGCAAAGGAAACTCCTATACTATGCTAACTCCTATAACTCAGTTTTTGTGATGGAGTTTTTAAATAATAGAGATTAAAGCATCACTGTGTTTTGATTGTCAATTGCAAATAAGTTTTTCGATAAAAAGATAAATGATAATGAACAAGGAATGATTTTACATTTAAAAGAAATCTTAAGAAGCTAACCATAGAAGATATTGATTTTTTTTCAAGAATTTCAGCAGTTGATCGTCCATATTCTTGATCAACCTGCTAGTTCCTCTTTCTATATTTAAATTTTATATTTAGAAGTATATTTAAATTTTCATCTCTACATGTACGTTATGAGATTTCCATCTCACTGCATACTGAAGTATGATGTTAGGCATTTTAATAAAATTCATCGAACAGATTACCACTTTATGTTTCTCATTTTTCGTTCCATTCTGCTTCGCAGGATGAATCCATTTCTCTATCATTTTTTCCAATTGGATAAAATTTTTACCTGATTTTATCCTTATGTGCAAGAATCTTACCGAGCGCCTCATAAATTTACATATATTGCGTAGTCAGCACAAATTTGAATATTTTTCGGGTTTGAATTCTATATAAGATTTCCAAAATTGTGGCGATTAGTGCTTGCAGTAATACATAAAGCTATTGTGCAGCTGTGTTTCCTTAATAATAGACGAGAGCAACGATGTTTTCGAATCGTGGAAATGAAAATCAGAATGTGGAGACGGAGATTATTCGTGCCAAATCTTGTAAATATATAAATCACTATCCAATAGTTCAAAGATGAGCAGAGGATGAAATGATAGAGAATGATACTCCTCGGTTTTATTTACGAAATTCTTATTTCAAACTAATACACATGGATACTTGAACATATATTTGCTTAGTTTTGTGTAAGAAGATTTGGAAAAACAATAACCCAAAGAAGAATAGAAGAATATGAAACGATGTCAAGATGTCAGATGAGTTTGATGATCAGCAATGCAGTTAAGAGGCTCCGTAGCGTGTGTGGCGGAGAATCTTTTAGTAATTTAAAATGAAAATAAAAGTAACAACAAGGAGAATTAAATATTATATTGGAAAATATCGAAGTATCAGTCTAACATGAATTATTATCCATTCAGATAGAAGTGGGAATTGTTTAACAGCCAAATCAGTAGCAGATACAAATTCATACAAAGGCTTACATGACGATTCGATACTGTCAGTAACTAGTGTTGCCGGTTTGTGCCGCTTCTTAAAAATTAAAAACATAAAACAATAGCCATGATCATGTTTATTATCCTTATTTTGATTTCATCTCCAAGTAGTAAAAAAGAATGCTTCAGTTATTAAGCAAAAAATAGCAAAAGGATTTAGGATACATTGAAAAGATTTTATTGATTGGTATGAAATTTGAGATAATTGAAAATTAAAAATGAACACTAGAGGAAAAAATGCCACGTAATGATATGAGATGCGTGTGACAGTAACAACTTTTTTAAACTACAAAAAAGTAATCAGCAAAACGGAACTTACTCACTCTTCTATTAACTTAATAAAGCGAAATTAGTTACTGTTTTGAAATAAGCTTATTCTAAATTTGTCTGTATATAGGTATCACACACGAATCAACTGACAACAGCATCATTGATAATTCGACAAATTTAACTACCAAATTATCATCTTTTTCAATAAAGAACACATATGAAGAGTTAAATTCAAGATCACATTATTCTTCCGTAGAGGTATGTTCCTCTCAAAACTATTGAAATAATTAATTTTCATCGATTGCACATAGAATGAAGTTATGCCTTTCAATTTTTAGCACATAAAATATGATCAGATATGATTGGATCATATATGATATTATGGAAAGAAGGATTAAGGTTTTTGAAATTAGACTGATAGAAATAAGAGATGGTCATTTCAAGCATAATGCAAGAAGCATCTTTCTTTTAGAAAATGGATTTAATACAAAATGATGGTTATGATATTTTTGCAAATAAATTGATGATACGTTTGATTAATAATTTACGAGCCAAACATCCTCAGGAAGGTTTTTCCTATTAAAACTTACCCTAAAATAGCAAAAAATTTTCATGTTACATTCAGGGCATTGGTATGAGGAGGAAAAAAATTCATTGCAAACCCTCATTGGTAATAAGTATAATTGAAATAAAATTTAGTAATTAAACTAATTAAATCAATAATTGAATTTGCCCATTGTTACTTCAATTTTGTAATTTTTAAAAAGAATATAGTTGCAGATGCTAGGGTATTTCTTATGAGACGTGCAGAAACTGTTTCGGATGTTTTCCCAAATTGGATAGCGAAAGCTTTTGACGACTCGAATTTCTACATGTCATAATTTCTAAATCAAAATGATTATTTCTATAATTAATTTTACGTGACCTTGACCGCGTGAACGATGGATGACTTCTAGGAAATAGATCAATAATTTAATTGAAATACCTAAACAATATAGATTCTTCATCTTCCTACTCTATCTTTATCAATTTTAATGTTAATAGAAACCACTTGATGTTTTTTAATCTAATTTTCAAAATTGAACAGACATGATTAACTAGAAAAATGTTATCTAATGTTAAAATTGCGACTGCAGTTTTTAAAACTCATTTTCAAAATTATCAATCAACTCAATTATTAATAATAATCAATTAACCTGGAATCACAAAAGTAATTATAACTATTTAAAATCTTTTCGAAAATATCAGATGAAAAACTCACCAATTTCTACATTTAAATTTAATGAGAAATGATCTCTTCCTCTCTTTTTCAATAATTTAATTGGATAATTTAATTTAATAAAATAATTTAATTTATTATCAAAACTAAAAGTTTTGATAATAAAGAGCTGTATGAATGAAATATCTTTTCAGGCCTTACGATCTTAATATGCCTTATGCTTTGCGAAAGCGTGAAAGGCACATTGACTTCTTGGTGATTTTTATAAAGCTTTACATTATTTATGATAATTACCTTTCGAAGTATACAGTAGTATAGTAGTACGTAGAAGTAATTCAGCTTTTTTAATCCTGTGATTCCAAATACATTAAATGGAGCAAACTCATTTAACAATCGATAACCTATTTTATAGTCTCATGGTCTAATTTAATTAGAAAAGTTGCAAAGTATACAATCACTTATTATCTCTATTTTGCATTAGAATATAATTTTTAATAAAGAATATAATTCTTTTTCTCTCAATTTTAAAAATGAACTAAATTTGTTTAAAGATCGATCCTCCATTAACCAACATTGGCGCACATTTCGCAGCTGCACTTGGTTTTTCAATGACTCAGAACTTGCCAATTTTGGTTTATTCAGCACCGGAATTGGCAGCAGTAGAAACTGCTCAATATTTTACTACTGCTGCTGATATTTCTCTGAATTTGTTGATCGAGCCAGGACTTGCCAGATATTTCTCATCTGACGAACCTACACCACATCTGCTATGTACTAAAAATTTACTAAAAAATTTGCTATTGTCAATTAAGAACTTATTTTCTCGATAGAAAAAGTATGAGATGTAGTGGAACGATTGTTAAACTGTGACACTCTCAATAGGAATATGCAATCAAGAATTTCAAACATTCAATGATTTTCAAAATTTTACTTAATCAAAAATCATTTTAAAACTCGGCAATAAAATAGAATCGACGGTTGATTCTATTTGACCTTGTAAATGACTTCTTTGTAAAATTCAAAAATTGTCTTCATCAATAATAGTTCAATACATTGGCAGAATTTATCTGAATAATATTTGTATCAACGCACAATTTTTCTTCTTTTCTGAAGTAACCAGTACTTCTAGCTTTTCTTACGATTCATTGCTTATTGAAATATTTGCACTAACCATACCTACGATTGGTATCTATTTTGTAGCATTCCCATCACGAGTCAAATATATGCCTATATATACGATAGAGAAGATTAATAACATTATTGGAAAAGAAACAATTGATGAATTTGAGAATAGAATTGCAAAGGTTTATATCCTTCAATTCTTATTCTGCATGATTCTCTTTCTTTTACAATTGATAACCTATGATAAATTTTGGTGATATTTCATTTTAAAAATTCTGGATTTAGGTCACCTCAAAAATTCTACTCCCACCTTTGCCAAATACTCTTATCATTGCTGAGGATTGTGTCATTAATGCCATTATACAGAAGTTCATCCGCAATGGCATTGAATTAACTACAAAACAGGTGAGAAAGTATTAGGATAATCCATAAAATTGTAAAGATGAGAAGTCTATCAAGGGGAAACCGTATAGATATGACAATCTTACTGCACTCATTTTTCATCATATTTTGATCAGACAATATGAAAATGAGACACGAGAAATTAAAAATAGTATGTTTCCGAACAAAACATGGACTAAACTTTCCTCATCGATAATTCATCTATCTAGTAAATTATTACAGCGCCAAACAATAAGCAAACGGATCCCCCCACTCTCGTTGATGCATTTCGATATTGATCGTGACAAAAGATGGAAGCCAAGTTCTATATCATTACCAGGTTTACGAGGTGCTACTCCTACCATATTCAATCAACCTGATATCAGCTTCCTGCTCAGACCAACGAGAGATTATTGAAAAAAAAATTCTTTTGTTCCAAATATTCCAGCCCCAGAAATACCAACTCAAAATTTAACTTTTCAAATCAAACTGAATTCATTGAAATATGAAACAGATGTCTAATCGATCGCTTTATAATGACTAATAATTTTATTCATTCTGATAAATTAAAATATATTCTATAAAAACAGTGGAAGAGTTTAAGATTGAAGTAGTGGCATTATCCAGTACTTTAAACCTTAAATTTAATTGCAGCAAAATAAGCATTCTATATTACCCTACCATCGTCTGTGACCGAAACACAACACAGATTCTGTCTCATATGATAATAAAAATCTCTTATTATCTGTTTTCTCGTGTAATTAAAAAAATCATACAGTTCGAAGCTAACTATATATTTATTCAGCGCAACCCTATGTTTCGCCAAAATTTTCACAGACCATTAATAAAAAGTTATTCAGTTCCAAATTTAAATCACAGGTACTTCTGAATCTCATCGTAAATTGCTAATACTAGTGCGCCACCGGTACCTCGAAAAACATTTGATAGTGCACCCTTAAACATTGCACTGGCACCTTCGTTTTTAATTATTTTCATGGCACAATCCAATGAATTCTGCAATAATAATAACGAAATTCATTTGCTGTATTATTCCTGCATTTACATCAAAGAATAAAAAAGCTTTGCAGCATTTCCAAACATAAAATCAACGTATTAATACTATTATACTACTCATTATAAAATGATAATTTACATTACTTACTAAACTGCCAAAAACTTCTAAATCGAATTCACAATCTTAATTTTTTATGAGAAAAAAGAAACTAAAAAAAGATTTTTATTTTGTGCTAAAAGATAAAACAGGAAATATCTTATGTATGCAAAATAGTATTGAAGGATCACAGACAAAAGAAAAAACTGCAGAACTGAACATACATATCAAAACATTTATGATAGCATAAAAGTATGCCTGAAATATAACATACCTTGTAAAGGATATCTTTGCGTCCGGATTGCATCATCATTCGACGACGTACAGTGTCCCAAGGATATGATAATACGCCAGAGCTTACCGTGACAACCTGAGCAATCATCCAAGCTAAGAAGAAGTTCAATTTCTTTTCACCAGCCACCACCATCTTTACAGTATCAAACATCCCGAAGTAAGCCGCACGGTAAATAATAATTCCTTGAACTGATACCAGAAAGCCTCTGAAATTCTTAAATTTAGCAAAGAAACACTCCTGGCAGATACACTTTTGCTTGAATAAAAATGAAATTAAATGCAATAAATGAAATCTGCTAAGATACATTGCTACAATAGAGACCATGTATTGAAAGGTGAAATTAAACAATTTCCTAATGAAACAACTTAATAAATATTATCAGAAAGTGATAGAAACTATTTTGTCACATCGGTAAATTTATTACTTAATTATGAGAAACAACAGCAGCAATTTGATAAATACCTCAAAAGAGCAAAAATATCTGAGGTAAAAAAACAAAAAAGCGATAACTTGCTGTATAACCTTGAAACTCGGAATGTTTTTACAGTGAAAGCATACCTATACAATCCAACCATACCATCGGATTTCGCAACTTTCACAATACAATCTGTTAATCCCTTAAACTCTCGGCTTTCACCTTTGCCAATATCAGCAGCAAGTCGTGTTCTAGCGAAGTCTAAGGGGTATACAACACACATCGATGCGGCACCAGCAGCACCGCCTGCTGCAAGATTGCCGGCAAAGAATTTCCAGAATTCTTTTTCCTTGTCTAACCTGAAAATGTATATACTGCTCTGTCAATGATATAGAGTACAAGAACACTGCATGAAAGATAATAACGTGTAATAGTTTATGCGTAAGGATAAATTTAATCAAAGCAAAGATGATAGTAGCTTGCTAGTATAATTTATAATTGAGATTTTGTATCAAAAATATTAATAATAGGATTTACCCTCCCATGAACATCTTTTTGAATGTGTCCTTGAAAGCGAAATTAAGAGCCTGTGTAGGGAAGTATCGGATGACATTGGCCAAATTACCCCGCCACAGAGCAGCTACGCCTTGTTCCCGAGGAACTCGAATCAGAACATCAATTATACCCTTGTAACGCTTCTCGGCAGTGATTGTTTTTTGAGCATCTTGGACCTGAACCGAATTATCAATATGACAGTAAGCATTACATTTAATCCAAATCAACAGTTAACTTTTGATGTCTAAATTGGAAATGAGATATAAAAAAATTCAAAAAATACTGCAACTCATACTTGCAACAGAATTTTCACTCTTTCAATGGGAGCAACTGCAGTTTTTGATATTGCAGCAGCAGTGCCACCAGTCGCTAGGTCAACGAAAAACTTCTTCGGATCAAAACCTTGTTTTTTGGGTTTATCCGTATGTTTGACTGAAACAAAAGCAATCATGTCCTGGTAACCTCATTCAGTGTGTTCATAAAAATTAACCGAATGCTTTCAATGAGAAATATAAAAGAAAAATTGCATATAATAATGACATATTATTTATCGATTTTACGTAATCTGGAGTAATGTCTCGAAGTTAGAATGGAAACAGCTGACAGTTTCCGGAATACACAAATGGCTTTGTTAGAGATTCTAAACAAACTAAAACAAACTAAGAAATTGTCAAGATTAGCTAACTGGGATCACATACACAGCATAAGAGAACGAGAACACTCAATAGCGCGACTTTCTGCTAAAAGACTGCTATTTAGGTAATTCACATCATCACCAATTGAATAAACAATCAGAGTGTTGCATTGAATAAGCAATCAGAATCTTATAATGGATAAAAAATAATGGAGAAATATAGCCGAACTAATTCAAATATCATTATTATTCAGATTTTGTCAAACATTAAACTCTGAAAAGCATACATCTTCGCTCTAATAGATTCATACGCTTCCTTCTACTAGAAAAAAATCCATACAACGTCAACTACTTATATATATATAAGAAATCTCACAAATAATCGACATTGAGGAAGTGCTGATTCAATTTGGTCCCTTAAATATAAAACCTATTCCATATGTTCCCATATGTTGTTTGAACCGAAGTACTATAAAATATTGTTAAATTTTAAACAACTGGATTTTTAAATATGAGGTTACTATATTACATTTTTGGGATCAATGACGCTTCCAATTTCCAACTAAATATTACCAAACATTTCCAGAAATATAACTCAATCTCTTCCATCAATCCCAATTTTATAAAACACGAAATCGAGGTCAGGTAAATGTCAGATTTGATAAGAAGCTAATGTTCAAAGAGAAAGTTTAAGCAATGTGCATTCTTAAACTGAGCAGACATAAAGACGAGAATGAATGATTTTTTTACGGTTCAAATTTATTGATTTAACAGATTACTTGAAATCTATAACAAGTAAAACTGCCAAAAATGTGAATTTTATTTCCATGAATTAAATTTCACATGCAGACCAAAATTCATGCTTTGGAATTAATTTTTAATGAAGTTACAATCCCTGATAAACTTACTAAGAAAACATTTTGCAATATAATAAGCCAAAGTAAAAAAATTCAAAAACTAGAAAAAAAGGTTACCTTCCGCCACTTCTGCCATACGAAAAAACTTGGAATCTTTTCGGATTTACTTATTCCTGAAATTAATCAAACTAAGACAAATCATTCATTAATGACATTAACATAATGATGGAACGCACAAGAAAGTTTCAAATCTAATTAACATTCAATACATTATTTACATAAAGAAACTGTCACGTTAAGAATTATTGTCAGCAAAAGTTTCAAAGGAGCGCAACCGAATTATGATAAATTTTAATATGGAATGCAATAAGGCAACTTTCAATATTGCATGCGGATGCAAATTTTCGCATAACTAAAACCGAATAAAGCGAACAGTTACTCAAGACTTATAGGATCAAGAAATGAGTGAATCCGGAATACCCTCGCACTCATAAATCATCCATCCAGACAGAGCCACTTAAGAGAACATGATGTAACTAGGAACACTTTCTCCATGAACGGTGAACTCTCTGCAGTCTGAGGGAAGAAAGAAGAGAAGAGAGAGGGGGAGAGAGAGAGAGGCTGATAAAGTCCATGTAGAAGACAACAGAGTGCACACATTATTTAGAGAGGGAAGGAGTGAGATATAGTTGCACTTTCTCATCGTTAATCCTGTAGTGCACTGATGCACTTTCCTTGCAACTCGTAAGTTTATCAGGATATAGTGATGCTGATAGTATGCACATGTGCAATTGAAAAGGTAATTAATTACTTTGCATGCAACATGTGATAGCAGTGAAGCTGTAGGGTGAGAGGTAATGTGGATGCATGTATTACAAGGAAGAGTTATGTTAGAGTCTTATGTACCATATGAATATTTGCTGATAAAAAAAAAATTGTTGCAATGGTCTTTTTATAAAGCAGCATGTGACACATGTGAACATACGCACAAAGTAGTACGAGGGAATCGCATTACGTTATGCAAGGTGTAACTTATAATAAAGTTAAAGTATTGAAGACCATCGATGCAAATGCGGGTTTTCTATTCTTCGATGATCGATTAAATGTGTTGTAGAGAGTTGTAATCTGGAATTAGTCTTCCAGGAAGATTTTTCAAAAGATACTCGTGTGAACTTGTATTTCCGAGTTTAACCTGCTATTACCACCATTCCTTAGATATTTTCAAGTCTAACTTCATACTTTTCCCATTTTCAACTTGATCTGGGTGTCTTAGTCCTGTAGACGATAGAAACTAAATAGAGTGCTAAGTAAAACAGATAATCCAGCAAAATACTACAACACGTTAGTTAGAGTTTAGAATTAGGCAGGGGAGATAATGCTTTCCTCCAGAAATTCTCAGCCACAACTTGCACTTTTCTGTTTAAAAGTGAATTCGAATGGTCTCATTGGTGGATGGAAAAGAACGATATAAAGACGGTAGAAGAATGGAAAGGATCACTGAGTGTTTTCTGAGTTTGATGGGTAACAGCTGATTCCATCGTCGATTCGAGCATCGAATAGTGAAATAACTAACTCTTTGAAGCAGTAGCCAGTTAGTCAGTAAATGAATAATAATCAATCTTTAGAGAAAAACGATCAAGTTCTTGACACAAACTGTGAGGTTAAGATGAAAAGAACGCTTGTTAAAGTTATACGTACTTTAAAGAATGAACAAGTGAATAAGCTTCATTTATAATTAGCAGTCTGTAAATGGAGAAGATTGAATAGTGATGTGAGAAGAAAAAGTGATACTACGATATATGCATATTCCTGTAAAGCTAATTCCAATAGTAAATATTAGTGGTAACTAAAAAATTCAAGTAGATGGAAATTATGAAACTGTAATGTAATAGGTGGAACCTCAACGACTGCCTATATTTTAACGCTGTCTAAAACCTGAAGTCTAGCGGGATTGATCTCACCCAAACCTATCCAAGAACCGTATGATGATAAGAATAAAAATGTGAAGATAAATTTAAAATTTAAATTTAACCCAATAATTTTGCATATCATTTTTCAGAATAGCTCTCTTCACCTTCTGTCTAATTTAAATCACACTATCTAACAGGTCATATTATTCAGTTGAAGAGAAAACAAAAAAGGAGGAAATAATGAAGAAAAATCAAACAGATGAGAAGCAAAAAGGAATGCATGTAGATAAAAAAAAAGGAATGCATGTAGATGCATGTCTTTAGATTTTCTCTCCTATAATTTATCGTTTTTCCAACTGGAAAGATATAAAACAAATATTTGTAAATCACGTCGAAAATATGATAATGAATCAAATGGGAAGAATGTTAACTGAAATCTTGCTTAACAAATTGAATAAAAATTTTCTGCTCTTCTTATTCCTTCTGAATAACGGTATTGGAAAAGAAAACAGTATGGAACATTTTTACCATGACCATGAATACTGTCTTTGCCAATAACTGTAGACATCAATAATATCATATCTTCAGAATATTTTAACAGTTTAATCTCAAAGTGATAGACATTACAGAGTGATATTTAAAAGGATGAAAAGGAAAAAAATGAAGTTAAACTGATGAGTTTCACTGATTGTAATAATACAATTAATTACACCTATTTCACTTCAATCCCATTTTGTTTCATCGAAAATATGATAATCATCATCAGTTCTTGGATCAAAACTATTAGAAGATAATTAATGATATATCTCCCCCTTTCTATATTTCTCCTTAGATCAGCAGCAGGTAGTTTAGGTTAGCCAATTTCTTCACATAGCTTCTCGGAGTTGGCTTATTTGCTATTTAGTGTTTATTCTCATCTCCCTCACTATTCTCATATTGAAATGTGGACTTTAACTAAATTCCAATGAAGCGAATTAACTGCAATGAATTGATGCAATCACTGATTCTAAGGGAATAGCTAACACTGCCGCCCTTTCCAACTTTGTCAATTTGAATTTTCTGGTGCATTCGCACCAGTCGCACAAATGTATCATTGTAACACAACAATTTTTAGCAAATCGTTCTAAAGCCTGCGGTCTTAAGACGGTTTGCTATTATTTCAGCAATATCGTTGTGATACGATGACTTGATCTCTCGCGGTCATTATGAAAAGGAATGGAATTGCTAAAATGAATTGTTAAATTTGTTTGCTACCCGTAATTCACAAGCTATAAGGATCAGGAGGGAAGATCAGATGGGACAGTGAAGTAAAGGGTTGGATGAGGTAATCCTCTAAGAACAAGAATTCAAGAATATGAGACCGAACTTGAAGTTTTTATTATATGTTAAAATGGCTTTTAGTATATGTTAAACGATTTGTGACAAATAACAATTTTGATTTCTACAAAGAAATTTACACTTTTCAAGTAATTTGCTCTGTGTATTTTTTATCATTTCATTTGCAGCAATATCATTTTTCTTCTATTTCAGTTGATGAACAAAATAGCTTCAATTATAGTACGTCTCGAAATACAAACTGGTGCACCGCCCATTCAGTTCGAGTTTACCAGTTTTAACAGTATTATTTTTTATCTAAAATTGACATGATCAGATACATAATGGAAGATAGCTTTAATAATTTATAGATACTTTTGTTGAATGAATTTCTCTTAGGATGAAATTTTAGAAGTGAATAATACGAAGTTAATGGCTGAAAGGAAGGAATACAAGAAAGTAGATGCACGACTAAAAATTGAAGAAGACACCTTAATATCAACTTCCATGAATAAGGCGGCGGAATCGGTAAGGTTGTTTCTCGGAATTTTTTAAGTCACGCTGGAAATATTTTGTTGCTGCAGCAGAACTTTTTTCTATGCGTCATTATATATGTGCATATACATATTTAAAACATATATTGTCTTTATGTTATTTAGATTGAACAAGCATCTATGCAGGCACAATGCTTGGGCAATCGGAAATTTACCGAAGTAATTGTACAAACTTTCTCCAAGGACCAAGTAGCATTGAATAAACAGAAATCCTCCACTCCCGATGGTCCAGAAGAGTCTTCATCCATACAAGCAGTTGCTTCTGGTTCTTCTCTTTCTTCGAAAGCAACTGGCGAAGGATCAGGTTAGCGCTAAATCATTTAATTCGCCTCGATTTTATTAATAATTTATAATTTTGAAATTGATTCTGCTTCGAAGATTATGGTTCAAACTTAGTCAAATCGACCAAATCTCGACAGGCAAAGATGATTATTTCAATATAAAGACGATTATGTCAGATCGTTAACACTTTAGTATGTTATGCATTAGAGTGAAAACCACATTCTTCCTCTACATGGCATATGTTTTTCAGATTTATGCAATATCTCATTTTTCTCCGGAAATTCATTTGTCGAAAAAACATCAGGGATTCTTCATTTTTATAAAAAAAAGTACGTCTTTTATCGATGTTATCACTGTATCAAAAAGCAGTTATCACGTTCATTAATTTTTTTTAGTATTTTTCCAAATATGGGACAGCTACGCTGTTAAGTGAATAAAATGACGTGGCAGCCATCTGCAGGGAAATGAGCTCAACAGTTGCGAGGAGTGGTTGTTCAATATTATGCATGTTAGGAGTTCCATCATTACTTTCATGTCGAGAACTGCTAAGATTCATGGCCCCAAGTTCACAGTATATTACGGCAATGAAAGTTATACGTGACTCAACTCCAAATCAGTATATGGTTATTATTAACTTCCGATCTCATGTAAGCACTAAATTAATTTTCATCTTGGCCTTTAAAAATAAAGATTAAACCTAACATTTTGGCTATCTATTTCCCTTTTAAGATATCATTTATGATCGTGGAATTCTTTCATTGAAAATAGTAAGATGAAATGATAAAGATACCTTATATCTTTTGTTTGTTCAGGATGCCGCAGTTCGATTTTACGATGAGTACAATGGCATAACATATAATGCAATTGAACCAGAGGTGTGTTCCCTCGTCTTCGTTGAAAAGATCGAATCGGTATATTTCTTTAATCCATATTTGTACTTGTAAATAATATACGTTTTTTAACTTTCATGCTTTTTCGATCTTTTTACAATGTTCTATCCTTAATTTTGGGATTTTAGCTGTAATATACAGCCTAAAGCAAGGTAGAAGAAGAGAGAAAACGGAGTTTTTTTTCATTTTTAAATGATAGATTTCTTACAAGTTTGATTTTCAAGGTTCGTCAAGAAGCTGGTGGTAGCTTGCCTGCTGAAAACATGACAGAACTACCAACATGTGCGGTTTGTTTAGAGCGTATGGATGATGGAGTGCTGACTATCCTATGTAATCATACTTTTCATGCTGAATGCTTGGAACAGTGGGCAGATACGACGTAAGATGTAGTTTATTTAAATACTTGCAGAATTCTTACATTGTGTCTTCATAATTTTTCATTTATTCATTGGTGCTACTTTATCCGATATTTCAGTTGTCCAGTATGTCGGCATAATCAAACTCCTGAATTAGTGGCAGATCAAAAGTGCTCTGTCTGTGGAAAAACTACGGATTTATGGATATGCTTAGTTTGCGGGAATATTGGTTGTGGTCGATATGTAGAAGGTCATGCTTATAGGTTAGCATCAAAGACCACTAATGTATTTGTCAAAAGTCATAGTTTTACCCCTTTCCTTAATCGTTTCATTTGTGTTCGCACACGTTTAATGTGAAGCGTTTCTATAACTTTAAATTTTATTTAATAAATGAGTTTGGGAATCTAATTTAACCATTCGTTACAGACATTTTGAAACAACTTCGCACACATTCACTTTGGAAATTGGTGGTGAACGTGTGTGGGATTACGCGGGTGACAATTATGTGCATCGCTTGATACAGAGTTCACCTGATGGTAAAATGGTCGAATATAGGAGAAGCGGTGTTAGTGATAGCGATGTATGTCGTTATTAATGATCATCTTTATGTAAAACTAATCTTTTTTTATTTAAATCATAAACCTAGCAAAGGTTTACTTTTCTAGGAAAATGAAGGCGAAAAGTTAGAGTCAATTCAGTTAGAATATACTTGTTTACTTACGAGTCAATTGGAATATCAAAGGATATTTTATGAAACCAAAATGAATGAGCAAGAACGTCTATTTAGCACGCTGGAGAAGCACAATCAAGCTCAGGTCCGTACTAAATATGATAATGTTTCTTTAAGAAAATTTTCAATTGTTGACTTATCAGCAGTGTGCATCACATTTTCGCTTCACACATCAGTACATCGGGATATATCATGACGGAAAAAAATCTTTATTTTTCGTTTTAAGTAACAAGTTGATTATTTGGCATAAATATAAAGAATATAGTCATTCTGAGTTGATTATAATTTATTTTTCTAATTAGTTTATAGGTCGACAATCTTGAAAGAGAAGTCGAAGAAACACAAAAAGAATGCAATGAATTGAGAAAATCGTTAGCATCATGTACACAGCAACGGAATATCATTGAAAAAAAGCACCAAAATACTCAAATTAAATTGCACAAAGTAATATTTCTTTCTCAAGCATGTATTTAATAGTGTTCTGTCGTCTATTAATAAAATTATTATTATTATAAGATTGGCGCGCAACGTCTTTTATGTTGTACTAAGTTCTTCAAGTTCCTCACTTGAAAGTTTAAATTCTTCAAATTCTAAATCGAAATTATTTAAATGTGAGTGCAAAATGATCAACAATCCGTTGATTTTTAGGGCGCTGAAATTATGAAACTTATTTATAGGCTTTGGCAGAATTGGAGGAAGAACGTGCTTTAAACAAGTTGTTACGATCCGATCAGGAAAAATGGTCTACGAGATTGGCAGAGATGGAAGAAAAAAATGCCAACTTACATGAGAAATATGTTGCAGTAAGTATTATTTTCAATTATTAGAGTTAAAAAGTCTTATCGTGCTCTGTCGTAAATTTTTTGAATTCATTGTCAAATAATTTATTTGAGTTGACTGAACACCGTAGAGTTATTCTCCTATCATAAAAAGATAGAGCACAAGAAACTCTTCTACAAGATTTATCACTAATTAAAAAAACTTTCTGAAAAAAAGCATGCAAAAACAAGGTTAATATTGAAATATAAGTGTAAGCTAAGATAAAAAGCTTGAATAAAAGCAAATAATAAAATAAAGTAAGTGGAATGTATGCAAGGTAAGTAAGTAATAAAGCAAATACAAACGAAATAATTAAAACTCGTGCAAAAGTCGGAAAATTGATAAAATACACGCAAATAAAATAAAATGCGTAAAAAATAAATCGCTAATAAATAAATGCAAACAGGTTATAAAGTAATAAAGTAAAATAGGAACGGAGTAAGTTAATAACAATAATAAACCGAAATAGCACAGAGATTAAAGGTTATGGGATATATAGGTTAATTGAAACGATTGAAATGAGAATTGTGTAAAAGGTAAATCCTCCATCATCCCTTAAAGATGATGAATGTGTGGTTAAGATAACGTAAATTAATCCTTTAGCCATCCTTTGAAGATGATGATGAAATAAAAAAGTGAAGTGACAATGAATTGAAATAAAACAAAGCATAAGATCTGATTTAACTGAGCATATCTACAAAAAGATTTCGCAACGTATAATTTCATCATTTTTTGTGATTTCGGTTTTTCACGATATGCTATACTTTTTCAGACAGTGAATGATCTCAATGAACAAATTCGTGATTTAATGATGCATTTCGATGCTGAAGCTAAAATACAAAATGCAGTTGAAACAAATGAAGTTACTGAAAAGGTTTTTTTTTCTCGTATGATTTCTATGAACTAGAAATCATAACTGGGTGATGATAAAGCAGGGAGAATAAACATTGTTTATGACTACACCTCGTAATAAATAACTGTTCACAATTTGATTAGTGTCATTAGTTCACTATTATCTTAGAGGTCGCTAAAGATTTTCGAATTTCTGTTTCACTTTTCAGGAGGTTAATGAAAGTAGCGTGATTGTGGCAAATCCTCCTCAACGTACTGCAGTGAAAAACCGCAGACGTAAGAAAAAATAATTTCGAGACATTGTTGAAATGCAATAGAAAAATATGATTGTTTTCTTCTCATTCAAACTTAACTATGGGTTTTCATAGAGTCGCTTCTTGATTATGAGTATCGTTTTAAAATTTGTGTTTTAACAATTTGTGTTTTTTGTGGCGCCATAAATTATTGTATCGCTCATATATGGGTTTTAGCGTTGTTTTCCATTATGTTGTTGAATTTCCCTTTAAAAGCTTTTTTTTTCTAGACATAAGACGAAAATCATAGACTGAAATCATGTGCAGCTCACTGTTTTGAAAACATATCATTATATATACATAGTCTTGCTGCTTTTGAGACCGTGTACATAATTGTCAATAAATATTGTATCAAAAATGTGAATAACTCATTCATCATAGAATCAATGCATAGAGCGCAGACTCGGTCCGCCGGTATTGCAAATTCCACATTTCATCACTAGTGATGTCTTATTAGGTCGTTAAAAAGATATCTTCATTCTCAAGTATAAGTTTTACCGCTTACAGATACTACTTATCATTTCCTATTTTTGCTACCGGGGCGGTAATAATTTCTATCAATATGACGACCTAATTTTAACAAAAAAACATACGGCGAGTAAAACATATAGCACAATGTTTAAAAGTGTTTTGACCTTCGAATGATGATTTTTTTTCGTTCAAAATATCTGTTCCTTTAGAGATCAATTAGAAGAAAAAAAGATAACGAATAAGTAGTGCAGAGGATTATTCATTGCAATCTAGGTCAACAAATCAGGTGGATAATGAACAATCGTACGATATTATCTAGCGACACTCCTTGATTATCGTCTAAAAATGCTACCATTTTCTTGACATCCTTTTCCATTCCTTCGTACATTTATGATCAGCATTTGTTCACTAAATCATTGCATATCCTTTCGACTAACATCCATAATATCTCAGTCATTCCTCAGTCGTTTTATTTTCAGTGATAAAAGCTATCGAAGAAAAAAGCTTTCATATAATCCTAAGCATCAGAATGATTTGTATATCCATCATGATTTATCTATAAACCAATTCCAGAAATTAGTTTCTGAATTTTGAAAAAGATCCTGTGCTATTTTCAATGTTAATAAAATGATAGAAGAAAAATGATATTTTCTAATGAATGATTTTTTTTTTTCATGATATAAGATGTAACAATTTTAAGGACAAGAAAAAAATTTATGTATGATTTTGTAAACTGATCGACATTTTTGATCAAAAAAAAAAGAAAAAATTGTGTCATTGAAGCTTCATTTAAATCCTTTGCTATTTTTTTCTTAAATTTTTAAAAATATTCATTTAATTGTTTGCTGATCTATTCATGATTGCTGCAGTGGAAATTGCTCGCACTGAGGAGATATGTAACGGACAGAACGAAAATTCAAAATAATTCATTCTTCTAGATTTTAAACGTTCATCATAAATCATTACTTCTCTCTTTTAAACTGTTTTTGATTTAGAGACTCTTTTCAGTTCTTTTCAAAAAATTTTCCAAATAACCACAATAAATCTTAATTTTATCCTAATGATGATTTAAAAAGTAAAATGTAAATTTTTGGTAAAATTTATTTCCTCTCATAAATTAATCTTTAAAAGTTTTAGATTTTAAGCAAATTTCTATAAAAATATCATTTTGCTTTTACAGCTCTAGTACATTGTTCCTGAAATGTATCAAATTTTAATTTCTAAACGAAGTTTATTCGATATTACTGTTAACTCTATCAGTGATAGGAATTGAGGAATTCATAGTAAATGATAGCGAGATTCTCGAATTTTCGCATTTCGAAAAATAGAGTAAAAAACCTTGCTGGTTAATGAATCATCAAAGACAGAGAAACTAGTTAACAACCTGTTTACAACTCATCATACAGTATTTATGACAACGAAATTTCTGTATGGTTTATTTTCGTAATCCTTTTTTTCACCAAAATTCATCTTTTTCAGCAATTTTCAACAACCATTTCATACCAATAATTTAGTAATATTTCATATACAGTAATTACTAAGTTCCATTTTCACTGTAACAATTTCACTCGCAACAAAAATTATTAGTAACTTACTCAGCTTACTACTGATATCATACAGTTCAATTATTATTTTCAATTTTAAAAATTAATCACTGAACTCCTAACTTTTTACAGTAATATTACATAATCATTATTAATATTTACCTATAACTTCTCTATTCACTTCTGTTAATAGTTATAATTTATAATGAATTCAAACAAATTCATTCAATATTTCAAATCTTTTAATTCTCTCAAATTTTTAATTTTTAATTTTTGCTTTTGCTGAATTAGATTTTCTAAACTTTGATAAAATTCTCAAATAGAATCTTCGCTGGTATGAATAGTTATAGTTTTAAAATTATCTTTTATGATAAATGGGTCAATGCTCTCAATAGTACTTGCACCTAAAAATATATGCGTCATTTCTTCATTCATTGCTCCACTCCGAACCGTTAACGATGATTTCTTTAGCAATTTGATACTACTACTTAACTTTTGAAACCTGTTTTCTTTAAACAGTATCATTCATTTTCTTTTTCATGCTTTAAGCAGAAATTTTATTGTTGATCAAATCATTTCATTTCGTTATGCTTTTTATCAAATTTAAATGATTAAAATGATCAAATGATTTAGCAGAAAATAAAAATAAATAGAAAGACTTGATTGATAAATGAATTTCACTGGCCCCCCTTACAATCATTTTACAAAAGCTCAGCTCATTTCAAGTGACTAATCTTTCGATATTAAATGATTCATCAGATAACTTCTATCGTAATCTTTCGAAAATCGATACATCTGACTCATTACCACAATCGGTGGTGGTATTCTCATCTTTCAATCATCAAAATTTGCTTTGTTTGCTAGCCATCTCCCTTCTTTACTTTACTTTACTTTACTTCAAAAATGATGTTTCATCTTGTCAGAATAGTAAATCACTCAATCTCTGATAGAGATCTTTTTCAGCATCATCCATATTAGCCTCTATTCCATTTTCTTACTGATTACTTAAATTTGTATGAAGGAATGCATTACTCAATAAAAGGTTCGGATCATATTTCTGTTGATCGAATATGTTACAAATGCTTTGTTGGAATGTTAGAAATTTAACTTAGATACTTTACTGTATGATCTCGAAGAGATCATTAAATCAAAGCAAGAGTATCACTGATCAATCAATAGTTAAACAAAATGATCAATTCCTTCATTAAAAATTTAGTCATTTTATGGAAAGACAAAAAGAAAAACTTTCAGACATGGTATCTTAACAGTCTTGATAGTTTCAGTTTCAGTGGTATTCAGTGGTCGATTCTCAAGAAAAGTTAATATCATCCCATTACAATTATCAATACAGTTTGTTTGGTAAAAGGAAGAATGAGGAAAGTTGTCTAAATGACAGAAATATGTTTTTAGAATTAAAATGTTGAAGAGGCAAAAAATGTAAATGTGAAAATAATGAATAAATTTTGGTATAATTGAAAATGCTAAATGATTAATGCTAATTCATTGAACTTCATGGAAATAAGCAAATGAAATATCTCTTCAACTCATTCATCCTTGAAAGAATCATAAATCAAATTTTGTTCAAATAAAATAAAACTGTTAACAGTCTCTCTCATCCCAACTAATAGAATTTGAAATACGTGCTTTGCGAGAGGAAAATATTGACTCACTCAAAAAACCTAAGCCCACACATTTCATTTTAACAAAGTGAAATACCAGGAGGCGGGGAATTTACATTTAATGATTTGTTTATTCAACCAGTGAAGCTGCTGTTATTCGTGGATAATAAATAGAATAGCTACAGAATAGCTACGAAGTGGTCGGTTCGATACCTTCCGTCTTTATCACGTCGGATCGATTTGTTTATGCTAAAGGTAAAAGCTACCATAGCCACCTCGATCGACACCCTCGATGATATATGTTTATTCTTTTTATCGCTTTTATTTCAAACCTCGAAATTCTCATTTCTTTTATATCACGTGATAAGTTTAATTTAAGATATTGCTTGGCTTCGCTCTCTGTTCCTTATTTCATCATCTTTTGATTTCGCAATAAAATTTTCATTTTAGAAACTTTGTGTGAACTTTACAATCATCAAATAATTGCTGTAAAACATTCATTCCTCTTTTAGTTTCAAATTCAACTTTTCTTATTTTACTTTCTCTTTTAATTTTAATTCAATGATATCTACTGATAACTTATCAAGTTCGATTTTATCAATAAATGTCCCTTCGTAAGATTTCTCAAATTACACGAAGTTAATGGATTTCTGAAATTTTACGATATTTTTTAAATCATATTTTGATGTGATTGCTCTATAGTTATTATCATTATCGTAGAATTCTACTCTATCATCTACAGTATTTCATATTAAATTGAATAAGCTTAAAAAGATTATGAGGCTCGAAAATACCATTTCCAGTTATAAATTACAGGAAATAGTTCTCCTACTGCTATTCTGTTTCAAAATTGATATTATTTGTGTGGAGTACAGTTCCATTTGTGATGAAATGTGAACTTTATTTCAGGCAAGTGCAACTGTAACTGAAATTAAATGATTAAAAAAGTTGTTTTTATTGCAAATGAATTGGTTTTTGGGAGCAAATTAAAAACTTCAACAGGAACCATTTTTCCATGTTGATCGTGTATTTGAATAATTCATTGGGATGCTTCGTTTAAAATTTAAATCATGTAATTGATCATATCGTTGGCTAATTAACAAAATATGATAGTGAAATACTCCTAACGTTATTATTTATTATTATTATTACTAATTATTATTATTAATTATCAGTTATTAATTATTGATTATTAATTATTATTTATTATTATTATTATTATCATTGTTGTTGTTATTATTATTATTATTTATATTAATTATTGTTCCTGTATTTAGTTATGATTGTGACTGAGGCTAAAGAATGCTCCTTTGAAATTTTGTTATTTGAAATAATAGCACCAATTTTATTAATAAATTCCAATGTAAACTTTCGAATTTCTTTCATTTTTACATAGGCATTAAGAAAGAGTAGTTGTTAACGAAGACTAATCTTTTATCACAAGTATAACAGATTTATCAGAAGCCTAATTGTTAACGAAGACTAATCTTTTATCACAAGTATAACAGATTTATCAGAAGCCTAAAAGAAGATAAAGAGATAAAACTTTTTTTTCTTTGATCTCCTCTCCGTTTATTTGGCTCTCTTTCGTATAATAGATATCATCATTATTTCTCGATAAATAAGAGGAGAAGATTGGAAAATTTCCTACTCTCTAACCATTTTCAAATTCACACCTAATTTTTTTTAAGTTTAGTTATTAATTTCTATCATGAGAATATTTTATTTTTATTTTTGTATTTCTTATTTTATTTTAGTTATTACTATTATATATATATATATTTGTCATGCAAAGTTAATTCGTCTTCAAACGATTTCTTTCTTCCAGAATTATACTTTTTAAGCGGTTGTGTATTGCAGAAGCGGTTGGATTATATAATCTGAGAATAAATTTCATCTGACAAACAGCTATGAGAATTCTTTTCTGGTATCATCTTTCTTTTCCACTTCCTTTAAATTACTTTTAAATGATTTACTATAATTTCAATATCTATTTAATTTATGAACCTCACATATATGACCTGTTTTCTTTGTTTTATAATTTTCACATACGTAAAAGAGATGATAATTCGAGTCGAAATAAAAGGTAAAATAGAGAAAAGTTTTTTTTAACAGTTTAAATCCATTTTACTTTTTCAATTACCTAACAATTCTGATTGAGATAGAGTAATGGGAACATTAGAGAGGTTACTGCAAACAATTTTTCTTAAATATTTTCAGCCCACAACTGGAGATAATAGCAGATTTGATTACATCATCGAAAATTACCCCACTCGAAATCGTTATTTTTGTTTGACATAAAACTGGCTTTTTTAAATTAATCTCTTTCACCACACATATGCTTCATTGAACTTTGTTCTTTGGAGTTATCATCGAGAGTAAGAGCAAAATAAAACAGCTGTTTTAGTAATGAGTTCATGAAGCTTTACTTTTACTTAATACTTATTACTTCTACTTCTACTTATTACTGTCATTTCCATTTCAATTTTTAAATCTTTTTAGAATTATAAAACACAATAGCAATCAATAATTCTATACAATTCATGGATTATAACTTAAATGAGAAATTAATGAGGAAGATTTTGTAAAAAATAAAATCAGCTAAATTCTTTTCATTCTTTTCACTGTCATATCAAACATTTTACTCTCAAATTACTGTAGTTTGTTACTGTTCGCGATAACAGTACTGGAGGCAGGTGTAGTTAAAAGACACAATAAACGTTTCTCAGGATTCAATGTTGCTGGAATTGGTGGAAGTGCTGGATGTGTAGTCGTGGTATGATTTTTTTTGTTGGTATTTAAAGGATAATGTATTGATTTTTCCCAGGATGAATCCGCGGGAGTTAAGGAAAAAAAAATTGAAACATTTGTTACTATATTTTAGCTTAATTGAGAGATACTTTAGTTCATTCAAGAGTTATAATTAACAGGATAGCAAACTGTTTGCTAATGGCTTCTTCCTTCGAGATTTGAGTACTGAAGAACAAAGAGAACTTGCACAGTACGTGGAAGAATCAAATAAATACAAGGAGGTAAGAAAAGTTTCCTGAAGAATTTTTGAATTCAGAATGTCAGGAATGGAAAATGATTTTTTCAAATTTAGCTAATCTGTAAAAAGCATGAAAATATATTGCATGATGCCTACATTACTTTCATTTCATAGGTATCTTTGAAGGATTAAAATTTATTTAAATTAAGAAATATTAGAATAAAAAGTTCAAGAGGAAATGACGTACTGTGTAACCTCTGTAGGAACTGAAACTATCGCTGGAAGAAAGACGTAAGGGATGGCAATTAGCACGGCAAAGCGAGAAAGGTGCCAAGATTTTATCATCACTTACGGAAAAGGATCTTCCAAAACCACCGAAAAAACCATCCTTCTGCAGCGCTACTGATACCACTCAGTACTATTTCGATGGTTGCATGGTTCAGGTACTTCTATAATCATTCACTTTAAAAATAGTACTGAGGTGGATTTATTGAAAGGTAAAATTCATAATAACTCATTGTAGAATAATAAAATATATGTGGGACGAAATTATGTGCGAGATTTGACAGCAGAGGAAATGAAAGAACTGAAAACATTTGATTCCAAAATGTCTTCCTATCAGAAGTACCTGTCTTCCTCTCTTCAACAGGTAACAAGTGATTCCTTTTCAAATTTAGATTAGACAAATCTTCAAATCTTCTGAGAAGAGTTGCAGGTAGTTTGAGAATTGTGTTATTTTCTAGCAAATGGACAATCTATTCGGTGATAAGGCAAATTTCTTTAATTTGTTCATGGGTACACGTCGTGACAGCTCTTCGCAGTCATCCGAAGCTACAACCGTCTCGACAACCACTCCAACACCGGTTGAAGTACCAGAAACACCAAGTTTCTGTATTGCAATCTACTGAAAAGCTATAAACCAGAAAAGGCTAACTCTGGTGTCTATTGTTTACTTATATGCTTATTTTGCATCATTTTAACCGGAATTGAAATAACTTTCTGTTTATCCTACCAGTTTATTCTAACTCGTTTTAGTAGAAGGATTACTTTTAAGCGATGATTCATATCAACAGCTACTTTTTTTTTAAAGTATCGGTAATTAATTAGTTTCAATCGCTAATGTATTTTTTGCAGTTATTCGTTCTTCTGTAATGTTTTTATAATAAATATTATTCACTCTTATTTGAAAGAAACAGCGATATGTGAAGTGGAAATGTAATCGCTATCTCATTCACGAACAGCTCTTAGCAGCTGTTCGAACGAAGAAATAGTTCTAACAAAAAGTTTAGTACCACAGGATGCTCAAGACAATCCTTAACAAACTTATCATGTTAACTTTGAAATGCAGACAGAGAATTACTTAATACCATTGAAGCACTGTTACTTAATCGAGAATAACAATGAGATACATTATATATAATAAATTTTTCGAGAAACTTCGAATTAATGAAAATTATTGATTGCAAAGGTCACACACCATCTCTCCTCCAACGTGAAAGCAATGACTTAGTTCGCGCTTTCCTGAAAGCTTCGATAACCGCATATTCCAGTGAAATCTTCATAAGGTCACACTAGCATCATATACGCTACCCGCGGGGGAACTGCCGACCCTCGCTCCCGAGACATGTCGGACCGCCAGAGCGGTCCATCTGGACAAAATATGAATCATGCTTAACCCAAGACCGTCAATGCGTTCTCCTCAGTTTACATATAAATTTTTCCCAAGTAGCATTGAGTGGTTTCATGTTGTGTAACCTCACAGTCTACCATTTTTTCTCTCCTGTACGTTATTTCTCTATTTCTTTCCTACTCTGTCAGTTACATAGAAATTTTTGTAATGAAATTTAAATGTGATAATGATAAGTGTTAATGCTTATATCTATAATAATTAGTGGAAACTTATTTCTTTCACATGTATAACCGTTATTAATATTACAAGAAGTCGATAGGTAATAACTCAAAGTTGCAAAAAGCTGATAGGTAATAACTCAGAGAAATTTGATCATACTTTCCAATTAGTATCATTTCCATGCATTCCTTACTTTTCCACTGATAGAGCTCAAAAGTGCAAAAAGCCTAAACTTTACCCCAGAAGAAACGATCAGAACTGAGTACACAATGCCAAGCTTAGTGATATTTAACAGCTAATTCAACTTGATAATGATAACGAGGAATATATGAGAAGCACATTTGCTAAATGTTTAGAAACGAAATTAAGATAGCGCGAATTCGCAAAAGAATTACCAATAAGGAATGTTACGTCGCTTAGCATGTTAGCATACATCTATTCACCAGGAATATTCACCAAGAACGTTCTCGAATGTGAAAGAATGTTCTGGAATGAAATACCAAATTGATAAGATGTTATCGTCTAATGCAAATTTGATATTTCTCATCCAAGTGGTTGAAATACCATCGAATTTTATATGAAATATAAATATATTCTCGATATGAATCGAAATGAATTTTATTCGTTCATTTTATCATTAATCAGTTATCACTAATATATCAGTCACTTAATCTCATATCGATTCAAAAAAGAAAAGCAAATGATATCGATGATTGCTAATTATTAGCAGCTTCAAGGAATACCTGCCAAACAGATTAATCTATATTAGAATAAGTTCTGACATCTTTCATTTACTTTTTTCACTTTCGTTACTAAAACCATAGTAAAGGCAACAAGTGAATGTGATAATAAGTTTCATGAAATTTTAGACTTTACCTTTGTTGTCTTCAGATGCATAAAAGATATCTGTTATCTGTGAATTTGAGAAATTAAGTCAGAACAATAGGAATTTTATACGATGTACTTAAAATTATATTATATTTCGAAATGTCGATTCTAAAATAAAATAAAAATTAATACTTTAATTATCCTTCTTATACATTGCACAGAATGCTAGTAAATTACTGAAAGAAAATATAATTCACTTCAAACTTACTTCAAGCTAAAAAATTAGTTCGATTAATTCGACTTGCTGATTAACAGAAAATTGTTTATTTTAACTAATTTAGATATGGCATCAAAAAATGGTACAATTTTGAGTGAACTTTGAAAAAGTTGAAAAAGTCATTTAAAAAATAATAATTCATAATTTCAAACGGACAAGTCATTTTTCTCCTTTAACTCCTCGATATTTCAGAAAATCTAAAGACTTTTCGACTTGTTTGATAGGAAACTTTCCATATTGATTGAAATCATCTGGAAGTTGTCAGATTCCAGAAGAATCTATTTTAGTATTTTATAAATATTCCAGGAAATCTTTTAATTAATTTATGTTCGTAATTAAAAATCAATAAAATACATTCATTAAATTTCATTATGTGTCTTTTTTTCAACTTTTTCATTTCCCACTTTGTCATATCAAGCAAATGAAAAATATTTTTAAAACATTTCAAGTTTTATATCATTTCATTTTTAAAGTGTGCTCAAGCATCAAGTTCAATCCTGCTAAGAAATACTTCATATCTAATCCTACTTTTACCTAATTCTGTGAGAGGTTAAGGTAAAAAAAAGGATGTAATTTTTTGAAAGATAAAAATGTCCTTATAGAGAAATAAATTTCTTGACTACTGAGATTATAGTTATGTAATGAGCATTTAAATGTTCATTTGACGCTATTGTTTCAACCCCAGTGCGGTGATCTTTTCACCATTCCCGGATTGATTCTCGAATGCCGCTTCGCATGTCCTCAATTCTTACCTCAGACATCCCGTTGCGTGATTTTCGCTGCGGGAGATAATCTTAGGACATTGTTTTCGACGCTGCGGCATGTTTGCAACATTCAAAATATCCAAAATGCAACAGTCATTCCAATATTATGCAATCAAACAATTTAACCGTTATTAATTGGATTTCTATTTTATTTTATTTTTTTTTGCTATTTGAGCGGAAAAGAAAGTAAGTCGTAAACAATTTGCAAAAAATTCATTTTTTTAAGCCTACTGATTTCCAGATATTTTTTCGTTTCTATTAAAACTACCATGATATATTAGGAAAACAGTAATCCTGTTTTCAATCAATATTTCAAACATTCATTCATAGTACATAGAAATGTTTTAATCGTCTCTCAGCTCTTCATAGCTAAAAAGAAAACATTTGAATTAGCAAAACTTTTTTTCACTTTTATCTTAATTAACTCAGAGATACGGTAGTGATTGAAATTTTGTTTTGTTTTCGAAATCAATCATCCATATCTTAGAATTGTTCAATCTCAGAATAAAGAATATTTTGTTAGAGACTTTTTCGATTCCTTAATTAGATGCACAGCTTCATCATTAATTAATTAATTAATTAATTAATTGTTTATGCATCTTTCCCTTTTCAATAATACAAAAATGTAAAAGGAGAAGATAGGGATTGTATGATATGATGATCGATTGATGAATTATAATTGCAATACTTTTTACTTTTGAAAGTATATTTTGGAATGCATTAGGTCAATGTCATCAAAAAATAATAATTTCTCGTTTGATAATTTTAAAATGATTTTTGAAATTTTAATAAATGAGATTACGACAAATGGATCAATGAACCGATAATTCGTTTTTTCTTGATTCATCACATGATTTCTTCCATATGAAATACATTTACCTTTATGAACTAAAAATGGGCCAAATAAAACATTTTCAATAAGTATTGGCATAATTGCATCGAAATTATGCCAATATTACTGAAAAACTTTGATAAAGGTTTTCCAACTTTTTTTGATATTTAATAGATTTTAATTCATTTAAAATGAAAAAATATCTCTTCTCATGACATTTCATTTTTGGAAATCAAAAAAATTCTATAATTTTTTTAAAGTTTACATTTAAAAATTATTCAATGGTAATACAGCGATAGGAAATTAAATTTTTAGCTAAGTTAATTTTAATCACATAATAATACATTTTACATTGACTTACAGTACAAGTTATAGACCTTTACAAAAAGTGGAAATTTTAATTCAGGTTAAAAACGAGAATTGCCTTAACCGATACATTGTTTTCATATTTCTTCATCAATCCAAATAATAGATTTATGCAAATTTCTAGCAAGTGGATAATTATCAAGCACCTTAATAATCTAATTGCTTTTTTTCCTAGCATTGGGATAAAGAAAAGCCGCAGAGAGATTTGATTTCTGGATATTTGATTTGAATGGTACCAAAGAGCTAGAAGCAATTAATATGCTAATTATTATGTGCTTCTTTTCATGGATTTCAATCATCGAAGCCGATAAAAGTGATAGAAGGAATTATTAGTAATCATGAAATTAAGAAGCTTATTTCTTTTTTCTCTTTTCATCGATGAAAAACGAACTGATTAATAAACACTTCATCTCTAATGTATCCTTAAGTGACCGCTCAGGATTAAGTTATACTGTAGCTTCATTAATACTAGCTTTTATGTCAAAGTTATATAAAGTTACCTCGTTCATTAAACGTATATTTGTCATTTGGGTAAATCTCTAGTTAAATTTTTGGGTAAAACTTTTCTCATGCCCTGAAAATAAATTTAACAAATACATGTGTTATTTTTCTCAAACTTTGACAAAAATCCATGTTAAGTTAAAATAATTTGAATTTTTAAAAATAAACAAATCTAAATCTACCTTTTATCCTAATTTCGATGTTTAAACTTAAAGCAATCAAAATAGTCAATTCCAATTTTGCTAAAATATCAAAAAAAAAAAAGTAATCAAGAAGAAAGCATAATTATTAAAACCTGAAAAGTATGATTGCAAGCAACTTAAATTGCAATTAAAATTTACAGTTTAGCAAAGTGAAACAACCTGTATTTGTTAAATTTATTTTCAGAATATTTGCTTGATATTATTAACATTACTGTAATAATTGTATGGCAAACCGGTAAACTGTTTTATTGAGGTGAATCAAATAAGCATAATTGCAATGCTTTCCATTTTCTCTATTAAGGCGAGGAAAGCCTGGTTTTTAAGAATTATTGGCGCTTAGTGTACCTAATTTAGCCATCGGATAGCAAACAAAGCAATATAGCTTGACCTCGTTGACCTTCTGTCGATTTTCCCGCCCAACAGCATACTTAATGGGCAGGTGATTTCAATCACTTGCGATTTTGGTGATCTTATAGGTGAAATACGAAGAAATCAAATATCATCATTAAAAATTGTTTATAAAAAAGAAAAGAAAAACAGTTTTGAATTATTATTTTCAACCCATAATTGATTATTTATTATTTAAAATTTATTACTTGCAATCTTTCGTTAATTAATTTGAAATTATTAAAATTAATAAATTATCATTCCTTCTTGCCTTTTTTCCAAATTATACATCACTCATGCAAGAAGAGGTCAAAGTTTATGAAAAAAAAAAATGCGTGACAACTGTAGACTTTGATCAAAATTATTTTTGTGAATTCGTTGAAGAGACTTCTGCGCCTATCCGTACCTCACTAATATTCTATAACTCATTTCAATTATTCATTAATTGACATGTGGTTCGATAGTAAGTAGACAACATTTTGGCGCTCATTCACTCAAAATTTATGACTTGTTAACGAGGTGGAACCTTAACATTCATTAAGTATTCCATGCTGATTATGGATTGATCAATATCATTAATGTGAACCTGAATCATGGACAGTTTCATTTGCATATCTTAAATATCCCAAATTCATTAAAATAAAAGTAAAGAAATAAAATTTGCTAAAATTTTAAGCTACTTTTTAATTAAGCAAAATACTTTCTAACTAATATTTTTATAAATGAATTTCGGCAAATTACGATATAATGAGCTAATTAACAAAATTACTTTAATTATAAAGCAGTATTTTGCATGTTTGTATTTATTAAAAAACGATTTATATATTTCCTGAAAAGATGCATTATTGTACTTTCAGTTTCTTTCTTTCTTTTTTAAAGCACTGAAATATTTTCCAGTTACCAATCTTTAATTATTCATCCCATAGATAATTTTGTCGATAAGTAAGCTTTCATCGTTTATCCGAGATTTTAATTGCTAGTCATTTAGTTATAGCTGTCGGATCCTGCTGTGTAATGTGATCCGGAAAGCCTGAACAACCGATATCATATAGATATATATTTCCAACATGAATGCTTGTAATTATGTCTTTATTATTGAGGACATTTGCCCGCTCTAATTATTATTATTCGGAAGTTTATTTTATTCCTCAATTGATAGCTTTTTTGAGATAAATCTTTTTATTTACGAAAAAAAAATCAATACATGAATTTTACTTCTAATTTTTTTTTTCTATTATAACTCATTAAAATTTTTATTGTAAAGTATAATCACCAAAAATACTTTTACAAGAAATTACAAAAAAAACTCCAATAATTCTTCCGCTAATAACCATTTGGCTTAAATTATTACTTTATAGTTTCGATTTTAACTTTCTTTAAATTGATAGCATGCATATAAGGCGTATAATTTCCTCTGTTAATGGTAATTTTGAGTTAAAGCAATCCAAGAAAAGATGTCATGGATGAATTGGTGAAGAAGTGTTCGTCACGCATGATACGAATCGAAATTGCTTCTATAACCTGTTGCGGCATCTTTTGAAACAATGTTTACCAAAGTAAACCATTTTCGACACGTGACCAACAAAAAAAAGAAAAAAAGCATAATTGGAGAAGAAACAATCAATTGAAATTGTTGAAAATCAAAATTTTCCCTTTACATTCAACAATATCTTTTTTTTTAATTTTTACTAATATTACCTTCATTTTTTATCAAATTATTTGCAGTAAGCGTAAATGACGTACGTGAAAATTTTCTCCGTTACATATAAATATGTGTCTTTTATACGCAGAAGCTATTATATCATTGATAAAGTTAACTTTAAGCATAAATGAATTGAAGCGATCTATCGGCGATATATACTTGCATGATTAAAGCATAATTTTTCTGTTATCTTTTTTTTTTTGAATTTTGCAAAAATTTTAAATATCACTGTGGTTGAAAAAAGAATGCAATAATAAACGTAAATGATAGAAGTAATGAGATTAGAATGAAAATCAATTTTAGAGTAAATGATTGAAATAATTGAATTGAACTGAATTGAATAGCGATAGTTTATGGTTTTGTGGAAAGTGTGAAGATTTACATTGTTTTATAAGTGACATATTGTCCACTCTCCCCCTCTCTCCCTCTCTCTCTCTCTCTCTCTCTCTCTCTCTCTCTCTTATTAAATCATCCAAGCAAACTGGTTCTTGTTTCTGAAGGAAATTTTCAAATCTGCAGATGTTTGAAAATACATTTATGCATCTACAGTTTCTTTATTGAATTATGCTGTTGTACAACAGAATTGGACTAAAGAGATTAATCGTTTTCGTTTATAAGTAATTCATGAAAATTTCACTACAGATTAATTTACGAGTAATTGAAATATAAATTAATTCAATAATTCAATTTCATTTTCATTTTGGATAAATTGATTTATTCATTTCAACTCAATTTTCCGCCACATAATTTCAACATTTCAGTTTAAATTCATTTGAATTGTTTTATTCAATAGCACAATTCAATTCAAATTCAAACTGAAATTGAAATTGAGTTTTTAAAAAAATTTAAAGCAACGATGGAACGATGGAAAACAAAAATCATCATTAAGCTTAATAATTTTAGAAAATTAATTCATAATCGATTGATCGATCTATCTGCTTCTTCCTGATTAAACCAAACTGATGGATAAACTAAGATGTGATATTAGAAATATATTTTCAATAGGCAAAAATCAACATTGCCAATATTTCATTGTTTGATTTTAATAAATTTTTCATTTAGTGATATATATGAATGTTTAAACTTTGTTTACTAACATTTCAATCAATCATTTACTTAACCGATCATGATGAAATAAAGTTTTAAGTTTCACTACTGGTCATCTGCTTCTAAAATAGATTTATTGCATTTGAGGGAAGTGATTGAACAGAGTTGTAAAGAGAGAATGTTCATGAATAGATCATCCAATTTTGTTGCCAATCGGATAAGAATGTTTCTATCCTGTTGTGCTTCAAATTTGTCAGTAATCAGTAATCAGGATGACATCTGCTCCTTCAACCACACTATCAACTTACTCATCATTTCATAAAATTAATTCACTTAGCATTTGCAAGTTTAAATTCATGCAATTGAAGCATTTCAATTACTTTCTCTGTAAGTATTATGTATGCCATAGAATATATTGTGATTAAATTTACTGTAACTTAAAGTTTATTAGTAAAAAGTATTGAAATTAATAAATAATCTTCCAGGGAGTATATTAGATAGAGTATAATAAATTCGAAATATATGAAAATAAAAAAATATCATCTTTACCTTAAATAACCTTTTCTACCGAATGATTTTTCAGGTGCTCTAAAATTACCTGATGAATTCAGACGAAATTGTGTTGTTTACTCGCATTGAAGCTTACGTGAAATCAGAATATTTCATGTAAAAATGCAATTGCTATGTAAATTACAGCCTAAGGAACCGCAATAGAAAGACAATAACCACATGCAATTTATTTAAAATGATGCTCGATGAGGAAAAAGAAAGTGGAAGAAAATTACTGCAATTGCAATTCGTCCAATCCAAGCTTTTTTATGATTCATAGTTTCAGCAAAAATTCTTTTTTTTTTTCTTTTTTTGCTTTTTACTTAATCTCTGCATGACTCATCTTTCTTCTATGAATCAATGAAAGTAATTAGTTATTATATTGCATGAGTATTTCTCAAAAAATTGCATAAAATTTCAATTTACTTTATTTGATTAAATGCTAATTGATAAGAGTTAAATTATTGATAGATATTTGAATAAGCTGATAACTCTATTTTACTTTTTAAATCGGTTCAAAGTTAATTAGAAATTAGTTTTATCCTATTTCTATAGGATTTTCATTTGGCAAATTTTAAACAGTAAAACTTTTGACAGTTTACTTTTGGTGACAATTCATCGTTTCCATCGTAAAAGTAAAAGTTTGAGAATGCTCAACAGGTAATATTATCCGGTATATTCTCTAAGTATAAACAAACAAATAGTCGATTTAGATAAATGAGAATAAAAAGGATTCGGAGGACGTTTGCATATGGTAATCCATCAAAGGTACATGAACGGTAGGGGCGTGGTTGCTTTTCTAAACCGCGTCAGTTGCAGTCATCACCGGTCATCTTTCCATGAAACGTATCGCGGAACGGTTTGCTCTCCGGTTCACCTAATTCATTCCATCATTTACTCATCTATTATCATCCACTTACTTTACTTTCTCTTAACTTTTCTTGATTAAATTTAATATTCCTCAAGTTTCCTCAAGTGGTCATTTTAAAAAATCGCGATGCAATCGATGCTTTTTGTAGTTTTTATCAGTTGTAATTCAGTTCTTTTAATTTCTTAAAGTCTCCTAATTGATTAAATTAAATTAAATTAAATTAATGCATCATTGCAAGCATTGCAATGATCAATTTATTGTTTTGTAAATAAACTTTTTCGTTATTGGCTATTTAATATTTTAATTCTACTTTATAATTCCACTTGATATTCAAAACTTTAAAATATTTAAATCATTTTGATGATCAAAATAAAAAAAACTATTAATCAGCACATCAGATTAGTAATCGAAATAAAATTTCGAAAAAATTCAAAATATTATCATAATTTTTTTGGAGCTCACTTTGCTTTCACTATTTCAGATTCTCTTCCTTATCAGTCAAAACTGCTATCTATTAACTATTATCAGGTACCATAGAGGTACTTTAAATAAGAATGCGAAATGCCTTCAGCACAATGTCTAATACTGCTACTAGTAGTAATCCTACAAGTCGGATACGACTAAGAAAATCGAAAGGTAGTGGTGGAACGACGAAATTACCGCATCAGGTACTTAGGAGAAATGAACGAGAAAGAAAACGTGTCCAGCAGGTCAAAATTCTTCTTCGTATATCGATACTTTAAAATTAATTCTTTACTTTATTGATTAAATCACCTATACTATCAAATGAATTTTGAGAAAGATGACGATTAATTAGAAATAAATAAATATTGATTTTAAAAATGGAGATAAAAAGAAAATCATCAATGTTTCAGGTAAATCTTGGATTCATACATCTTCGTGATCGGGTACCACATTCAGCAACCAGCAAGAAACTGAGTAAAGTGGAAACACTTCGTGAAGCAGCCCGGTATATCAAGCATTTGCAAGATCTGCTGCAAGGTACCTGCGATAAACCATTTGAACCTTTGAATACCAATCAAGAACCGCGAAACTATCACGATAATCCGTGTTTCTCGGAGGAAAATCAATATCCTTTAGCAGATCAGACAACCGGTATTTGTCAATTTGGTTGTACCAGCGAACCTTTTTACTATCAACCTTCACATGCTAATAGTTCGTCTTTCTATTACAAATCACCAACCTCATTTAATTCCAATAATATGGTAGTAAAATCTGAAAATGAATCGTTGAGTACATCTTCTTCATCGTCCTTAAGTTTCACTGAGATTGCACGATTTCAACGAACTGATTATGTGTTATGATAATTGATATGTTTTGTTATTTATACATTGCAAACTTGAAAATTTCAAAAGTTTTCTGAAATATTAATTTTCGAAATAATCAATCTTTTTCTGTTTTAGATTAATTAAAATTTCGAAGCGATAAAAAAGATTTTATCAAACTGTATTAAGTATAAGCCTAGCTAACATTAGCTAATTATTTCCTGAAATCAAGTTTTGAGGACGACGACAAGTAATTACTGTTTAACATGCTGAAATATTCCTTTTATAAAATGTTTGCTATTAGAGTTTGAAAAGAATACACGATTATTGGCTTTTTGTCAACTTTAAATATAAATTTGCAACATTTCTCAGTTTTGTATTCTTCGCCTTATCATAATTCTCACTTATCAATTGTATAAGTATTTCATTTAGTTTTTGTGCTTCCTGAAATTAAACTTATCATGAATAAATTTTAAATTCAAAAGGTTTTTTTTTTCGTTCCAAATATTCAGAAAACACTTATGACACATTTATAAAATAATTTTTAAATAATGTTCATTTTACTTTTCAAATCGGTTAAACGTTAATTAGGAATTAGTTATGACTGATAATCTATCATCTAACTTAAAACAAATTTTGTCAACGTGACGTACGTGATAATGCTACACAGATTACGTCAAGTTGGGAAAGTTGGAGAAAATTGAGTTTAGCCTCCTGCACTGGTGCGGCGCAATCGAATCGTCACTCCAGACACGTCTTATTTCTTACGCAAAGGTCATAAGATACAACAAATAAGGTCAAGATAGTCGTTTGTGTTATGATAACAGTTAATTCAAACGATTGGAAACTGCTGGAAAATATCGTAATTTTAGTTTTGAAAAATTGGAAAAAAGTTAAAAGTTATGAACTTTTGTAAATTTCTTTGAAATTTTCATGAAAAATTTAAACAAAAGCAATAGCATAAATGATATTGCTGTGACACTTAATGAGCTTTGAAGCGTTACTGTTTTTGGAAGAAAGGAAAGAAGTGCAAATGGAAGAGATTAATCAAACTGGATGGTATGGTTCGGTACGATGTACAGTTAGTTCAATTGTTTCTTCTGAGTGACAGACATCTCATCTTATCACTCTGTTGACTTTTCAAAATTCTCTTTTCATTCCGAAGTTTGAAATTCAGAAGGGAAATGAAAATTGAAATGATTCAAATTTCAAAACTTTGTAAACAAACGGCATTCTAGATTTCACAATTCAAAATTCAAGCTGCAAAAAATATTTCTGATAGAAAAGTTTGGCTGCTAATACTTCATTTACTTCAGATCATAAATACGTAACAATTAGTAAATTTAAAAAATCAAATATATATATATATGTGTGTGAAATATCGAAATTCTAATTTTATGCAAGAAATTAAAAGGTCAAAGGGTCGCTTATGGAATACAATGATGACATATGAATGATCAAGCAGGATTAACGAAATATTCAATCACGAATGGGAATGTATATTTGATGAATGAGACTATCCAATGAATGACTCATTGCTTACAGGATAATTAATAAGTAATGAGTAACGAGAGCAGTCTAACAAGTCATAAAGTTTAAAACTTTACTCGCATTTCTATTTAGGAAAGAGAGAGAGGAAGAAAAAGTGCTTTCAACATCAATTTCTTTAATTTTCTACTACTTTGTAACTTATGCCATTTCAATTCCTATAATTTGATATTTACTTTATTTACTTCAGTGTATTTTATTTATTTTATTTTTTAATGTATACTATTATTTTAGTGATATTTACTTTAGTATTTCCTTTTATCATAACCTTATTATCACAAATGATATAATATGATTCTGATATGATGTTCTGAATCTGAATTTGAAATGATATGATTCTAAGTAACAATAATTAAAATTCATTTGGAAAGTTTGAAAGATCAAAATTGAAAAAATTTTTTCACACTAAACAGAAAACAACTCGACAATGACTACCACTAAATTGCATTAGCCAATTAAGTATGCTAATTATTTCATTTTAGTGTATCATTTCAGTGTATCATTTTAGCGCATGTCTTCCTATAAGCATTATAATTATAATAATAGTATACATTGCAGGTGTGCGCACACCAAATCTTATTTTCGATGGAACACAGTGGGAAGCATTTTAGTATTTCTCTCATCTTAACGATCTTTTTAATCCCGGGAATTCTCTTCCAGAAAACGAATCGATCAGCAAGCATTCTTTTGTTGTTATCGCAAAAATTATTGTAATGAGTTTTTAAAAAAAAAAAATCAAATTGATTTTAAGCATTTTACATATCAATCAATATTTCTTATGAAACGATGCACCAAATATTCGTTTAATAGTATTTTGATAAATCAGTACTTTTTAAGAAAAGTTTTATTTTGGAAGAAATTTAATTTTTTGTTAAATTAAAATTGCTTATTTTTCAGTTATTGATAACTTGATAGCTTGACCTGATTGTAGCAACTTTTTGTTTCTTTTTGCTCTCTCTCTCTTCAGGTGTTAAATAAAATAAGTAATAAATAAATTAGTGGAAAAAAATATTGCAGATGCTTGCATTCATCATGCATTATTTCGTGCAGCGTTAAATTGCGTAATACGTAGTTATATCACGTAAATTGCATAGTGCACTATAAATGTTCTTTATATCTGTAATTATTCAAATTTTGATGCAAATTTGGTTTGGAAAAGAGAGGAGGAAGATAATTTCGTGGAACGTATTGTGGCAAGAGAGGAACAGATAAGGTTCGATCGGAAATGACGCAACTTACTAATTATGAGCCTAAAATAAATTGTTTTCCTTTTCTGTCTCTTACTGTGATCTTTCTTTAAATGATATGCGATTTTGATTGATTGATGATATCCATTGAATAATCAGTGAATTTTTGAATTAATTTTTAAATCAGTTCATTTTAAATTATTTTAAATTTTAAATTATTTTTCATGCAATAATTATTTACAATAATATTCCAGTTAAATGTGAATATATTGTAAGATGAAATTAAAATATCTGCTTTTCTCCATCTATCTCTTCAAGTGCACAAAATGTTGAAAGTTTAAAGTAATACTTTTATACTGCAATATAAAAGCTATCAATCAAAGTGGAATTTAAATATATGGGTAATAATAGCTCGATAATGAGGTCAATTATCGACGCTCTGTTAAAAATTAATCAATGATTTGAGGTTATCAATTAATTGAAGAATATATAATTTAAAATTTAACAATTCGTATTTAAATACATTTCCATATCATGAAAAGGGTAAAATAAAATTTGTCAATATTAATTCAATATCATCTGAATTTGAATTTCAAAAATGATATCATTTAAATTTGCTTTTGTAAATTATAACTAAACCGTTTCATAGATACGTTTATATAATTGAAGATCTAAATTACAATTTATATAAGCAAAAAGTTTGATTAGAAAAAAAAATTTCGTTATAATTTGATGGCTGGCAACAATGGGTATGCTCCGCACCGTTTACCTTTACCACATGCTGCGCAATTGTCGCATCGTACGAGAGTGTGTTATAATAATAGTTGGCCTCATTATCGAGCTGTTGTCAACCATTTTTCGCATAACAATGGCATAGTAATTCAAAAAAAAAAAAAAAAAAAAAAAAACAACAATTGAATTAAAATAAACTATTCGGAGGTCAGTGATGTCCAACGAATCTATCGATTGATCGATCGTTGATATATCATGAAATGAGTTAATCTTGAAACTTTTAACAATACATTGATAATTACGATATTCTATTTAAACTGTAAATTTCTTGAAAATATAATAAATAATAATTGTTTAGGGTAAAATTATTAAATTCATCGAATTATTAAAATTAATTCTGAATTGTTACAAGTTATCATAATTTTACTTCATGATTCAAAATTCATGATCATGATAAGTTTATCCAAACACTTGTCATTTAATTCTTCACTGATTTTACCATTAGTACCATATGTTGAGAAATAAATTAAGCATAATTTAGGGATAAGTAATAGGTAGACCTCCTGGCGCTAGAGGTCATGTTTCATCTAAACTGATTGTACAATTCCCATGCACTCAAGAAAACGGTTCCAATTTCGATTATAGTTTTATTTCATTCCTTCTTCAGTATCTCTCTTATTTGATTTTCCGGAAACGAAAAATTATTTAGTCATTGGTATATTTTAGTTAGAATTAATTGAATTTTTGTACAGTTTCTATTTCGATTGCTCTTTTTTTCTTTTCAAAAAAAAAAAACGAAAATTGAAAATCGATCGATCGATTGTCACAGTTGAATCGAATTCAATAATTGTTGAATTGAATTAGTTGAATTAGCATAGAATAGCTGAAATTCCTTACACTTCTGCATCATATCTACCTGTTAAATTTGAATAGATAAAAAGAAATCCCAAATTAAGTGGTACTTAAGTGGTCTTTGTTAGGTATACGTGAAGAGTCAGAAAATGACATTATTATTAATAGAAAAAAATACGGGATATCATGGATGATTTGGTTGAAGAGGTAGATGATAAATAACGGATATCGAGAAAGCAGGTGCATCTTCAACTTCTTATCTCTCCCTCTCCCTCCCTCTCTCTCTCTCTCTCTCTCTCTATTTCCTTCCTTCTTCCTCTCCCTCCCTAATTCGGATAAGATTATCAAGAATTTTTCAGGTGTTAACTGAAAATAAATTAATTTTCCAATGCTTTTTAGACTATTCCAACAGCAATGAAGCATTTTAGTGAATAACAGTTTAAAGTAAATACAAATTGCAATAAGTAATATATTTTTCTTATCTAGAATTAATTATTTTGCTGATTTCATGGAAATGGCGGAATCGACGATATGATCAGCACAGTAATAGTATGATTATATCTGGATTCTTATATACAGGTGCAATTTGCGCTTATTATTGGAAGAACTTTAAGAGATCGAAAATTTTTGCCTTAAGTAAGTCATGTCTTAAGTAATTTTCTGCAAAATTTCCGTAAAATTCTGTAAAATTTCTCTAAAATTCTGTAAAATTTCTAAAAAATTTCTGCAAAATTTCTGTAAAGTTATACCTTAAGTAATTTTCTGTAAAATTCTTCAAAATGATAATAAGGCAATAAGTGTTGAGTACTTTTAATTTATTATTGATATCATTTCAAAGTAATTGCCAACTTAATTAAGTATTTTTGAATTAACCATGAAAAGCGTATTTGGCTATACTTCGAAATTAATGATTAATTAATTACGATAATTATCACCAATAGATCATTTTTAAATGTTAAATAACTTCTTAAATATGCAGAATTTAATAAAAACTAATAAATAAACAAACATAAAATGTCAACAAGGAATAGCACACGCATATTGATTGCTACCGATTAATATTAGGATTGATAATGAATGGAACATTAATTTGATGAATCCATAAAAAAGGAGCAGTATTAGGGCTCCAAGATTGGGTCTATTTGCGAATAACAATTCATATTAGGGCTCTAAGATTGGGTCTATTTGCGCAAATGCTCTCATAAAACTGAAGTGGCCTATGTATCTATCACCTGCTTAGCAATGATAGAAGCTTCAATCTGAATTCTAGAATTTAGAAATGTTCCAAATATGGAATATCACAGTGTGCAAAATTACTTCTCAATACATTTAATTAGCATAATTAGGAATAACAAGTAATTATTACCAAAGTAAAATATGAATTACTCGAGTAAGAAATTTAGTATACTATCTGAAGAGAAAGTTTTTTCATTATTTTCAGAGTACTCTAGGCATCTCATCAATATCCTGATAATAAAACTTAATCGATTGTCAATAATATTTTCAAGTTTACATCGAACATTGAATTGTTTTTAAATTGATATATGTTTTAGTCTATTTAGTATCACTGAAATAAGTTCTTAAGTCGATTAATTCTTATTCAGAGTTTTTATTGATAGGTTCTATTTTCTGAAATTCACAGAGATATCATGGATATTCATTAAACACCTCGATTATTATCCTCGAAATCTCCGATATATCACAATACATCATCTTTTAGCTATTATCAAGTTTATTTGCGATTTAGTCTTAAATTTTTTATTCAAAACTGTCGCAATTACCGATATATCTTTCTGCTCTCATCAATATCTTTTCATCTAAACATGCGACTATGCAAATGAAGACATCAAAAATGTTACGAATGCGTAGGTATTCAACGTGTTGAACTATTGTTGACCTTATTACACTGGAAAAAAAAAATCATGCAGAGAATACAAACATGAGATTGATAAATGACCTTTGAAATTAACCGATACCGAAATAAAACTATAAGCGATACGATTACTACTCGTAAAACAGATTACTGCGGTAAGGTTAATCATTGAATAAAGATAAAAGGATTGTTTTCTACCATTTCAAAACTACTAATGCTTCCTTTCATCTAACTACTTCGAAATAATTTCAGACGGAAAAAATTACTCAATTTTAGAGTGTTCAAGGTGCTATGCATTTGTCACTGGAAATAACTTGTAAAAGGTTAAATTTACTTAAAAGCGTTAAAGGATGTTTATCCTCTACAGAGAATTTCCTTTAATTAATTTTTGCATGAATGAATTTGGGATAAGTAAATGAAATGATTTAAATTAGTGCTAGGTATCAAACGATGAGATAAAACTTTAGGATTCAAATATTTACTCATTCCTGTCAAAGGTTCAGATTGCATTTTGAACGAACAAATTCTTTTTTCATTTTTTTCTTAGATATTAAATAAACAATTTCTGTTTCAAAAATTGAATTTTACAAATTGAATTGTAATAATCAAATCAAATTTATATCTCAAAAAGTTCGAAATTTTGATTAATATGAAAGTTATCGTATTGAAGTGATTGATAAGCTATAAGGATAATAATAAACATTTCAGCTATCAGTGGAACTGATAATATCCACTGATAACGTATCATTCTCAGGTAAATTAACTTCATTCAAAGTATAAACTAATATTGATTGTATTACAGGAATTATTATTATTAATGCTTTGGATCATATGTCAATATAATTATTAATTAACTAATAATAAATAAAGCATTATTGCAGTTAATGATACTAGCGATTAGAGTATTATATGAATATTATGGCGCATTTGACTAATTGTCATTCCAATTTTCTGATAATTGAAAAACGATTTTGAATTTTATTACTAAAATTGTGAAATTGAAGTGAAGGAAATTAATCTTCGGCTTACCTTTTGAAATGATTGGATTGAAAAGAGATGGTGTTTCGTTGTATTGATGTTAATTGTCTTATTTCCGATACGCCTAAACCTGAAACCCATTATTGTGCTGCTCCGTTACCGCATTTTTAGAATGGTAAGATGGGGAAATACAACATCTGCGATTAGCAATCATTTGGTATTTCTTTTTGATAATAACCTATCAGGAAAAGGTAGAGGTGAAGAGATTTCATTTCCATTTCATTTCAATATTTTAGGGATCTTTATTCTACTCGATGATTTTTTACAGCAATAATTGAAATTGATTACTTTTTTGTATATCATTCATTAATCGATGATATATTCGAGAAGAGTAAAAATTTAAGTTAGTATTTTGGAAGAGTAAAAATTTAAGTTAGTATTTTGGAAGAGTAAAAATTTAAGTTAGTATTTTGGAAGAGTAAAAATTTAAATTAGTATTTTGGATATATACATCTTAACTAGGCGTTAATTGCCATTTTTCATGATAGTTAGAGATTAGATAGTAACAAATAAAGAATTTTTGCTTAATTATTCAGCTAGCTGGGATAATTTGATATTTTTGCTAGCAATAAAAAGTTTTTTACAGTTTTTTGAATTTTACAAAAAACGCTTCATAAGTGTAGAATATTTAAATTTCACAATTTATAAATTTATAATTTCCAAAGAAATATTTCCAACTTGAAAAAAAGTTTTATGAAATTCTCTAGCAATCTAACAATTAATCATTGTATTGGGATAGTGTTATAGGTGATATTAATATGTTATCAATTTTGAACAACAAGAGAGATTATATAAGAAGATGTAATCAGAGATCAGATAACGATAACGATTGCAACTGTTATTGTAAGGACAATTTTAGAAATGGATTTATCAGAGAGGGAGAGAGAGAGAGAGAGAGAGAGAGAGAGGTAGAGAGAGATGCGCTAAATGAACATCATCCTCTCTCCTGCTGTGCTAATAAACTGTAGGAGAGTTGCTGCTGATCGTATCTTCAAATAAAGTTTCGGTGAAATGAAAGAGCATGGAATGGAGCCAAGCGAAGTTTTAATGGCCAATCAAAATTGGAACGGATAAAGTTTTTTTCCCCCTTCAGGGATTCTACCTCTCTCTCTCTCTTCATGTACTATTCTGAAGTAATTCAAAAATAACTTGTAGTTTACTTGCTTAGAAATTAAACAATGAAATTAGCAAATCAATTTCAGATCAAAAATAAACTTTAATAATCACTGGCTTCGGTAAAATAAATTTTACGCTTGACATAAGTGAATAAAATCTATCGATTCAAATAGAGATGAATGATAATTTCTTAAATCATTCGACTACACAAAATAAGAGCCTGAATAAAATTTAAAAATAATCGAATGATAACGATATTAATCAGCTAATAATATCGATTATTGATTGTTGATTATTGATTATTGATTATTGATAAATTATACATAAAATAAAAGCATACCTAATCGATGCACAAATAGTTGTATAATGAATAGAAATAAATAATATCAAAATTCAAATAAATAATATCAAAATTCATTTTTAGTTTCCATTACTTTTTATCAAAATGAGTTTAAAGTTTATTAATAAGCTAATTTGTCATATAAGACCATAATGAAGTCTTACTATTATTTGTTGTTTTGTACTAATTTACGGATTACTAATGCTGCATGTGTTTTCATTCGATCATTCGTTGATGAAAAAATAAAATTGACAAACTATCATTACTTTGTTAATCCGTAAATTGACAGTTTGCACTCAGTCATCAACTTACTCCTTCATAATACCAGAATGAAATAGGTCATAATTATTCAGCTTTTATCCGTTTTTCTACAGGAATACACACTTTGTCAACCATTGACACAATTATTCCAAACAACCAAATTCTCTTTTCAATCTGAGAGAAAAAAGATTTCAATGAACTATTGACCGTGAAATTTCCAATCAATAGAAACAATGAGAGAGAAGAAAAGTTGCTAAAAGTAATGATCCATTCAGGTCACTGTTTATCAAAGCATAGAAAAGCCTATATCTATCTCTCTATTACTACTACAACTATTCAAGAATTAACTTAACCTTTTCTTTAAAAATAAAATTCAACAAGATTTAAAGATATTTCTTAAATATTAGTAGGTTTCTAAATTTCAAATTCCTGAAATAGTTAATCTTTATGTTTCAATCACCGATAGAAACTTCCATCCATTCTTTCATCTTTTTTTTAGTTACTTCATGAAAATATACGAAATATTAATTAATTAATAATTTGAAAATGTTCATTTCAATTTTCCATACATGAAAATTTTGATAAATTACATGATATGCTAATTTGAATAAGTCAGTTTTCAGCATTGAGGTGAGGTGTCGTCAACTGGTACCACCAGTAACAACAAACCGCACGTCCGATCTAACGCACAATGCAAGGACGTCAGGATGATGGATGTGTTTGTCCTCGAGCTATTGTCCATCCCATCCTACTATTAAGTAGACTGCTAAGACGCAGTATGCGTGAAGTGAAGTGTTTTGCACTTCCTCAACTACACCACCACCGATTAATTATGCCTTTGAAATATGCATATTATATTGTCGGCATGCTGCCCATCGAAACCGAAATAATAGCACAGTGGACAACAGTTTATTACTGATTTGACCGCACAAGCAAATTTCCTTTTCCGGAAAATGAAAAATAAAAATTTTGAATTTCACAGGGATACTTGAAATATACATATTATATTGTCGACATGCTGCCCATTGAAGCCGAAATGATAGTACAATGGACAGTTTATTTTTTCCATGAAACTTAAACTGAAAGAAAAATGAATTTATGAATTTCTATCAAATTTAAACTGGAAGAAAAATGAATTTCTATGAAACTTAAACTGGAAGAAAAATGAATTTCTATGAAACTTAAACTGGAAGAAAAATGAATTTATGAATTTTCATCAAACTTAAACTGGAAGAAAAATGAATATCAATAAGTGCATGGTGCTATTAAATTAATTACTGCTTTATTTATTTGCATTCGCTCTTTCTGCATGATATAAATTTTAATATCAAATAAATTTTTTCAAAGGAACTTTGAGTTCCTTCAAAATTGATCATTACTCAAAAAATTATTGCTATAGCTATTTTCATTTATCATTGCTCTGTTTCTGTGATAATTTTATCAGACTTTATCACTCGTAGAGTTTTTAATTCATTTATGATAGATAAATATTTTCAAATTTCCTTATTTCAATTTTTGAAATCCTCCGAATTATTCTTTTTAAGATCACATGGAAATACTTTACAAATCCTTATTCGTACAATATTAGCTGAAAATATGATTGATATTTGCTGATGTTTTCTTCTAAAAAAATTTTCTTGAAAGCATAAGTTTTACTTATTAAGCTAATAAGATAATTACAAAGAGTATAATAAGTTGTCAAAACATATGCAACATTTTAATAATTCATGATTTGCTACTTTAATTTTTCAGGTGAAGAAATAGGTCATAAAATTTTATTAAAATTGAAATAGATGACATTGTCAAGTCTATACAGCATATTATTCATTAGAATGATCACTTCATGAATTTCTTGAAAAATTCTTTTCCATCGGTCATTAGCAAAGACTGGTAATTAAGAAAATATTTTTTTCGATAATTACAATGCAAAAATATGAATATCTATAAAATTCTGATGATATCTATAAGTTAAAAATGTTGAAAGTGTGACAAATGCGCATTTACAAAGCATGGATTACGGCTATCATGATACAATTAAATTGAATTCTATGAAACATTTTTAAAAGCTATAATTATCAGTTGTTTCCTTCAACTACATTTTATGCCATTCATTTCGTCGATAATTTCGAAGTTTCATTGTTTAACTAAATTATTTACTTTAACTTAGTTAAAGGTAAAATTGGAAAGTTTTCAATTTTTCAAAAATTGAAACTTTCAGTTTCAGAATTTCCCGAACAATTTTGTTTGATCAAAAAGCTTTACATTTATTATCCCTATAACATTAAGCATATTTTGCTTGATCCTTCGATTAGATATAAGTTAATCAATAATCAATCAGCTATCAAACGATATTGGAAAAACTTATGACAGCTTCAATACATGCATAATTCTCGGTCCGAATGCTAAATACAGAATATATTAATGATTCAGTTGCTTTATTCGAAATAAAAAAAACTTATCAGATAAAGAAACTTATCATCAACCAATGGAAAGATAAATTCTATATAATTCCAAAAACAGTCATGGATATCTTACTCGTTTTCCGAATATTCCCAAGAAAACCTTTTTCTATCCGAAATTTTCCGGAGAAAAATGATGAATACATGCAATTTAAAGTTATTATATTTTACCTGGAGGATGTGATTCGGAGTGATTTTCCGGTTTAATACTGGCATCCGGTAAACTTTCCTCCTCATCTCCTTCAAATTCTTGTTGATCGTCATCGTACTCTTCGTCTTCTTCTGAATCTTCCACATCTGTTTCCTCATTTTCGTTTGATGCCTTCTCTTCCTTCGTCCTATTAACTTCCGCTGAGGTGGCAACAAGTAATGCAATAGCGAACATCCACATTACACTAACTTACCTTTTACCTTAAATTCTCAATTTTTTAAGTTACTGATGAAAAATGATGCGAATAAATAGAAAGTTTAAGTTTCATAAAAATATCTGAGGAGATTGTTTTGATATCATTTTGCTGCATTAGAAAAAAGAAGTAATTGTTTGAAAGTTGAATTTTAGAACTGAACTGAATAAATTTCAGTCCTAAAACTAATGAATTAGGTTACGCAATTTTGTTCAAAAGAGATTTCAAGTAATGAAATGAAGAGTTTCGGATTAAAAAATTAAAGATTTGTTTGAGTAATACTGAAATATAAAAAGAGGAAAATGTTAGTATCAAAGTTTTCCTGTTTTGCTCATCAGAAAGTGAATATTATCCAGTGCTTTCAAATCGCATTTCTAAGTTGGGAAAGAAAAAAACCTTTGCAGTTCTTTTACCAGTATGCTTAAAGAAGATTTATAGTAAAGTAGCACTTGAAGATTTCAATTTAACTAAAGTAACAAGTTGAAAACTGATTTAAAAAAGGATCGAATTGAGAAGTTTCTTGGAAATGAAAAAAAATTACGATGTTACTATCACTTTCAAACTTTTTGCTACTTTTTCAAGGATTCTAATAATATCTCTATTCAATATATTAAATACTTTTCTGTTCAAAATTAACTCATTTTATGTTTAATCTATTAAACTATCATTTTTTGGCATTTCTTTCCAGAAATTCAAACTATTCAAGTTATTTAAGTGACGCGATTTGACGCGATTCGCTCATTGCACGTAAAATTGAGAGATGGAAAAAAAATATACAAGTTTTAGATATGCTAAAAATTCCTTAAACACTTTTAAAAAAGTTTTATTTACCAGTAATCAACAAATAAGCAAAGTACAAGAAATTGTAGATGAATAGGTCAAGATGAGGATTATCATAGATATTCGTTACCATGAACGAAAATAGGATAACTATCGATTCTCTCTATAAATGATTGATTGTCTGATTCATTTTAGCGAAAAATTTCCTTCCTTTTAATAAATCAAATTTGTCTTTTATTACAAAAAGTGAAAAAAAAAATGAAAAGATGATCTGTCTCGAATTGATCTGATCAATAGCCTGATCAGGAAGTAAATGATAAACAAGATCAGTATAAGACTATTTCTATCTGAGAATAACGATAACAGCCGAAACTTAACTTTATTGTGTAAATGGATAGCAATGGTAATTCTGGTAAAAGAATACCTATAATTTAATTAATGAAATTATGCAAATTTATTTAAATTAATTGAAATCATACTATGATATCATGATTAAAAAAATTAAATTAATTACTGTAAAAAATGTGTGCGAATATTTTTGATAATTGTAATTTTTAAGTAAGAAAAAATTAAATTCTATAATAATTCAATAATGGACAAACTTTCTGGTTTGAAAATAATTTTGCAAAATTTTATCACAATTCATAGCTGCTGCACTTGTATTGGTGGTAATTACAAAAAGTTTAATGTTTAATAAATAATGATTAATTACTAGTTCGTTTCACAATTGAACCAGTTTTTGAGAGAATGCATGATTTCGAAGTTGAAGTTGAAAAAAAATAAACTGATCACTGATTCCGGATATTCTAAGATACGTTAAAATGAGTAGTGCTTGTTCATTAACACAAATACTTACTTTTCTATCTGATTGATATTGCTGTATTAGTGTTACTTTCAATAGAAAATATTGCATGAAAGATTTGAAAATGATGAAAAGATGATTTCTACCCTTTTCCGGTTGATGAAAATATCATTTATACCTTTTCCGGTTGATGAAAACATGATTTCTACCTTTTCCGGTTGATGAAAATATCATTAATACCTTTTCCGGTTGATGAAAATATGATTTCCTAATCTTAATATTCCTTCATTACTTATTACTGTTCTTTTAATTGATAAATTCAAACGGCGAAAAGTCACTTTATCACAATAAAATTAGTGTTTACAAAAAATTTGATATGACAAAATAAATTTTAAACAACGTACATTGCTACCTTTTTCCGATTATTATTGCATCGTTTTTCGGAAATAAAATTTCTCTGATAAAAGTAAATGAATTTAACCATTTGCTACCTTTTTACCAGTTTTCCATCTTGCCAGTTTTTTGAATTTATTAATTAAATTCATTCAATGCTGAGAGCACAACTTTTTTCAGGATAATTTTCGAGGAAACAAGTATAAGCTAGTAACAATAGGATTGAGGAGGAAGAAAAGATTGGTTAATTGAGATGATGATAGGAACCTGAATTGAAAATTAATGCTTCAACTTCAATCAAACAGCTAATTCAATTTCTTTCCATCATGAAGTTTGTAGAAGTGAATTAATGAAAATCAAAAATCAATCATCCATAACTACTGGAAGCATTAATAGGTACAAGCTAAACGATAGTCATCATTTTATTAGAAAATCAAATTTAGCCTAAAATATTTCAGAATTTAATTATTCAATCATCTGAACTAAAGTTTGATCTTTTTAAAAAGCATTGCTCCAAATGATCATTGGACTGTTTATAATAATAATAATAATTGTTATTATAAATAGAAACTGTTTGAGTACTTTATTTACTATCCTAAAAATAAACTCTTAAGTGTCGATTTCGATTAGAGTTGATGACAATCTTACCTCTTTGATTTGCTTGATATTTCTCATTTATTTTGTTTATATTTAATTTAGTATTAGAGAAGTAATAAGAAATATTATGAATGAAAAATTAAATGAATTAATGAAATGGAAATTTCAAAATTTCAATTACTAAATTTCTCATTAATAATTGCTAAATTAATTTTCTACTTGTTCTTTAAGTTGAGCAGTTTTAATAAAAAAGTAAAAAGATTAATTATTATCATTAAATGATAAAAACATTGCCATATCAAACTGTAACCAGTTTCCTTGTCTTAAATTATGACTTTCAGGTAGAGACAGTTATGCTGTAGTAATTTCGTAGTAATTATATTTCGTAAATGACTAGTTTTTTTTTTTTTTTTTTTAGATTGAGTGATTCATGAAAATGAAAGACTATGAAATATTTCATATCGATAATAATAACACAAACTTTTTTGATTAAATTAATGGTTCAAGAATATTTTATTGGAAAGAGAGAAATCCATGGAATAACTTTCAGTAATATTTAAAGTATAATAATCCATCTTCTGATTTCTTTTCAATTCAATGAAATATTATCTTTTAAAGTGTCATTTATTCTTTCTTGATTGAATTTCAATTTTACTTTCCATCAAACTTAATCGATAAATTAATAAAAGTGAGGTAAATACTCGAGTTAAATAGCAATGCAAAACACGAAAAATAAACCTTAAAATTGTTCAAACAACAATTAATTAAGAAAGTTTTCACTCATCAGCTAAATTGACAGAAATGTTTCAATAAATCGAAATTGCTCTTATCATTTTCGACGTTATCACTTCAGATAATGATAATGAATTCGAAATTTGAAAGATGGCATAGACGACGATAAAACAATTAGAGAAAACAATCAAATTTCTAAAAAAACCATCACATTTGATGAAAGTTTTATTGTGTTATATTAAATCCGCCTAATCTTTCCTATCACATTTCATTATTAACTGATAATTTTATCATGTCAATTTTGACATTTTATCATTTTATCATTTTACCATTTTATCATCTTATCATTTTATCATCTTATCATTTTATCATTTTATCATTTTATCATTTTATCATTTTATCATTTTATCATTTTATCATTCTAACATTTTATCATTTTATCATTTTATCATTTTCGCAATTAATCCTAAAAAAATTCTCCATTTCTGTTAAATTTTATCACTATTAGTAAAACCATTTGTAATTTCTAAGTTAGATTTTAGATTAGATTCCGAAATTAGATTAGATTTAAGTTGGATCTAAGTTAAGTACCATTTGTAAGTTAAAGGAATGTAATCATTTGGTATAGAATAAGTAAGGTAGAAAATATTGAGTGATATTTTGTAAGAAAGAAAAAACATATCTTTGCTATGTTTTCGATTAATTGCAAAAGAAATTCAAATGAATGAATTCTTCGGAAGTATCAAAGCTAACACATTAAAGTAATCCAGAAAGTAATGAGTAGTACTGTTTCGGTATTGTAATATCAAAACGCTTCTGTAGAATTTCTCGTCTCCAATATTTCTTCCACTCATTTATTTTTAATAATTTAATTTGACAATAAAGTAAATAAAAATCCTTGACCAACTTGGTCAAAAACTTTTTCGAATTTAATTTTCCAAGTAAAACCGAATCCGAAGAAATATCATGTGTTATTTGAAAGTTATGAAGTTCGAATAAAAATAGATTTAACATTGAAAGCATCAATCATATTTTATATGGTTTAAGTTTAATTTTAAGTTTATATTCCTCGAAATTGTTCAATACATCCTCTCCTTTTCCGGTGACTTTACAGGTAACATAATAAGTTTATTGCAAGAAGCGCAGTTTCAGTAGTAAAAAAGTGATTTCAAATAGACTTACTTACCGCTACTTTCAATTAGGTTGTTAAGTTGTTAATGAATGTTTAGGCTGAAAATATCTATCTTAAACAAACTTAGCCAGAAATTTTTATCGTCCATAAAATTAATTTCTCTACTTCGATATGAAATGCAGCAATAAGTTAATAAGTATGTCAATAGTATCGCTTAATGAAACTCTGAATTTTCAATTTTGATTACTCATTTACTGTAAAGTACAGTGAACTATCATTATAAAACGAAAAGGACAGTTCAGAGATCTTTCAACTTTAAATTAATAACTTCTTTCTGAAATTGGTTGCACTTCACTTGAGAGACAAGAATGAAATTATTCTTTTCAGTTGGATGAAATGAAACACATAAGACTTCATTTTAATTAAAAGTAATTAAATAATTATAAATTCAAACTTTTATATTACAAAAAATTCCGATACATTACTCTTCTTCAATTTTAATATTTACCGATACTTGAATTTATCAATTCCAAGCTTTTGATTGCTTCATCGACGATCATTTACTATCTGATATTATTTTTAGCATCAATTTCATTTTAAATTTAAATTTAAGACAAATGTTATTTGATTTTTATTCATTTTGGTAATTATTAGCTTGAAAAGGAAATCATCATATCAAATTGTGAGCACTTCTCTCCCTCTCTCTCTCTTCCTCTCTCTTTCTCCCTCTCCCTCTCTCTCCCTCAATCAAGAAGAGAAAATCGAGTTTTAAGCATATCTAATTTCATCCATGTGAAATTGCTTGAAATTCTTTTGAAAGAGAAATTAAGAAATAAGCTGTTAGTTGATTGAAATTTAGAAAAAGCATTTACCTATTCCCTTTACCTGTTAAATTTATCTATTCTATTACTTTACTGATTTCATATAAGTATAATTTATAACTATTTTTTTTATGAATTCATAATTAATCTCTAAAATTCCAACTTCTGCTTCAAGTGAAAGCAAAAATTCAGTTGCTTTTTTAAAGATTTTCCTAAATAAATATTATTGTAATTGGATCGGTCGATCGATCGATCGACTTTTAGCATTGTTTCAATTTTTGAAAAGTATAAATGATCTGGAATCTAGTAAGTTATTCTTGAATGGTTTTTTTTTCCTTTCTCTTTGATTAACCTATCAATTTAAATAGATATTTTTATCATTGTTTAAATTCATTAAACAACAATTACTAATAAAGTATGACAATATTCCATCGAGAAAAAAACTTAAATCTATTTGATCATTTCAGTGATTATTTATAAAGCTACTGATTGCATGAAATTTCATAAAATTTCCTCTATTGACTTATTTCCAATCTTACAGTATCATTAGCAGTTATAACTATAAAATTTGTCCTGTAGCTGTATTGATTGATTGAGATTCTGATTGAGATTTTATTAGCGATAATTAGTCATAGCTAAGATAAAACAACAAAGATAAACAGATATGCAAATTAATTGACATGAAATATTCATGATATCAATACTGATAGCTTCTTCATTTATCTTTCCTTTTCATGATTCTCCCATCGAAAAAAAGAAATTGTAATTTTAATACCTGTCAAGCATTGGTGCAAATCACTCAGTTCGAGCTTAATGCATCAAAGATTTCCTTTCGAACAGCTTCATTCAATGCTACAAAAATTTTTTAATAAATTTAAGTTTAAAATCTTACAGAATTAATTGAATCTAAATAATGATTACTCAAATAGGAGCAAAGTACGTAAGAGTTCATTTACTTTGCCAAGAAAGCTTACTCGAAAAGTCTTAATTGATTTATTAGAGACTAATTTTCTGGCCTTTTCAACCTGAATAATCGGAAACAACTATTTCTTAGAAATTCAGATAATTCATAAAGTAATAATTGTTACAATTAAAATTACATTTAAATTTTAGTTCAATTTAGAATTACCATTTCAGAGGTAATTTTTAAAAAAAAAAGGATTGATTTTTAGAAGAACTAAGTTGTTTCAAATTTTAACTTTAATTCAATCTTCAAGATAATTCCAGTTTTCAGTGTTTTGAAACTTCTTCCACATTTGACAAAAACAAGTTTTTGCATTAACTTTAAGTGAAAATTATGTCACAAACTTGTTTGTTATTTCATAAGCATGAGAAATTTTCAACTAACAACATATCATAGAATTTGAAAAATATTTTGCAAATTTTAAAGTAATTAGGAATTAATAGCTTGAAGTCTTTGATCTCTTCTTAATCATTCTAATAATAATAATTATTATTATGAATTGGTAAAATTAACATACAATTCATGATAGCTTCGATCTGTTGCGATTTATCACGATTGATCATTGTTGGATTGTTAGCAATAGCAGTCATTTTAGCATCAGCTTCTCGAGCTGCTGGTGAAAATTTCGCTACCGCTGCTGCATGGATTCTTTCATATTGAGCTTTTTCCTGCTCTTCCAATCTTTTCAGTTCTTGATGACCTTTCTGAAATTAACCTTCTTCCAAAGTATTCACTTCAAATAGTAACTGTTAATTGTGCATGTTTCAATAGTACTCCTAAACTATTTAATTAAAATTTTAAATGTTAAAATATGCTAATAAAGGTTACCATAATTAAGGTAACTAGAATTATGAAAGTTGGAGAGCGATTAATTTTTGCTATAAACAAAAGAGAGAAAGAGTTATAAAGAGATCAAGGTAATAAGATTCGATTTCCTTCTAAATTAGCTATACCTAAGTGATCGATTATTTCAAAAGTACTCAAAAAAAAAGAAAGTAAAAAAAGATTGTTCATAAAATTATAATTTATTTTTAATGAAACAAACTAGATATTGGCCTCCAAGTCTTTGCATTAATCGATCGAGATCGTCTGAGATTTGCTTGGAAGTTTTTGAATCAGCATCCTTGATCACATTCATGTACTGATTCACGACATCGGGAGGTGCACCAATCAGAAATGGTGGAAGATTTGCTTGAGATGAACCTTGACCTATCACTCCTGCTATCAGACCAACTGAGAGTAAAATAAAATATTTCATTTTTGATTGACTGACGAGCTGATCGATAACTTCGTTGATTATAATAGTTTTTGGATTCTTCTCGTTGGCTCTAATTAACAGGTAACTATAATATAAAGTTGCTTTATATTTGTTGCATGAAATGTCGGCGAATAGAGAAAAGGGAGGGATTCATCAGAGAACGATAAGAGAAAAGGTAAAAAAGTGGAAAAAGAGAAAATTTAAGAGGCGTACCTCTCTCTCTCTCTCCCTCTCTCTCTCTTCAACCTCTCCACCCATTTCTCTTCGTCATTGATGTCACCAATATTTTATATGTTAATCATGTAATTTATTTTTTTTCCGTAAATGAGAAGAAAAGAATAACCGTATGAAAGATAAAAGAAGTCAAACTGGTCATCATTTCCGTATCTTTCAAGTTAATCATTGCTTTTTCCATGACCTCTTTCAATTCATCGTCATTATCAATACCTGATTTTCATGACGATCGATAGAGAAAAAAAGAAAATTGTCACTTCAAGTGATTCTAATGTATTGTTGAAGTACGAGAAAACTTTCTTATACTTTTCATAAAATGAGTCATTCCAGAAAAATGATTATTTTACTAATTATAGCAACCTGTTAATAGCTAAGTGTTTTGTTTTATTGTAGTATAAAAAGTTTCTCGATTTTTAAATTTTAAAAAACAATAAAGGATAGATTTTAAGAAGAAGTATTTCTTGATATATTTTCGGTATACGATGTAATTAGCCGAATGATCTGACAAGTAGTAATGAAGTTGATACTTTCAAATGTTACTTATATTACTTTTAGATTCTTCTTTTGAATTAAAGAGTACGAGAAAAGTTTGATAATTATAAGACTTAATCGAGCAAAAATCAATAGTGGTGAAATTCTTAATTGAAATGAAGGAAAATTCAGCGAGTAAACATTTTAGTGTCTCGAAAAACTATGTGTGATTCTCTTCTGATTTGATATGACAAATTCAAGGTCGATCATTTCGTAATTATCAAACTTGTTTTCGAAAAATTTTTTTGGATTATTAATTGGTTATTACTTCTGGACTGTAAATTGATCATTCCTTTTTTTTTTTCTCTCAAACATTTATCTTAAATGATAATTGCAATGAAAAATAAGATTTTCCAATTAAAGTTATTTACAACGAATTTATATCTTAAAAATCATGAAACTACTCTATAACTATTTTGAATTAAATAACTTTATTGAATTAATGTGATTTTTGCAATGATACATGCACATGATACAGTGTGAGTTACGGTAGAAGAATGTTTGATTCATTTGAAAAAAAAAAATCCTCTGTTAAAATGTGCTGATATACAGAAACTGGTTCTTCTTGGTATATATTAAACTTCCTTCCATCCACACTTCTTTCTTTATCAGAAATCACTTCGAGGAAGAGCACAAAGCAAGAAATCGCATTAAGAATCTTTCGAGCGGAATGGTTTACGTATGATTTATGCTGAAAAATATACTGCAAATTAATGACGAGAATTAATTCGCAGAACTTTTTCAAAATTAATGAAATCAAGAATAGTTGAATTGGGAATGGGAACCGATCAGAAGTATCGCTGGAATCAAGAAGAGTTAAAGTAAGGAATGGGAACCGATCAGAAGTATCGCTGGAATCAAGAATAGTTAAAGTAAGGAATGGGAACCGATCAGAAGTATCGCTGGAATCAAGAATAGTTAAAGTAAGGAATGGGAAACGATCAGAAGTATCGCTGGAATCAAGAATAGTTAAAGTAAGGAATGGGAAACGATCAGAAGTATCGCTGGAATCAAGAAGAGTTAAAGTAAGGAATGGGAAACGATCAGAAGTATCGATGAATGAAATTTTGATAATTTATTCTATCGAAGGAATATTCAAAAAAAGTGATTTCCTTTAAAATGTATGATAGTAATATAAATATATACTAACAAAGAAGTATGAACAATTTTTTGCTTCCAAAATAAACAATTCTCGGATATCGCATAGCATACATTTTAATGTTTCAATTGAAACGCATCAAAAAAAATTCATTCGAATTATTTCTATTCATTTATTCCATGAACTTAATTCTCTTCCGTTCATTTCAAAATTAAACTTTGCAGCGTATCGCTGAGAACAAAATTAAAAATTCCCGGAAGAATTAAACCCGAAGCTATGGTATGATCACAGATCAGTTTTAAATTTCGCCTCATGAATCCTTTCACAATTTTCCGACACTGATGAATTACGCTAATTTGAAAATCACAATGAACTGAAATATTGGATAAACATATCCAATGCACATGCACATATCAATCAGCTCTTGCACTGTTTACAATTTGATGTAATTTACGCAAATATGCGCAAAAACTTATTTATTATCCAACTGTGACACACATCAAAACATGAAATTGTGCATATTTTTTAAAAATTTAGCATGGAATATTTCGTCTAATTCATTCCTATTGGCAAAGCTGAAATTCGGCAATGTAAACAGAATCGAAAATAAATTTCAAAAGTCATCTGAAATGATGATTTCTTTTTTTTTTTGCTATTTTTTTTTATTCATTTATTATCCATCTGCAAACATATCAAAACATGAAATTTGCATATTTTTAAAATTTAGCATGGAATATATATAGTTTTGCATGAGAAATTTATTTTGTAAATTATACAAAAAATTCTTTTGTAATTTCGATTACATTTACTAATGTCAAAGGTTATTACTTATCAAATATGCTTCGAGAATTTCTCTTTTTTTTTTTCTCATCCACAGATAATGTTTTATCTGTTTTCAATATTAGTTAGATCACTTCAAAATTGTTTTATCATAAAATAATTAAAGTTCGGTTTTAAATTTAAATTAAAAATAATTTAAATGGAAAATACATTTAAATTAAAATACATTCTTGCTAGATATTTCCTAGAGAGTTGAAAAAGCTTGATTACTTTAGAGATTAAAATGGTAAATTTAAAATTTCAGTATGAGTAAGTTTCTAAAGGTATTTGTAAAATTAATTTGATCGCAGTGATTCGTTGCAAATGCCTTCAGGTGGAAATGAGATCAAATAGATGAAGGGAATTGCTGCTGGAAAGTTTGAATTCAATTAAATGTTCTTCGAAGCTGAAAATGAAAATGTGAAATTTTTTGAAACATATTTCAAATTCATTCATAAAGTTCAGAAATTTTCGAATTTTTCTTTTATTACACTTTTCATTCATTCGAAACAAATTATTAGTATGCGAGAGATACTGATAATGATAATGATAATCAATTTTATATTTGGAATGATTTTTGAATTCATTACTTTTATTACTCATTACTATATTAAATATTTCAATGAAAGGTTTCGGTTTTACCTTAGTAATACTATCTTTTGCGTTTGCTCCATTCATCTGCTGCTGGCCCGAAACACAATAGGCCATGATTGCTTTACTACTTGATCTTGGCTTCCTTCTACGACCAGCACACTTGCTATCTACCATTTTGTTGTTGGAATATGCTTTCCATGAAAAGTTCTAAAAGTTCCAGCACCCTTTAATCGTCTTTGGCTGCTTCAACCTGAAAGTTTGGTTTGTCGGGTAGCTTATCTCACCACCAGTGCCATCTCTCTTATCTCGGAATTCCGGTACATCCGACAGAAACGGTCGAATAATGATATACTCATAGTTTTCATGCACAATACAGACTAATAGTATAACAGAAAGCACAAACAAAACAAATCTCATCTTTTTCATTTTAAAAAATTTCCAAAATCAACTAATTTCAGGCTGTTTTTTAGAGTTACGTAAATTTTGCCAATGCAAACTTGGACAGTTCCATTGACCGATTCCATGTGCACTAGAAATTTTGCATTCAAGAAATTTTGCAATAAAATAGCAAAATTCACATTTACTTATTTTTCATTCATTCTTCGCTTTGGATCTTTTGCGAAAATTCTTTTGAGGAAGTAGAAGAGAGTGCAAGTGATTTAGCATAAAAATAAATTTCGCATTTAAATAAATTACAAGCAAAACGTTTTTTGGTCATTCAATCCTTAATTATCTATGCTGAAAAGTTCCATTTTTTAATACTTCGTTAAAGCAAATTTTCAAATAATATCACAATTGTGAAAGCAATTGAAATATGTAATCAGATAAGTTTTAATTCTTTACTGTTTAACAAGTTTTCGTTACTTATTATTATCATAACATTTTATAAAACAACGAATTATAGATGATTAAAAATTACTTAATGAAAAGTTATATTCAATGCTACTCAAAGACTTTTGTGATTAATCAATTCTGTATCATCGATTAGTCTCTTCTTAACCTTGCATTGCTCGTTGCAATTCCTGTTTCACATTTTCCGGAAGTGCTGGAAATTATGCAATTGTTAAAAAGGATGTGATATAAATTGATGAAAAAGTTAAATTCGTATCCGAAATTCGTATCCTTCTAAAAGTGTCACAATTGAATTGAATAGCTAAAATAAACGATTACATTTGATGATCGTATCAATTTGCGCCTGTTTCTGTAATGGCGTTAATGCGGCGTCCTTAGCAATAGAGCTTAGTTTTGCGTCAGCATTTCTTGCATCAGGTGACAATTTTTTTATAGCCGCTTGATGTTGTAGTTCAGCTTGTCGCAGAGCATTTAATGCTTGCTGCTTGAATTCTCGAAAAGATTTCTGCAAATTTTATGATTTATCTGCGAATTATTGATCGAGATATCCGATCATATTGCTATTAGTTTAAAATTTTATCAATTTACATATCCACTGTTTGGTTTTGATGAATTTGTGTAAAGTTGAAGTCAATGAACTAACTTGAACTTTCGGGCTCCGTTGACCAATCCATGATTCAATTAACCTTTCCATTTCACTATCAGTCCGTTGTGCACCGCTAGCAAGTAACCGTTCAAATTCCCTGATAACATCTTGTGATTCGCCAATCAAAAATGGCGGTACTTGTTGGATTGGTTGTTGTTGTTGCTGCACTTGTTGTTGTTGTTGTTGCACTTGTTGTTGTTGTTGCTGCAAATGTTGCTGTCGTCGTTGAGCAATAACGCATGAAATAAGTAAGCTAGCAATTATGAATTCCTTCATTTTTTTTTCACGTTATCTGAAAATAGAATAAGTAAAATGCGTGAAACAGTACGTGATGTAAAATGTATTAAAAACGTAGGGAAAAAAATGAAATGAATAAATTTAAGAGAAAAAAAAATGACTGGTTCTGTTGATGTACTGTTTTGATTACTGGGTGAAACGGAAAATGACATTTTATATATTCCTCTTGAAGTAAGTGAATCATTAGCGGGTAAAAGATAGCAGTGATAATTTCACTTAATCAATCAATCATCGTCTTATTCCTCGGTAAAATAGTTCCATTTGTACTTTCCATATTGATATGTTACTTAAATACGTATGAAAATAATTTTTCTCGTCAAAAAAACAAATTATCAATTTATCAAAACATTGCAGAATTCAATTTTTCCATTCCTTTTTAAGTTTAAGCGCAAACTATTTATTATTTAGTAATTTTCATTCATTAGAGTAATTTAATTTTAATTAAATATCAGCTTACTGTCATATTTAAGATCAAAGTATGCAAAAGTTTTAGGAATGACAAATTTTCAATATCATTTCAAGGTATACCAATTACAGTAACCCAAGTTCTTTTTTTACCCTACCGAAAGTTGCACCTAAAATATTGCTAATTTATGAATAATTATACTTAATCTATTCTAGTAAAATACTTCAACATTCTTTACTTACATCAGTGTTTAACGGTAAAAAAAACCTGAAAAGACTGTTTGTTTACAGTTCAAATTAATTTGTCCTTAATATGGCTTCATCTTAGCTTCATTTTCTATCTTGAAATAATTTGAACTAAGAAGTCAGTTTAATTTAATTTAATTATATTTGACGTCTCTTTCATAAAAGAAATTCCTTTTTCCTTCAATTTCAACTTTGTGGTATGTTTACCAAACTGTATTGAAATAAAATGAATTAATTGTTCATGAATTGCGCTGCGACGATAATGTATTTCTCACTGTTTGAACAAATTTATTGGCCTTTAAAAACTGGTTGCATTACCTGTTACCTGGTGAAGTTAATTAAATTAAATAAAAAATATAAAGTCTCATGCATTATGTATCGCTTCTTCTGTTATTTCAATGAGCGATTTTTTTTTTTGCTTGCGACAATTTAACGAATGGTTGGTGATACCAGTTATCTGTGTAAAATTTATCACTGACCGTCGCTGTATCATAGCTATGGGTCAGTTTAAATGAGAAGAGAAAATGGGTTAATTTTGTAAAATTTGAAATTTCGAATTTTACAAGGATGGAAAGTTTAAGAGTGATAAAGATCAAAAAGAGTGTTAAAATTGATAGAAAAAATATGCTGTGAGTTATGGAGATTTAGAAATGATAATTTAACTTTTTGGAATAGCATGAATGAAAAAATAGCAACAATGAATTGTATTGATAAATGATTAAAAAACTATTTGAGCATTACTTTGATCAATCTATTTGATCAATCAACTTCTTCTAAACAAGTAATAGAACAATTCAATTGAAAACTGAAAGCAGAAAGCTAATGTCACCAAAAAAAAAAAACTTTATCACCAAAATGAAAATTTTCAAATCGATCCGTGAATGAAATATTCGCCTAAAGTCATTTGAAAAATTTTCCCATAAACTTTGTGAATTCTCTATCTCTTAACAACTATATAAGTTATTATATATTATTGATTTTATTCTCTTTTCCTCTTTAATGTAAAATGTGAAACTTTAAAGGATAGTGCGAATAAGAGAGAAAGAGTTCGACTGTATGATTGTCATTTTTGCTGATTAATTGAATGAAACATTGAATTTAATCGTTCTCGAATTATTTTTCATGATAATCGGGCATTTAGACTAAGTAGATTTATGAAATTCAACTCCTTCTTCACTTTTCTTCTCTTCTTTCTTTCAATGTTATCAGAAGATAGCTTTTATTCCAGAGAAGAGATCTTTCAAGAAGGTCGAAAAATGGTATCTTCATTCTATTTATGATCATTTAAATCAGTGAAGAGTATTAAATTTAAAGTTTAGAATTAATTTAAATTTAAATTTTGTTAGTTCGATAGATAATTTTGCGATAAAATGAAACAAAACAAAAATTTACACTCGAACATGTCGAGAGAGTCTTGATCTGTCGCTGAATCCGACGGATAACAAATGAAATGTTCTTATTTTTAATCTGCAATGTTGTGTGATAAGTGAATGATAAAATCTTTTTCGTCAAAATTCATGATTGACCTTTACGACTAATTTATCTTTCATAGGTCACTTTACACGACTTTCATTCTACATCGGCGAAGGCTGGTATTTTCTGGATCAGCGCCTTCTGGATTTCTGGATTTCTGCTAATTTAACTCTTTGAAAATTAATTAATAAATAATTTACTTCAATGCTTCACAAAATAAATGAAAAATTATTAGATTCTAACTTTTCAAAAAAAAAAAAAGAATAGCTTAGAAATTATTGAAAACTTTAATAATTCCATTTTCACTATAAGTAAAATAACTTTATCTATTCTTTAGACCTTATTTGAGCCTACAATTAAGTGCAATACTTTCAGATGATTCCAGGTGATCAGTTACTTTCAGAATAATGCTAAACATGAATCGATTCATTTATTAGTAAGTAATATTATTACTTCCTATGCGGAAATACAACAAGAAGTTTGTCAGACACTGCAAAAGTGAGCATAACAGGAATGATTTCTTATCATATCAAAACTTTTATTGCATACCGATGAAATTGCAAACTTATTTCTGACGTCACAGCTATCAGTTAGCTTTATGTATTTCAATCAAGGAGCAATGAATATGATAAAAATGGATGCGATAACTCATATCAATATTCACTCACTCGAATTTATGACAAAGTTATTCACAATGTTCTAATTCATATCTATTATACAGGTTTGCTTTCTACAATAGTATGCTAGATCTTATTAGCTATTACTCTTCCTTAAATAGCAAAAAATATTACTTGAAAGATTAAAGTTGAGGCAAAGTAAGGCAAAATATGCAAAGTTCGAGATGTATAATGACCTATTTACAAAAATAAAACAATGAAATTTTGTTTTTTTAATTTCAAAGAAATTGAATTATACAGTTTATATGAGAATTTGCCTGATGAAAACTTACCATTGTCATATAAAACAAATAAATAAACAACTTGCATATGCAAAAACGACACTAACCCTTTTTCAATTTTATTTTCATCATTTTTAAATTCATTTTAATCAAGCAATTTTGAAATATCACGCAAAAAATGGAAAATAATAATTACTCGCAGAAGATCAGGGAATTTTTCAGAATAAGATGAACGTTCGATTTAGCAGTTCAATGAACTTTGACCCTTTTTTCTGTTGTTCTCCTCAATTTGAATGAATATCGAAAGTGCGTTAAACCAATCTAAATAATATTTTTGAAATTACTCTTTGGATTGAATTTAATTTGTTTTTTTCATGCTTGTTACTGTCAATTTGAATTTGAATTTCAATCAAAATATACATTGTTGATGATTTTTTCTCAGTACTTTTTTATCGGTTCATCCGTTTTTTCTTCCGCTACAACTGTTCATAGAATTGTTGGAAAAATTATAAGGAGAAAGAAGAAAAGAAAGTCGAATTGTCGACGAGGGCAATGCTTTTCAGTATGGAAAAGGAAAAGCTATACGATATAAGGAAGTCGAAAATTCATCAAGCTAGTCGAGAAGCTTTTCCTTTCTACTTAAGACAACTCTTTCTTCCATTATAGTGTAACTCTTTCTTCCTTTCTAGTTGAATGAGAGAATATCGTTGATGAACTTTTGTTATGTATTAGATGATGTTTTCTTTTTTCTTTTGTTGGTACAATCTGTTATTAATCGTAATTAATGATAAGTAATTTGTCAGGATAAAAAATAAACAATTTAAATTTTTAAATTTCTTTTAAATGTTCCTTCAATTTGATTTGTAAAAATATTCAATTATTGATAGCGTTTCATAAATGTTATTAGCAGGAATTAACCGGTAAATGGAGATTTATTCAGGTTGAATTATTTGTTTGCAAAGTTTAAATATTCAATAAATGATATGATTGGTTTCATAAAGTTGGTTTCATACAGCTATAACGAATTATTATTAGCATTGATCATGAAATTTGAGAATACTGCAAAATTACCAATGAAATCTTCTAAAAGAAATTTTGAAAATTAAACAAAGATCGAAACGAATGTATAAAAAAGTTTTTTTGGAAAGAGCGAATTAAGATTAATTTTGAACAACTTCATAATCTGAAATACTTTATTCCTTTCTTTCTCTTTCTCTCTCTTTCTCTCTCTCCTAAGAAATCTTCATTTTTGACTGCTCACTATTTTTCTTCTGTCTCGAAAATATTAATATGCTTCTGATTTATCTTTGCCTTTCTTTTTTTTATTGGAATTCAAAATGGTGTTCGAATAGCTGTTTTAACATTAAAAAGCATGAAACTGAAAAGAATGAAATTAAACCTATGATCTTATGAAAAAGTCCATTTTCGCCTCTCTCTCTCTCTCTCTCTCTCTCTCTCTCTCTGTTTTTTCTTTGTTTATTTTTCGAAGAGATCTCTTCAAAACTATTCAAATTTCCAGTGAATAAATTCAATCATTAGGACCAAAATCTTTTTCTATTTCTTTTTTTTTTCATTACTTATTTTAAATATTTTCATGCTTCAATTTTTATTTTTTTTTGAAAACTAAATTTATAAGCCTAATGAGAAAAGCTCAGAGATGATTGAAGGAAATTAGCTGTGGCATTTCCTGATTTCCCGAAGTGTTCATTAGTGAGGATGCAAAGCACATGCAAAACGATTCGTTATCATTTCACTTTTACTTTTCAACAATAGTTCATAACGAATTGCCATTAAATTCTTATCAGTATGCTAAATTAAATTCAAATTTTCCTCTTTAACTTTTCCTCTTCTTCTGCTATATTTCTAATTTTAAAGCTTATTGTTTCTTTTTTTTTCTTCACTATAAAAATGGCAACCTTTCTAGAAATCTTGAAAATTTTTATTTTATAGATATGAAAATGGAAAAGTAATGTTACTTTATTAATTTAAGGTAAAGATGAATATTCAATCGATAATATCGTACCGATATACCTTACCGTTACATATATTATTGATACAGTATCCGCATCATATCGTATCGTATAATTTCATTCTTTTTGACCGTGTACACGATGAGAGTTATTCTGCAGTAAAATAAACTTTTGATAGTAAGAATTAATTGGTGTAATATTAAATGAGGAAGGATTAGCTTTGTTTTAGCAATAGGATGACCTCTGACCGATTTGCATCGTTGAATCGATACAAAACAATAGGAGATGAATTTTTGGAACATTCTGAATGGATCCGTAAACTTCGAACACCATCGTTGATTGGAATTGGTTAGTAATTATCTTTTAAATTTAAAAAAAAAAAAAATTATACGTGAGATTTATTGATTGAAATAAAAGTAAATGTAGTAGAAGTGATAATAATCTATCAAAACGAAATTTCATAAGTTTTATAAATCAATAAGATATTTCAAATAGAGATGTTTTGCTACTTTTTGTTTGAGTTATTCTCTTATCATGAATACTGTCTCAGCTTAATCAGCTTAATTAGATAAATTTGAACAATCGTTTTATTTTTGTCTTCCATTTTCTATCTCATTATTTTAAGAAATACTATATTCTCATTTTCAATAGTATCAACTGACAAAGATTTATTATTCACAAACGGAAAAGTAAACCTTGCACTCATTTTTCATAGAATATATGGCAATTTGTGATTATTTGACTTTTTTTTCAAGCAATTTTTGAAATCGCATAAAACGAATTATGAATTACAGCCTCTGTTCTAACGATACCCTTCGGTGTATTTATCATAACTCCGTATGTGGTGATGAATGTTTCGGGACCTTCAGCATCGTTATCATTGTTGATTGCTTTTATCATTATGATCTTATCCGGTTGTATTTACTTCTGTTATATATTAAAATTGAAAAATGACATAAATGAAATAAATTTTAGGAAAAATCATAATTTAATCTTGGATCAAGATTGAGAGATTGATTGCGAGATTTATGTTACTAATATTGCTATTATTAAATGAAAATATTTCAAAGCAACAAAATACTCAAATGTTACCTTTCCTGAAATATCGTAATATGATTTCAAGATATTAATCAATAGTATAATATTTAGGGTTGCATATGAATGAATTGATGTGTTCGATGCCAAAAAGTTGCTTACTCTATAATTTTACATATGTCAGTTTTGGTGAAATACCAGCATTTCTGGTTGGTTGGATATCATTACTCGATTTTATCATTTGTATTGTTATTGTGGCTAAAAATTGGAGCAATCATATGGTATTGATTTTTTTAACTTTGTTCAAAACAGTACTGTTATATAATCAAATGTTATAAAATATAAAACAAATGGAATGATTAAAATATAATAGTAATGAAATATAATAAAAAAAGAGATGCATGCATAAGAGAGCAAATGCATTCATTTTAAATTTAAATTTAAATTCGTAATTTTCAGAATTTATTATTTCATGGACTATTTGATAAGCATTTCACAATGGAGATACCTTATCGTTTTGGTTCAATTTTTGCAACAAAAATAGATTTCTTTGCTGTATTAGCCATTTTTGTTGCATCAATTATATTATGCTGTAGCATTCGAGTGAGTAATTTACTTTTCTCTCAATATAGCTCATTTGAAAACTTTCTTAAAATGAGCATAGATAATTTTAAAACTGATAAAATTGAAATAAATGTACGGAGAAGAGTGTAAACAATCTTCTAATCAAGATCAAAATAACAGGTATTAGCTACTGTATCGATAATAATGATAACTGTATGTGCCTTGGCAACAAGCAGTACCGCATTTGTTGGCTTCTATTTTGCTGATCCAAAAAACTGGTTGGCTTCTGGCTTTTTTAAAGATGGCGCTACTGGTGTATGTTTTTCTCTTTAGATTATCGTTCTCAAAATTTACTCGAATTCATTTTTCCTGTTTTCAACTAGAATTTTGCTATATTTCAATCTATCATAGCTAACTCCTTATGTACCTCATCCGGTAACAAAAAGTAATCCGGTTATCGATTTAAATTATTAATGAAGAAGAATTTTCTAGTTTTATGCATGAAGATTTCATGCTATATTGCTATATTCATTGATTTTAATTCTGGTATCATGAAGAATTAGGTGATAACCGGATTCTTTCGAGCATAAAGTAAAAATACTGATTTGCTTTATTAATAATATTACGATATTATGCTTTATTATGCTTTTATTATGATTATGAATATCATGCTTCATTAATAAATAAACAATATTACAGATGATAAAAGGTGCATCGAATTATTTATGTACTTATATTGGAATTGAAACATTCAGTTTTTTGTTGGAAGAGACGAAAAATCCACGGAAACGAGTTCCATCAATTATGCCATTCATAATCATCGCCTTAACATTAATTATCTTTTTAACAACAATGATTATCACATTGGTTGCTGATATTTCTACATATTCCAATGATATGCTTTTTCCAGATATTTTTGACAAACTCAGGATACCTTCCGCGAAGTAAACTGTTATTACCTATACTTTCGAAAATAAGACGAATTATTACTTTTCTTTGTACTTTTTCAACTTATATTTATCTAATATTCTCATGAAAAAATAGATTTTTAAGATTGCAAATTTAAAATTATTTTTTAAAATTTCAAAAAATATGCAAAAAATTAGAGTAAGATAAGGTGTGATAAAAATTATAATTATAGAAAATGATAATACTAGAGAGAAATTTTAATAAATTTTCATATTTAGTAAAAAAAACTTTCCTCTTCTAAGATATGTAATGGCAGTTGGATCAGTTTGTGGCTTATCTGGAACAATGCTTGCAGTATTCATACCAGCAACAAGAATGTTATCATCACTTTGTAGTGATAAGTTACTTCCCATAAGTCGAGTAGCTCATACAAGCAAGAAACGAGGAGTACCATATTATGCAATCCTATCATGCGCATTTATCTCATCTTCACTTCTTATTCTCAATATTACTAAATTATTTGGAATTATCGCTTTCACTACTCCACTAAGATTAATATTACTTGTAAGATTTAATAATATTACTTAGTATTTTCTTGTAAAATTTCTAATTCATTTATTGTTTAGGCTTGTTTAGTATATGATCAACGTTACAATGCAAATATCGTTGGATTATTTCGTGAAACAACATTTTATCGTGATATTCATTATCATAAAAGATATAAGACGGGATCTTTCAATATCGATACAGATTCATCCTCCATTACTATTTCCAGGTAAATTTAAATTATTACTGTATGTTAATACAGTAATAATCAACATTTCCAAGTAAATTTATAGCATACAGTAATAATTAGCATACTAAATATTTTGATGATAACTAATCAGCATACTAAATACTTGGTGATAAATAATCAGCATACCAAATACTTTGGTGATAAATAATCAGCATACTAAATACTTTGATGATAAATAATCAGCATACTAAATACTTTCATGATAATATAAGAGTACTAAATATTTTCTAAAATATTTCCGTGATTTAAATTTTTTTCTAATTATGCAGTTAGATAATCTAAATAGCAGTTAGTAAATCATTCTCTTTTACATATTATCTATCTTATCACAGATTTTATCATCATCAAATATATTATCATCGAATTATCTCTACTAAATGTCATGAAATTGCTTACAGCATTGTTTTATTTGTAAAATCAGCGTGATAAAGAATTAAGCGCTTTCTTTCAGTTTTTTTCCATCAGAAAAATTCCTCATAATTTACAGGTGGAGTACAGATGATGAAAGCAATGAAGTAATTGGAAGTTATGAAATTCTACGAAATATCATAGCTGAACAAGAAGTACAATATGATCAATGGTTGAAAAAGGTATGTCAATTTCATTAATTACATTTGCGTGAATTCATTAATTAGCATTTTGTTTGATTTTGACGTAAAATCAGATGATAGATAATTCATGAAAAATTAATTTCTTCAAACTCAAATATGAATAATTCAAATGAGAGAATCATGCTTGCAGTATTCATACCAGCAACAAGAAAATTTATTTACATGTAACATTAAATGTATTGGATGCTAGGATACACGTCTGCTACGTCTCTTGCGTGTCGCCTGAATAATTCTGACGTAAAATCAACGTTTCTCGAAAATATTAACCATTAAAATATGCTCGCTGAATTTTATTTATATTTATATTTTTTCAAATAATCATATTTTATTTTTAGTTATCATCAATGAATGAAAATTTGGGATTGCTGTCAAATATGGAAGAAGTGAACAGAAGGTGGAATGAGGGAATTTTGGCTAAAAGATCTTTCATCAATTGTCGATACAATACATTCAGAAATGTTTGTGTTTATTTATTTGTTAATAACAAAGTTATGATATTTCTGCTTATTAAAATTCACTGCATATACTTATATCTTTCTAATAATTACATGTTACTCTTCTCATTATTTTATATTCAAAGAATAATTTCTAGTTATCATCGTAGTTAAAATGAAATAAGCACTAATTCAGCTTCTGATTCAAGAAAAAAAAATTAATATCAAAATAGAATAAATCAAAATAATTTCATTAGCAAGCTATTTGAATTTAATTTAGTTGATATTATGAAGTGTTAAAATATTTGTTTTTTTTTAAAGTTTTCCCAAAATTTTTGAAGTTGATTCAGTCCGAATCGCTGGTAGAAAATCTGAAAGAAACAGCGAAATTTTGTCAGAATCGAAAACAACTATCATTATCATCACTTGATGATTATCAGCTTGATCATAATTGTATCAGATCACCATGTTATCCTTGCATTAGTGCTACAAGTAAGTGTCTTTCTTATAGGAATTCAAAGTATGAATAAAACAATAAAATCTCTGATTATTTCAATAGACAGCTTCAAATTTTAGCTATTAATGCCACTGCAACTATAGAAACCGGTAGACCTGAAAACTGAGTTTCTACAAACTTCTCTTGTTGACTTTTGCCTCCATGTAACATGTGATATGTCCCTTATGGTTTCTGAGCTAATCGATTGAGTGATAATTAATATTTCTTGAAAGAGCGATCAGTATTTCTTATCAATTTCTTAAATTTAATTAGTTTCTTAAATTCAATTTCTTAAATTTAATTAAATTTTGAGAACTTCACTTTAAGTTTATGATTTCTTATTTTCTAACTTCCATTTCTATTTCAAAAAAAAAACAAAAGTATCTCTTTATTGCAGCTGATATGAGGAAATGTAGATTTCATATTTTTGAACATGACATTCCGGAGAGGCCATACTGGAATAAATATACTGGATCAATACATGGTTCAGAAGACTTCGATAAAACTGACCATAAACGGTCAATGAGAACTTTATCATTTGTCATTATAATTTCCGTAACTATTGGATTTCTGGTTCTGAAAACGGAAAGTGGTTTAACGAAAGTACGTATGTTCAGCTAACTAGCTGTGAGATTTTCCTATTTCTCTCAATAAATAATTGCTTCATAAATTGTTGAAAGGAATTATTTAATTTAAAAAAAAAATGAAAGTAAGAATATAAAACCTGACAATAATTTATTACAATATTAGATCTTTCCATTCTTCCAAAAAGTTTCACTATTTGAATTTAGAACAATTATTCGGAAGAAAGAGAGAGTACAAACAGATAATTCCTTTTAAACTTAATTCAAAAGTCTACTTAGATCAATAATTTAAAAAAAATTCAATTCATCCTCTCAGTTTGCGCTTAAAAATATCTCACCTATAATTTCGCAGTGCACGCGTGCATGCACTGATTGCACTTTGCATTACTAATTACACGCTTCTCTTATGATACAATATTGAATGATTGCATAATATCACTCCAATTTTCATATAAAAGTGGAAGCTCTATATTTCGGATTTTTGAATGAATTACAATTTAAAATTAATTTCTAGCTATATTCAATCATACTAATGCCAATGGCATGCATTACTTTGGGATATCTCGTAAAAAATATTGCCCGACAAACAGTTAATCCGGCGAACAATGAACGAAGCTGTAAAACACCTGTATTCCCGTACCTCACACTTTTTACAATCTTTTTGACCACAGTGATAGCTTGTACCGCTGATTATATCACAATGATCGGATTTATTGCTTGGATTATTACTGGTTAGTAAGTTTTCAATCGTTTTCCTTACAAAAATTTAATCATATGGAAAATAAGATGTGAATTAAGTTCAAACATAAATCGCAAAAGAAGATTAAACTTTCATATAATTCAATCCCTAAACGTTTTATGATTACAAAAAACTTGAAGAAATTTCTTTGCGTCGCTTGCGTCATTAAGAAATTCAATATTTCAAACATCTTCCTAAATTTTAATAGATTGTATCAAAACTTTACAATCATATTTCAGGAATGATACTCTACGCATTATACGGTTATAAGCATAGCAAAGAACGTCGTGTACTCCTTGATGGTTTAATTACTACGAATAGTATGATAAAAGATAGTTCTACAACCGGAATATTGAATAGTATAAGTGATTATCAATCTATTGGAACCATGCTATAACAATGGTACCGGTCTATGAATGCTATTATCTTCACAATAATTTAACAATTAGACAGGTAATAGAAGGAATTTAACAAGTATTAATTGATAAGATTCATCTTCAAATTTAAGGTTTATGCAGTACGAATTATTTGTTCCATTTGATGTAATTTTTTGTGCTAAAAAAGATCTCGCTCAATAACCTAATTAATTGATCCTACCAAAAATGGAGAAATAAAAAATTCGACAGTTTTTCAGACTAATCATTAATTGAAATTTTAAAATTAAAGTAAAAATGAAAAATGTCAACAGCATTATATCATAATCATTTAATTTTTCATGTATTAATGAATGAAATATGTGACAGAAGAAACATATAGCACGTTGTTTTATGACCCTGTTTCGTCCAATCCAAAAAAGAACGACATTTTCAGTAGATGGATGTGTATTCTAAAAAAACATATATACATGATTATGATAGCGTATTCGAATATTCAAATAATGTAATCTCAAAAGTACAGAAAAGATGGCATTAAATAAGCTCGATAAGTTGAGAGAAATTTAAAGAAAAAGTAGCAAAGCTTTTAAAAGCTCGAGTCGTATAAGCAAGAAATCAGCATTTTGTCAACATTAGTGACTGTTATAGGATAATAATTCTGATCGGACAAAAGTATATTATTCTTGATTAGACTATAATTCATCCTTATACATTGACAATGAAATCTCTATATACCCTTAAAAACTTGATTGGAATAATGAGGTAGAATAGAACAAAGAAAGAAATTATATAACGCATATATGCCCTATGAAAATAGTGGGACGAGTTTACTTTTTTTGCAAATTTACATCTTTATCTAATATAAACTTATTAAAATAGCGAAGGATAGAATAAATTTCCTAATTAGAAATGACGAATAAACAGCCATAATACAGTTATAATGGTCGAAGAATCGTCCGACTGAGATCATTGGAAACAGAGGAATAAGTAAATATCAACAATAATAATCTTTACTCTATACAAGTAACAGAAATAATAACAACAATAGCAACAATATAGCTCACTGCGTGAACTTTTAATGATATTTAGAAGGGAATAAGATTCTTTCAATCAGATTCCTCACTTGCTGCATCATCGCCAGAGTAATTGAAATTTGGTGTTCCTGGATGTCGTATCAGTGATGCTGTTGTTTTTGCGTTATTACTCGTTCTGGTTGGTGCATTTTGCAGAGCTGTTTTTGGTGAACGATTCGATATTAAGTGGGCACTACCTGCAATAAACAAGTACTGGCTGAATTTGGAATTGTGTACAATTGAGAGAACCGCATGATCCAACAATCATAGAGATCTTCTTACGAATTTAAAATTCAAAATCATCAAGCATACTATAATATGTTACCGCACCAACTTGGTAAGGATGCATGCCGTTCAACGTCATCATTGTTTGCATCGGAGCTGGTGAAGGTACTGAAAAAGCTGTCGTACTTGGAGCAGTTCCAAGGGACACATTGCCAGTAGTACCACGTAATAAACTTACCGAAGGGGTTGATGATGACTGTCTGCTACCTCGATTTGTAGCAGCACTTAAGTCTGAAATGGTTATAAAATTAACAGAAAAAGATGATGATTGAAGACCGAAAATACTGACTGATTGAATCGAACCGTCAAATCAAAATGCTTTCATTTGTCGCATATTATTGAAGGATTGAAGATATAAAAATACCAGATTGTGAACTGCAAGCATGATTTTGTTGATGCGAAAGTACAGATTGCGATGGACTTGCAAGTGACCAAGTTTGAAGACGTGAATAAAGTTCACTGAATGTTGGCCGTCTCTCAGGATGTTCATGCCAACATTCAACCATTAAACTGCAAAATGATCGTTAATAATTAAAGTTCTTTTTGAAGGAAGGAAGATAAATTTATTTGAATAAAACTATATAAGGTATCGAATTTACTAATCAGAAGATGAAAAAACTTCAATTCAACAACGTTATATATTATTTAGATGGATTCTAGAGTAAGAATTAACCTAGAGATACCTATATATATTGGTTGGGCAGTTCTGTGGACATTCCAGAAGACTTCGCACAGAAATCAATTCGATGACATCCTGATGAGAGTAATTCTCATACGGCTGTCTTCCGTATGAGTAAATTTCCCATAAAGTTACCCCAAACGACCAAACATCGGTTGCTTCACTGAAGCGACCGCACTGGATTGCTTCTTGTGACATCCAACGAACTGGCAACCACGTCCGATGCATCATCTATAAAAATCATTTACAACATTATACTTATTATTGATTGAAAATTCAGAAAAACTATTACTGCTCGTCAAAAACTAAAGCAATTTAAAAATACCTGATTGCTTCTTTCAAAGTCTAAGGAAGGATTAAGGAAAACAAAATTTTGAAAAAAGCCTAAATACAAAAACAAAAATAAATTTCGAGGGAATTCGCTTGTTCTAATATATAATTCGATTACTATAAAACACTGATTTTATAAAAAATCGCTCTAGCGCGACCCACTACTCTTATAAACTTATAATAAACCTTGTAATAATCCTTTTCATAGCAACTGCGGACCAAACCAAAATCAGCAATTTTAATGACCCGCTGATCAGCTACGAGACAATTTCTGGCTGCTAAATCACGGTGTACGAAATTCATGCTTGACAAATATTTCATACCATATGCAATCTAGAACAGAGAATTAATCAAATTCACCTGTTATAAATTTTGATAAACCGAAATGTCTTCAATAAAATAAATATTTTATTCCCACAAAAACATTAATTGGTGAAAATAATAGATAGGATTACTGAAAGTGGGAAAAAGTACCTGCAGGGCTATACGCAAGAAATCTTCATTATCAGCAATAATCCGTTCCTGATCGATTATTTGTTCATATCTAAAAATAATATTCATCACAAATATAAAATCGTAGATTGCTTAGTGTTATACGGTATCCATTTTGATATGCTAAATTTAGTAAGGATGTTCAAAATAGTGAAATGCATAAGTTATTGTTTGGAATGGTTGAACAATAAGTACTTTCTCTCTTGCAATCTCAAGGCTTTCGATCTTTCGAAAAAATGAATCCTTTGTTTTCAAGTTTACCGCTTTCAAAAAATGAGAAGACAGCACTTCATATTTTTAAAATATTAAACAAACCCATTTGTTTTTGGTGCTCGGAGGCGTAAAAAGTCGTGAAGATCACCATGTACCATATATTCAAACACAGCACTTAGCTGCTGTGTGTCAAAATAGCAAACACCAAGTAAACGCACAACGTTTGGATGATCGAAAGGTGCTATCGTACGGATTTCTTCCTCAAAATTTTGTCTCTCCACCGCGCTACTCCCAGATTTCAATGATTTAATGGCCACCTGTGAAAAATTTGACTGATATTAGCAAAAGAGTGGGATATATGCCAGCGGGATATATCCATTTAAAACTGATAAAAAGAGAAAATATCTGATAATTTTTCTCATATAAGTGTTTTCATCTCTTTACCAAAACTTTAAAATAGAATAAAAAACAAACAGCATGGCAACTAACTTGCATCGGTTCACCACTGAGAAGTGAACTATGCCAATTACCATTATGAATCACACCAAACTGTCCTTCGCCAATCAAATCGCCGATTTGCAACTGAAATCGATTTGCAACTCATTTTACCTTCGCCATTAAATAGGTTCCTCGTTATATGGAGAAAAAAAAAGAAGAAATAATACAAAAAGTTATCCCCTCATAATTTATACCTAAAAGTAAGAAGAAGGACAAAAACACGTCTCAGGCCAAAAATATTATCATGATTATTCTATGTTAACCACAAACTAGAAGTTGTACGATGCTAAACATTAAAAATTCAGAACATTACAAATATAATTTGCCAAAAAATGCTCACTTGACTAGATTGTATTTCAGGAATTTGATATGGTTCTACAGAAGGCTCAGTGGAAGGCCTTGGACTGTACTGAGCGTAACTGCCAGAATGATGATGTTGCATAAAAGTATTACTATTTGTTGATGCTTGTATCAACGAGGAAAGCTCAAAAGCGGCGCTATTCGGATCAGTGTTTGCTGTACCATTTAATTTCCGATAATATGTGCTATTCACAGCGCTAAAAATATTTCTGCAATTTACATATCTGTAATTACTTCTTCAACACATCAAGAAGTATTACACATATTCTTATATAGTTCAATCTAATTTAAAAAATGATAAATGAACCTGCTTGAAATACTGCATCCATTACAGTTTTGTAGTCCACTTTTTTTGATGGTTGATGAAGAACCTGCCGTCTCTCTACGTTTCTTCCGACAACAACAATAACAACACAGAAGAATCAGACTAAAAATAAAAAATCCAAGGCCACCCAGTACTGCTAACTGCCATGGTGACGACATACCTGACCAAATATCCGATATATCACCAATTATGGAACCCTGAACATTAACTTCTTCTTTAATCTTTTATATGCAAACTTGTTACAAGTTAATATCTTTCCATATAAAGGTTGAATATTCGATGTAAACTTTTAAAACTATTATAGCTCAGGTATCAACATAATTAATTCTCACAAATTCTTGCTTGGATAAAAAGAAACAAAAATGCATTAAAGAATACGAACATCATCATCAATGGTTCCCATTACTTCTCGATCTCTTAAATAAGGATACATATTAGCAGGACACTGACTGATATCACAGTATTCTTCCTGACCATTTGGATAAGCAAAACACCATGGAGAACTCTTTTTACCTCCAGGATTACGACAATAATTCCTGCTAGTTCGTAATGACGAATATCGATCAATATTGAATTCCCTACAATGATTTTTTAATTATTATATTACAATGTTGCAAATATAATTTAATTCCTGCAAAAGTCTTTACATTTTTAATGTGACATCCATGTCATATAAAACTTAAACAAAAAGTTTCAACTTCATAGTAATGCATTCATAAAGATATAACAGTACTCATTAAATAAGCATAAGAGGAAATGCTTAACAATACCTTGAGGAGCTCTGTGTCCAATTCATGCAACGTTTTCCAGATTTTGTTAACGAAGCATTACCATTATAAGTTTTACCGCTATCCAAATAGCACCAGTGTGGCAATTCTTTCGAAGAATCAGGAGATAAATCAGTACTACTAGCAGTCTAGAAATGGAGTACATTGTTAATTTGGAGAACTACAATATTCAGTGAAATTATTTTTTTAATGTTTCTGAGAAATTTTGCTTCTAATAAAGCTTTCACAAGAAGATTAAAAAATACCTGATCAGCAACACTAATAATAGGTATGCAATATTCCGCCTTAGGATTTAACGATTGACATTTGGGGAGAAGAGCTTTGGGATCATCACCAACTAGGTCATGCTCAGCTGCTAGAGCTAATTCTTTTGGACATAAATCTCCCTGAAATGCAATAGATTAGCATTCCCAAAATAGATAGCAAAACATTTATGAAATTTCTATCGTTAGCTTTATTTAACTTTACTAAAGCGAAGATAAACCTGCAGCGAATCGCAATCTTTTCGACAAATCGTTAATATATGAGGCATTCCGGATGTAGTTCGATAATCTATTCCGGATTCTCTATCACATATTTTATACATATGATAACATGCAACAGCATGTGAGTAATGTTTACATTGTGTCGATATAACCGGGCTATTATTAATGAACATCATCGCCGCCCGAAGATTCCGATCTATAATGTGGTTTAAAAATTAAATTCTATGTTGAAAAAAACTGCTAAAATATACCATAATCATAAGCATTTCATTCAAATTTAAAACTAAAAAATATAAAACAGTAGTCACATAATAAATACACCGAAACTATATTTTTGATCATACAGAAAAAATCCTTTATGCCCGGATTGCCGGTTGCCTAATACTAATTAATTTTTCGAATAGAGCATTTTTATTATTCTATTATATGATAAATCTCTGCCAAAAGTGTAAATGAAGGATGAATGATAATGAGAAAACACTAACCGACATCGTACATATCCTCCCTATTATCACTCACAATCATAATGTATCGACCGGTAAGGTATTCACGACATGCTTCACCTCGGTACAGTACACAGTCGCCAACTTTGGTATCTAACCCATCAAGCCATCGATCACTTGGAGCCATTGGCGCATATCCCGGTCCTGCTGCATTATTTGGAACATTCCAGAGACTGTCGTCTGATTCCTCCTCACTCGGTAATCGCCCTAAACCACCGGACATTGACGAACCTTGTCCTTCGAATTCCTGTATAATTAAATCCCCAAGTAATCATCACAAAGAGAATTCAACAATGAAAAGAAAATCACCAATGTCAAGATTAAAAGAAAACTTTTGTAGAATTTTTAACTTCCCATGAATCTGTTGGAATGCAAACTACGTACAAGAAGAAATTTACCTCTTCAAAATATTCTTCGTTTTGAAAATTAGTAATTTTCGATACCGATTTTCCCTTTAATTTATTTGTATTCAACGATTTCCCATCAACAATATTATTGACCTGAAATTAATAACGGCGGTTCGGGTTTTTATAACGTGATGAAGCTGCACTAAGAAAAATTAACTACGAAAAAATGACTGAATGCGTAAATAGAAGTTTAAAATTAGAGATTTAAATTAGAATACATTAAAGAATTAAATAGAAATCAAAATATGAAGAAATAATAACTGATTGAGATATATTTAAAAATGTTCCAATATATTTAAAAATTGAGCAAAATAATTTCGTTTAACGATAATTTAATGCTAAAGCCACGAGTCACTGATCGATTAGCAGGATGTCTGTTGAATAATGGCTAATTTATAAGGAAAAAGCCGAAATGAACAGCTGCATCCGTTATGCAGTAATGAACAGTTTGGAAGATTGCTGAAGGGTCAAAGGTTGGCGTCGAATAGAAAAGCAACAGAGATAATAAAAGTTTCAAAAGGAAACCGATTTATAATGTATTTCATCTGCTTTTTAATAAACATACAATCACTCGACATTATGGAAAATAATTAAAAAATTTAGGAAACCGGAAATTTTGGCATTTTATAAATAATTAAAAATATGTAATAGAAATATCTGCAAAATTACAAACATAAATCTAAGATGAAAAAAAAAAGCAAACATGCATTAATATTTAAAGTGCAATTGTAGAATGATCAATAATTGATTAAGCATTTTCTCGTTTATTAACCATTCAATATAATTAAATTTGGATTTGAATTTTCAATCTACCCTCTTGAAAGCATAAAATTTAGAAATTTAGTCTTAGTTTAAGCATTCAGTAACCAAAAATTTAGAAATGATATGATATGAAGTAAATTATCATTGAAATACTTTCGTAAGAATTACCTATAAGCAATGATATGCATTATTATTGTAATTGAATTGATATGAAAAAACAAACATTCACTGTATTACAATGAAATAAAAAAATTTTCAATTCTTTTTTTATGCATTCCAAAAAAAACGAGCAAATGGTTTATTTGAACAACGTAACAATAACTCAAATTTGAAAATGTAAACAGTTAATTCAAATACAAATACTAATGATGAGATAGAAAAAGAATGGAAGAAATGAAGATAGAAGAATTATGATGATTAGAGCGGTAATTGTAAAGAAGAGAAAAAGAAGGCTGATAGAGTCACTATTTTTTATTTTTGAAAATTTGAAATGTTTATCAAAAATGAACAGATAAAAATAGCATAGTGTAATTGATATAGGGCTTAAAAAAAAAAAAGCATGATAAAGAAAGGAGAAGAAATAGGAGAAGCGCGTGCGTCATAGCGATGGATAAGGAAGAAGAGATCAGTGGTGGTACGGAAGAAGGAAGGAAGAAGGGTCGTGTCCGATCGTGTATGTCCATGAGGAGGAGAATCGTTGTCATCTATTCGTGATGGATTACAGTTTGAACGAACGAAGAGAGGTTTGACGTGACGTGACGGTGAAGAGAAGGCCGTATGATAGACCGATTTTCTTCCTCAGTCATTCCCTCCTTCAATTATCTCTCCCTCTTCCTCCCTCTCATTCTTCTAACTTATCAATCTAATTTCACTGTTTTTTTATCACTCATCACACTTCATTGTCCTATCATTTTTAAATTTGAATAAATTATAAAGTAACGAAAAGAGAAATTAAAATTTTTATGACTTTAATTTATACCTTCTTTTTATCTCCATGTTTAAATAAATTAATAATCAATAACAAAATTTCATTTTAAAAATAAACAAGAAAACAATATCCTTGACAAAAAAAAAATCAAGAACCTCACATATATAATAAACAAAATGTAAATTCCTTGAAGAGAATTTTTGCTGTTTCCATGATATGTAAACATGAAACTGATACGAAAAGCCGGATGATAGCATTATCTTTAATATCCTTTTAATTCAATTCTTATCATTCATTTCAATCTCTTAAAATTAAAGCTTTTTTTTTCTTTTGTAACAATTTAAGTATGGTTGCCTTTATCTATCAATAAATTTTACTTATTCTCCCCATAGTGATATTTTTCAGAAAATTTGACAAATTTAATTTTCTTTTAATCCACTCTTTCATTTGCTTATTCTCAATAAATCATTCTCGTAGTAATGAAAGATTTGTTACAAAGTATAAAATTTCACTAATTTGTATTAATAGCATAACATTCAAGTGGTTCATAAAGTGTAAAGAAGTAGATGAAACGTTAGAATGAAATGAAATTAAAATATCAGGGATTTTATGAAAACAAAAATTAATTTAATTTAAATTATTATGTATGATACAAAAGTATGATATTTTTTTGCAATTTGCAGAAATTAAATTGATGAAAATGCTATTTTAATTAGATAACAATAATCGAGAGGTGATAAGCGAATATAGTCGATGGAATATTGGGAATGATTAAATGCCGTATAAATGATTAATTAAAAACAGCTGGGTGGTAGCTAACAACGAGAATTGCATGAAGCTATGGTTCTTTCATTACTCAATCATTACTTCTTTTCAATACCCAAAAAAGAAACGTTCCTATCCCAAATGTAAACAAAAAAAAAAAAAGGAAATATGAATCAGCCAACAGTACAATTCTTTAAAACTCCTTTAATCATTTTTAAATAGAAATATTACATTTTACTATAAACGCTTAATCCCACTATTCATCTCCTCTCATTGGGACAATCATGTAAAATGACGATATCAATAATCTCATCAGCAGCACGCTAATAAATTTATTCACAAATATTTAGAAGATTGAAAAAAAATGTTAAATCCCTTCAATTTAAAACGACCTTTGAACTCTGCAATGCAATTCAATAATTTAAATAGTAATTGAACAGAATGAGTAATCAGAAGAAGTGCTCATTGATTGTTAAAATGGCAAATAATTAGAATAAGATAAAATAGAAGCGACAATTAGAATTAGAGTAAGATGGAAGAAATGTCAATGTACATATATAGGATAGGCCTGATTGTTTACCACTACCGTTATAATCAATCATTGTTTATGCAAATATAACTGAGAGAGAAGGAACGAGGGAGAGAGAGAGAAAAAGGGGAGAAAGGGTAGTCAATATAACGAAAAGAAAAGCTAAACCAATCCACCGCCTAGTGCTATTGAAACTCACTTTTACAAATCTTTCAGACTGTTGCAAAATTGAAGCTCATACTCGCAATAGCTTTTCATTTATCATATAATCATCATTCTAGCAATTCACAGAATGAACATTATCACTTCATTGTTCGTAAAAATTCCTACAAGAACAAATTCAAAGATTATTTGAAAAAAAAAAAGAAAAGTGATTTTGCTTAAAGAACAAAAAGTTTTAAACATTACAGAAAATGTTATGAACCAAAAAAAAAATAAATAAAAAGAAGAGAGAATTGTGAAAAGACTGAAAGAATAGAATGAAATGGAAACTTTGAAAAGTAAAAAGAAAGGAATAGTTTTGTGTTCGCTTTCCTTCACAAAAATCACAAGAAATCAGTCATTTATTATATTTCTTTCTAATATATTCTTTTTTTTTCTCTTCTAAATTACAACAATATTTTCTTGGAAATAAATAAATTTGAAATTGAAAATTAAAAATCTTTAATCGTTTGATATAAAAATAAGTTTCTATCATTTCAATTTAATTATTGATAACGGATTTAATTCTATCGATCTATCAAGTCTGCAGATACAAAACAGAATCTTTAAAATAAAAAAAAAAATGGTATCATTAATGATAAATGACATTTCCAATCTTCAATAACCAATTAGTAATGCAAGCAATAAGCAATATGTGTCTAAAAAAGACTGTTTCCAATGATAATTTAAAATTGAAAAAAAAAAGTAAAGTGTAATATGCTTGGATGGATGGAAGAGTTAATTTTGTTTCTGTCAATGTTCCCAGACGTCTTATGATGTCTTATCATATTGGAAGGAGAAATTCAGACAATTGAATGAGATGATAATTTGATAATTTAATAAATAGTCTCATAAGTAATGGATGCATGCAATTTGCACACCATGAATGAAAGAGTAATGAATGCAATGTATATCGTTGATCCAAATAACAATTTAAAACAGATTCTTCTCTAAATAAATGTGAAAATCTTCCCTTTCAGATCACTAATATTAATCATTTATTTTTTACTCTTTCTAAATTTTTGATTTAATATTTCAAATTTGTATTTATAATTTTAGAACGATTTTCAAGCCTAAAATAGCTTGATTATATTTAATTTTATATACTTATTAGGTTGATTAACAAACAACTCCAATTTAATTTTTTGAAAATGAAGAAAAAATTGAGAAAAACCTTCACTTTGTGTAAAATAATTTTTCAAACAAGTAATCTGATAAAATTTTCCACCAAATTTTTGTTAACAAAAAAATAAAGAGTTCTATTGATATAATTAGAAGGGGAAAACCAAATATTTTAGCTTCATAAATATATTGGAGACAGTTATGCTAATACTAGTTACATTTGCGCAAATTCTGCTAATTGTATTAATTAACTTCTAAATGGTTTACAAACAAATTCAGATAAATCAATGAAATGAACAAATATTTAAAGACGCTAATAATATCAAGTATTAATTACTAATATAGTAATACTAAATATTGGTATACCAATATAGTTTCTGTTTTATTAAAACAAATAAAAAATAATTGTAAATTAAACAAACCCTAAGAACAGCAGTAGTATTGACACTTGTGAAAGAATTGCTAACAACACACTGATAATATCCACTGTCCAGCACCTCCAAATCAGTAATGACCAATCGAGACCAGTATTCACGATTTTTTATTTTCGTTTTACGATTTTTTTCCACCGGTGCATGATTTTTTAACCAGCTGCAAAAAAAATTAATGTTTGCTAAGAAATGAAAAAATTTTCACACCGATTAAATCATATTATTCATGTTGATAATTAAAAGAACTTGATTTATATTTATTTTTATGAGCATATAGAAATTCTGAAAATTCAACTCAAAGTAATATGTAAACTAAATAAATTTAGCCTCAATATGCTAAACATTTCATGTAATTCTTTTTTTTTTAAAATATTTCAACATTATTCTAGCATTAATTGTCTACGAGTAAGTCATTAATTTTTCTTTAAATTTCTATCAAATAAAAACTACCTGAACTGAAGTGGTAATGGATTACCAGCAGCTTCACATTTAAATCGTACTTCATCACCAGCGTTTTTAGTGACATTACTAAGAAATGATGTCAATCTAATATACGGTCGTTTAGAAGGCGATGAACCGTTCTCCATACTACAAAAGAAAAAAAAGAAATTGATGATATTACAGTTGACAATTATTCTTTAAAAACAAAATGATACGATAAAAAGTGTTGAAATTATCGAAAAAAAAAAAAGCAACTAAACTGAATGTTAAACATGTCTATTTTTGCAATTCAATGCAAAAAAAAAAAAATTCAATATTTGCACTTTCAACGTATTCATTTCTTCATTATTCATTATTATCAGCTGACTCTATCATATTTTTCATTTCTTGCTTATTAACAATTTATCCTATCAACAGTATACACTGATAATAGCTATCAATTGGAATAATAAATCATATAATTAAATTTAAGCTAAGTTACATTTATTATCAAGAAATTACAATCCAGTTAGACTGTTTAGTCTAATAGTAATTTTAAGCAATCGCAATCCTAAAAAATTAACAATATTACAGTTTTATAAACTTTTTTTAAAACATACTGTGAAATGCCCTTAAAAAATGATCAAACTACCGAAAAAAAAACACAAATATTAAAATTTACGCTCTCTTCTTCCTAATCACTACCAACAATTATTGTTCAGATACAATCAAATGGGAAACACAAAAATTGGCTAAATATAAAAATTACCTGTAATTACCTTGCTTGTTATATTGTTGTAAGCAAACTATTAAAAAATTTAGCAAAATTTAAAGAATATTTACTTAATCTATTCAAATTTCACTAAACACAAAAAAAGAAAAATTTATTAAAAAAGATAAAATTTTCACCAATAAATAATAGAAACAGAATGTCACTGTTGTTAAAATAAATGAATAGATGAATTTCAAATGGTTAATGAGTTAATGAGTGATTAGTAGGGGTGGCGGATAGGCGCCTGAAGTGCGGTAATGTACTAACGATGATATAAATTTTAAAAATGGAGCAATTTATCACAAAAGAGAGAACAGAGCGAAGAAATTGAGGGATGAGAGATTGAATGTGGAGGAACAAAAGAAAAGCAATTGTTAGAGCACAGAAATTGGAAAAGAGAAAAAAATTGAATTTCTTAAAACAAAAAAAAAAAAAGAAAAGAGAGAGAGAGAGAGAAAACTTGTTTCCTTTCCACACATTAACGACAACCATTGTCAATAGAAGAAAATCCAAAACTAACTTTTTGCAAATTTGATCCGTCCGGTCTTGTCACTTCAGTTCACTTCAATCTTTCCTTCCGATTTGGTAAGCCGTTTACAGCTCACTACTACAAATCATCAGCAAACACTTTCTTCCTCACAAATATTGTTTAAAAATCACTTAAAAGAAAAAAAAAAATTTCCTTCGTTACAAATTGTAATTTGCAGTCGTATTTCAATTTCTGCTTGTTTAACTCATAATTGTTAATTTATTGTTGTTTGTTACAACACTACATAATTCTTCTGTATTTAATGACTGTTCTTACACACTTTGCAGATTGTTAATACATCCATTTTAACTTCTTCGCTATTCTTTGACCCTAACGACCTTCAATCTATTATTTACAGGAAAGATGAAATTAACAGTGAATTTTAAATTTCCGATCATAAAATTAAAATATGATCAAAGATATTTCTGTAAAAGGTTTATAAACTAATTAATCATAATGTTTTTTATCGATTAAGTTTAAGCAAATGAAATTATTGATAAAGTTAGTGGGTTAAAATGAAGTGCTTCACATCTACGTTATCATGCATATTGGAGTTTAAATATATGCAATCTCGAATTTTGAGGTTTCAGCATGTTATTAACCATCTTATGTTAGTTATATATCACGTTTTAAGAAAGGGAAGAAAGAGATGAATCAAATTAGATCCTTAAAAAGGATTTTCTCTTACAGATGGTAAAAGGAACGATATAAATGAAGTGATTGTTCAATGTGATTTATTACTATTTAAATGATACTCAATTTTCATTTATCTTTTAATCTTTACTTTCTTTTCAGTTTTTTCATTAATAATAATATTATATTTATATGAAGAAAATTTTTTCTTTCTAATTCCAATGAAACTGATAAGAAGCAGAGAAAATGAAGTAAGAAATAGGAAAGATATCATATATCCCTCAATTTGGACAGATATCCTTATTTTCTTACTGAATCATTATATGGGAAGTTATTTTGGTATCTTTTTTTGAAATATTGATCTTTCTGACTTCTCTTAGTAAACTCTGAGTTGCAAGGTTAAATCATTGATAATAAATGATATGGACCAGTGATTGGTTGATATCATGTAGGCATACAATCTTACTGATTATTATAAAATGATAGTTCTGTGATTCATGACCTTCGTAAACAGACAATCTTTCAAGTGCACCCATCCATCAGCTAAGATTAATTTTCTTACGGTAATCTTAGAAATCAATAGATATGACTCAACAAATTATTGCTTGTAATCGTTAATAAGTGTACGTGGAAACCTTCGAATATGCTAATTTAACTTCATAAGAATATTTTAACTGTAAATAAATAGTTAAACTGTTAAAAATTTATTTGAATGTTTATAAGATATTGAAAATAATAACAACATTAAAAGTTACTAATAAAAATAAATAAGCAAGAAAATCTTATCGAAGTAATAGTTAATAGATAGTGATACCTTTGCATTTGTAACAGTGAATAAACGATGAGCTTAGTGTTTTAATGGTGTTTATGAGACAAGGTCAAGAAGAATGACCTCTATCATTATTATCGGGGATAATTATAGTGGATTCATTTTTTCTCACTCTCTAATGTGGGTAAAACTTTCAAGGTGGTGAATTCATCATGAGAAAAACTGAAATTTCTATTGACAAATATATTACGTGTCTCGAATATATATGTCATAAAGTGGTCTCGGATATTAATAAAAATCCATCAAAAGCTATCCAAAATTACTTTCACTAATTTCTTATCCAATCGCTTTTTTTCTTTATCTTATCACTTATACAATCCATTCTGCATATCAATCTTTTTCTGAGTATTCTTCATACTGATATGAATAAGAATTTTCCAAATTTATTTCTTACAAATAATTAAAAAATGAAAATAGATTTTTTTTTTTAATTTTCTTAAATTTATTTGCTATATATTTCACAATATGTTATAAAATTTAATTCTAAATTACAAGAGAAAGAAAGAAATTTGATTAAATTTTGTGAGAACATACGAGTAAACGAATGAATGAATGAATGAATGAATGAACGAATGAATGAATGAATGAATGGATAAAGGAATGAATGAATGAATGAATGAATGGATGAAGGAATGAATGAATGAATGAATGGATGAAGGAATGAATGAATGAATGAATGAATGAATGGATGAAGGAATGAATGAATGAATGGATGAATGAAGAAATGAATGAATGAATGAATGAAGAAATGAATGAATGAATGAATGAAGAAATGAATGAATGAATGAATGAATGAATGAATGAACGAATGAATGAATGAATGAACAAATGAATGAATGAATGAATGAATGGATAAAGGAATGAATGAATGAATGAATGAATGAATGAATGAATGAATGAATGAATAAAGGAATGAATGAATGAATGAATGAATGAATGAATGAATGAACGAATGAACGAATGAATGGAGGAAATAACGAAAGTGAAAAGGGAAGAAATACAACATTTGACATGAGAATTCAAACAATCCTGTCACACATATCATGTCTTATCCTCAAATATCAACAACAACAACAACAACAACAACAACAACAATAACAACAACAATAAAAAAGAGATAGCGGAAGAAATAAACAAACAAAAAAGAGAAACAACAGAGAATGAATAGCAAATTGCTGGACAATTAATGATGTTTGAGCGGGAGAGGATATATATCATTGTAACGACCCGATCGGTCATCACTCCCCCTATTCCTTATGGCACTCCTATCACTTAGCAGCCCATATATTATACAGGGATGGATAGAGATGAAGGAATGAGAGGAGAGGATTGATGGTCATGCTGTCTCGATGCTGTCCTGACGACTGTCGAGACGAGACTTTCACCTCTCTCTCCCTCCTAATTAAGCTTAATCCATTCTGTTCCATCATCAACACTTCTCTATCCTTCAGTCCAATCTCTCTGTCAAAACTAATCTACCAGAAGTCTATTCAATTCATTCACTCATACAAATTCGCTTATCTGTCTGTCGTAAAATTATTCAAACTAATTTAACTAAATTTCATGTTATTATTTGCATGTGACAATTTTAGCCATCTCTTCTTCCACTTACTGCTTATTCTCTTCCATTTAAGCTTCTCTTACATTTCTTTCTATATTTGTTTACAATAATTGAGAATTTAAGAAAACTGTTTGAAGAAATGTTCAGGGAAGTTTAATCATCAACCATTATTCGGTGATAAATATAATTGCAACTAATCAATACTTCTAACTAATCAGTTAATCAATATATGAATATTCATTGATCTGGATTACATGTATTCTCGTATTCCATTCTATTGTTGATTAAATAGGAAGAGGATGAATCACTCATTATCTATCAAATATTTCCTATATATCTGTATATGTATTCTTGAATTAAACAACTCTCAACTAATTTTAGGTTAAAATTAATGATAAAAATTGGAATTATTTGAAAGGAAATAGATAGGAAGAAATGGAAGAGAAGGTTAATATGTATAGTTTTTATTTAAAGAAATGGAAACCTGGCAATTGGTGCTGTCACATACATTTGAAGAAAGGCTTCTGTTGCCTGTCTTCTCAGAATACTTCCCTTCTCCATTATCAAAATCACTGATTAGAAAGACAGGCTCTTCCATTCTCTTCAACCATCAAAAAAAAACCCCCATCAATCACGCAAACATCTCCCTGAAGTTATTTCGAGGAAGAAGCATCACTCACTGGAAAATATTGACCGGAATCACTTCCTCTTCTGACTATCTCCGACTAACTATCCTATTTTTAAACATTACTTTAGCATTAAAATTAAAATATTTGAAATTAAAAAATTATATTTTTTTTTTGCCACCTTTTATGTTCAATTTTTGACATATTCATAAATATTGTTACAATGCTATTTTAGCTGAATGCTATTTTAACTGAACTTATCATTGTGTTATTTCTGGAAAAATTTTTTCTTCTAATCCATAAAAATGTTTGAAAAGACAATTACTATTAAATTTGATGTATTATTATTGTTGCAATACTTGAATTATACTTTGCCTAAAATAACATTTCGAAAAACTTTTACATGCAAAAGAATGAGTCGAAATATTATTACAACAGTAAAAATGAGCCGAAATTGAATTCTATGTAAAATGAATCGAACTGAAACTTCATGTAAAACGTGAAACTTACTACTATAAATGAAAAACAAAAAACAAAACAAGTTAGCTATTAATTAGCTCAACTGTTTTATTTCTTCCAACTTTTCAATTTAAGTTAAGGAAGAATATCGGAATGAATAAATTTGATAAATTGAGATAAATTGCATGTGACCGGAAAACAATAACAAATATTAGAATATCATGTTTAACACTCAATTCATTCAATACTCAAAGATAATGTTTTTTTCCCATGTGATAACTTCAATGTTTCAATCTTCGCTAACAGCTCATGCACTTAAAAAAAGCATTCGCCGATAAATTCGCAACATTTTCATTATTTATTGAATTTTGCGAGAGTTACGATAAGTAAAATTTAAAAAAAAAAAAAAACTATTTGTTTAAAATGTAAAATGACTTAATATGTGGTAGAATAATGTATTTTTGCATATCTGTCGCTAAAAATTTTATGCGAAATGATTAGAATGAATAGTATTGAGTTTAAAAAAAAAGAAATGCTCGAAGATTTTTAAAGTATCATGTGAAAAATACTTTTTAAACTAGTATTAAAGTACAATATTAAAAGTAATTTTTCATTAATTAGAGTCAACTAATATCATGAATAATGTTAAGACATACTTTTAAATCAGTAAATACTATGCTCTTTTTCAAGTGGACAGTAATAAAAAGCATTACGGTAAGATAAAAGATGTAAGGTTTGCAACTTCTCCGCCCTCCTCCATTTCCGTAAAAAGTGGCAGCGATCGGTGGTTAGTACTGTTAAAGGAAGAAAGCATTCCCTCAGGAACTGTTCAGGTATTCATAAAGTATAATACCTAACGAATAGCATTCTATATCATTCTCAATTCTGCATTTACCGTACTCATAGAAATAGGATTCCTCAGATTCTTTATATTTTTACTAAATGGTTTTACTGAAGAGATATGAAACAAGAAGCCGAGGGACGAAAAAAACAGACTTTAATAATTAAAGTAAACTCAATATACTACCACTTTGATAAAATAACTTAACTTATAAACAGTTTGCTTAAAAGGAAAAGTGCGCTTACTTATCAACTTTCAACTTTACTTTCCTCTGCTTCAAAATTGTGGTAATAATTCAGCAAATTTCTTTGTCCTCTTACCTTCAGGGAAAAAAGATACAGTTAAAATTGTTTTTTTAAACACTCAATAAGTTAAATGTTTAAGAAAAATACATTTCTCAAAAGAATAGACTGATAAAAAAACCCACGTTGCATTGTAATCAGCGTAAACAATATCGTAATCACCAGCTGGTTCAATAAACAGATCATCATACGGTTTTGGTACCATATCTGATTCTAGTTTCTTTTCTTTTACAACTCCGTTATCCGCATCTTCTTCTTCAGGCTTTCTTCCAAATTTCAAATCATTTGATTGGCCCACTGATTCTATAAAAAAAGACGACTTAAAAATTCAAAAAAGAAAAAACTATTACAGTTATCGTGTAATAATAAATGAAAGCCTAGAATTCATTCATTACCAAAATCTTGCAAATAGCTAATTCAGATATCCTTTGGAGACTTAGGAGAATAAAAAGTACACATAGGAAAAATACTTTACTATCGATAACTATTAACAAAAAGTAACCAATGCAAGAAAGGGTCAGGAGAATATTATCATTTCTAAATTCATTCCTATTACCACTATTTTAGATATATTCCAGGATCGAATCTTACAAAAGATAAAATGAATTACGGTATGAAATATAAATAGGTAAAGTCACATTAAGTAACAGAATTCTGAATTATACACATACTGATTCAAGTTCTTACAAATTGTTACTCTAAAAGGATTCAATCTTCCTACTCTTCACTTATTCATTAGATTTACTTCACTAATAAGGACAGAAAAAGTAAATTCATTTAAGAATAATATTTTTATATTTACATTTTATTTTAACGATCTCAATAGATGTTAAGTAATTCGAAATACTCTTACTTGATCTATGTAAAATAAATGGCAATATTAGGATGACCTTTAACCATTAGATGATAAGGATAGTTTAATATAAGTTGATTTAATTAGAACTACTTTTTTACCTTCCATTAATATTATAAACTATTTTACCTCCAATTAATATTATATAAAAAACTTGTTTAAATGGAAGAAAAGATGAAAAGGAAATTTTTGAGAATGAAGAAATAACAAAAAAAAAAAAAAACAAATTCCTATTGACAGAATTCTTGATTAAATGGTGCTATTAAAAGGTTTGAAAAAAGAAAATGAAATGCTCGAATATTTCAAAAAAGAAAGAAAGGATAAAAGTGATTGTTGATATTTAACAGAGAGAACGAACCTTTCTGCCACTCTTATCACTTCCCCTCTCTTTTCCTTTCTGATAACTAAATATCAAATATCAGCTTATCAAAGTAAGGTGAAAATGAAATGAAACATTTAAACAAATTCAAGCAATTAAAAATTTACAAAATGAAATTAAGCATTTTAATATGATGGAGAATTTTACAGTACAACACAACAATAATCTTTTACAGTTTTACTCCACGCAAACTTTCATTTAATTTCAATTTTGGTATTTTTAAATTCTCATAACAAACAAATATTCATGAAAGTGATACTAACGAATTTTTCTTTTTATTTAAATTTCACAATTGATTCCACAATTTAATGAAAATAAAAGCTGTTACTCTAAAAGGATTCAATCTTACTCTATGAAAAAGGTATAAGGTAAGAAAGGAGTAATCTAAATTTTCAAAGAGTTGAAAGGTTGGTTATGTTCAGTGAAGTGTAATAAACGCATGAACACGTATGTTAGTGTGTGACCCTATTAGGTATGAGGTGAACAGAAAGCTTTCAAAATATTCTCTCACCATTTTACTCCAATATTCAATATTTCCCTCTATTGTTATCATTTCCCATGTACCTCTCTCTCTCCCTCTCTCTGTCTCTCTTCCCTTTCCTTCTCTCTCTCTTTCGCTTTCTCACTCTTATTTTACCTGATCCTTTTTTCCGCTCAATTATTAAATATTTCACATAGAATTTTTCCCAGCAAAATTTATTCATACTTCATTTCTCACTGCATATTTGCTAGCTAATTTAAAATGAAATGCTTGAGGTGATATTAGCTTTCAAATTTACATTACTCTTTCAATCGTTCATTTACATATGAATTTCTTTTTTGTAAATAATATTTCAAAGCCAGAGCCAAAAAAAAAATTATAAAAATTGAAATGATTGTTTAGTGGATAGAATGTTCAAGGAAATGATTTAATATTACTCATGATTTGATATAAGTAATAAATATTACCTTCATACACTATCATTTATCATTATTGAATCAGTAGAATGAGAAAGTACCGTCAAGTCTTGCATGACGACATTTTCAAATGATATTAAATTTTAGAAGTGCAATAATTGCGATGCTAATAGTATTAGTGATAAGCAACGGTAGAAATTTTCCGATCGGAAAATGCGACAAGCCGTATGTCAACTGTTATTGATGGGCTGTTGTCCTAACCTCCCACATCGACTATCCATCACTTCAAACAGTCAATTACATATTTTAATAAATTGAACTAAATGTCCGCTCATTCATGACGATCATTCAGCCATTTCCTTCAGCACTGCTGCAATCGTTGGCGGTAATGTCCACTAACAATCATTCAGCCATTTCCTTCAGCACTGCTGCAATCGTTGGCGGTAATGTCCACTAACAATCATTCAAACCATTTCCTTCAGCATTGCTGCAATCGTTGGCGGTAATGTCCACTAACAATCATTCAACCATTTCCTTCAGCACTGCTGCAATCGTTGGCGGTAATGTCCACTGACAACCACTCAACTATTTCCTTCAGCACTACTGCAATCGTTGGCGGTAATGTCCACTGACAACCACTCAACTATTCAGCATTTGCCATTTTATATGTAAATTTGCAAAAGATCCAAGCTATTAAAAATTTAAATAATTATATAATAAGTATAAACAAGTAAAATTTTCTAATCTTTAAGAAAAAATTTAATTTAGAGAAAAAAATAGTTAATCGATTTGTGCCATTTTAGGAGGAGAGTAAATGAAATTTAAACCAACAAAAAAAATAATTTAGTATTAATTGTGTCCAGAAAAATTGACTAATTTGATGAAAGTAGGCGGGACTGCTCACAAACGCCAAGAAGAAAGTGGCCAAGATGTTTCACAAAAGTCAAAAAAGTTTTACTCATTGCCTGGCTGGAAAGAGAAGATATAAAAAGATGAATTGGGATGCAATGTGCTGAAGGCGACAATCAACCTCATCATTATCATCATTAGCATCGATTCTCGAAGAGATAGGACAGGAAAGAACGGCTACATATAAGCCTAGGCCTGGTTTGTTAGCTAAGCAACACTGCGTCCTCGCTTCGAACACTTTAGAATTTAATATGAGCGAGTAGATTATTTAGAAAAAAATGTAATTGAAAAAATATTGTTTCATTTAATTTAATTTAATTTCAACGAATATGTTAAATTTAAATCGATTTATTGACTGGAATTTAACTAATTTTAAAAAAGATCATGAAAATTTTCGAAGAGTACCAAAATATATCAAAAAATTCTTAAAATAATTTCCATTAATTTGAATTTTATTACCGTATAATGAAATCGCAGCAAAACTTTTAAACAGAAGGTGCCTTGGTGATAAGTATATCTGAAAATTGCTAGGATTAAATTTAAAAACCTTTTTTGCTTTATGTACGAATAATCAAAGTGCCTAATTGTCCTATTCATTGTAAAAAATTATCCAACCACTTTATTCAAAACTTCATAAAAATTATTTCCACACCGTTTCCCTTCTTCCTCTTTTATTTTCCTTCAGAAATGTCAAATCCGTCAAGAGTTATTTTAATTTTATTGCAAAATGCAGCATTGCTAAGAGTTAAAGTTCAAGAAATTCTAATTTAGAAAGTATGAAGAATTGGTGAAATTAAAAAATTTTTCTTTCCTTTCAAAAATTTTCAACGAATATTTTCATTTTCATTAATAAATTCTAAAATTGGTGATTTTTTTTTTAGTTCATAAAATGATTTTCTAAATATAAATATACAAATCGGATATTCCCTTTTCCAGTTAAAAATTCAGGTTTAAAAGCTTCTATCGTACTTGTAAAGGTCATCAGTACTTAAAAGATGAGACCATCTGTCTGGACATACGTAATTAAGCACATTGAAGATTATGTTTTATAGAGATAAGATGAAATTTTCTACATCTGTCATATTTGGAAGACTAAAAGCAAAAAAGGAAAAAGGAAATTTAAATGGAATTCATTTAAAAAATCAGGTTTAAAAGGTGGTACTCTAATGGTACTTGACAATTAATTGATAATTGATGACACTGATAAAATGGAAAAGAGATAAATCTAAATGTGACATTTCAATATATCCGACGAAATTATTCTTCCAAAATGTATTTATCTAAAGCTAAATAATTAGCTTAACTTTATCAACTTTTAGTTAAATCAAAAATAATAATGGACAAACTATCCATGAGGAAAATAATACCTTATGCATGACCATATAATCTCTAAATAACTATTTATAAAGATATTTTAAGCCTAGTTTAGCCTACGGTTACATGGTTTCTATAGTCTTAACGATACTTTTGCATTAATTATGACAACATCCTAAATAAGCGAAATGAACAAATAGAAAATTGAGATTAAGCAGGTCGTTTCAAACTGAATAAAATTTAATTTATGACTGTCAAGTAATATTATTTCAGGAAAAGATGACAGACAGGCAAATAGGTTTCTTTCTATAAGAGGAAAAAGTAATGAATACCTGAGCACTTGAGCATGTTTAATTGAGCATGATTTTGCTGAAGGTCATGACAGTTTTCTCTATCATTGGAATTCATCTTAATACCTTTAACATTCTCGTACGGTAAATATTATATTCAAATGAAATATAAGTCTTATTACAGTACACTATAGCTCATTCATCCATTCAATGGTCAATTCCATATAAAGGTCAAATGTTGATTCTTTTGAATTTACAACGACATTCTGATATCAGGAAAGGAGGAGGATTTAGAGACTGAATGGAAGAAGTATAATGGATCGTACCGAATAAAACTGGATCGATTAATAAAACGGTTAAAAAGTTTTCCGTATCATTATTTTCCTCTTTTAAGTAATATTTATTCATCTTTTCCCAAAATAAAAAAGTTTAAAAGTATTTAGTTAAAGTAAGATTTTATTAGTGTGATGAAAGTTTACACCGTTATTATTATTTTTATCAAAAATCAATACTTGATAAACTTCTAAAGGAGTATATGTTATCAGTCTAACGAGAAAACTAACGTATAATCAAAGGTCACCAAAACTTATCATGATATGGCGAATAAATTGATAGTTATGCAGTATCATCAAGAACATTTATGTTAGGTTGTAACAGGTTGAAATAAAAAACAAAATTTTACAGTACTAATTAACTTACGAATACAAATACGAAAACAAAGTGCTAATGAAGAATGATTTTTCCAGAAATTTATTCAACATTAAAAATCAATGATACAATTATTCAATTAACTTTTTAAAAAGTGGAAATGAGGAAGAGACACCTGCTTTGAAATAAGAAAAATTATTAATTAACTAGAAATGATTATAGAGTGAAATTTAGAAACAGAATTGAAATACAATACGATATCATTAACTTAGATTCTCTCAATAAGACAGTAGGACTTTACAAAGCGCATTTGAGATAAGCTTAAGTGGAATTTTGAAATATGATATGATTCCATTGCTGCTACCGCTGCTTCTCCTGCTGCTGTGATAATGATATATATGATTTCTGATAATACTTCATTTCAGTAATAGAAGATTTATATGGACAAAAAAAAAAAACTTTGATAATTCGGACCAGATGACCGGATAGTGCAAATGTAAATAACGGAAAACCTGATCAAAGATAGTATTGAATTGTATTGAGTCTGCACTTCAGACATACAGACACGTGTACGTCATTACGTGATATGCAATTATGGCGTCATTCATATCAAAACTGCCATAAATAAGTAAAGCATTTGGAAATAAAATGAATTAATAAATTTGAATTAAAAGAAATCAAACTATTTCCTAAAAATAAAATGCTGGATAAAAAAGAAATTTGGAAATGAAGAAAAAGTGGTTTAGAAGAGTTGATCTAAATAGAGAACATAGATCTTAATCAGATATGTTTGCTAACATTGAGAGAGAGAAAAAGCGAGAGAGAGGGAAAATTTAATTAAAAAACCCCTTAAAGTAGCTTTACATCTTTTAAGCTTTTTTTCTCCTTTTCTCTCTGTCTCTCCAAAGAAAGGTAATTCAGAAAAAAGGAAGAAAAGAATTAAAGCCATGAAATGACTTTGAGAATTGCTAAAGGCATGTCATACAAATTTGAAAATGCCTTCTAAGATATGAGGTAGACAAAAAGGACAGACTAAAGGATTAATTTAGCATTTGGAGAGAAAGCTTCTATTAAACAAATATTTCATCAGACATCAGAACAGAATTTGCAGCTTACATCCATCCATCCAATCATTCCATAAATTGATATCGAATGACAATTTTTCCATACTTCTAAACAATTGTTACTGGAAGTTTCCGCCAGTAAACAAAACTTTAAATGAATTAAGGATGAAGATTGTCTGTTCGTCAAACGATCGAAATTACCAATTTAACTTTACAAATATGCAAATGAGTGAATAAACAAAAATACAGGTAACGCGGGAAGCAATGAAAACATGGATTGCTATTATGAAATTTTATTTTTAAAATGAAAAAAAAAAGGAAGATGAAAATGAAAAGTTACGGCGGCCATACGGAGGGAAGTCATCGAGAGAAGCACAATTGCTTTGACATCTTCTGTTACCTTACTTCTTCATCGAACTGACAATTCTTACCTGAACGGACTGCCATTCAACCAAATCGAAATTCAAAAAACGAAAAAAAAAAGAGAAAAAACATTTCAAAATTTCTCTTCAATTTGTCCTATTAATAATTAATTCAGTTGAGATGAGAAATTAGAATTTAATGATCGTTTTATGTCAATTTAATTATCTAATCTTTAAATACTTTATATTAAAAAGTAACTTATTGGATTTTAAAATATTTTTTTTTAATGAACAAACTTTCAATAAACCTCTTTCAATTGTTGTAATTGTAATGAAGAAAGTATTGAAAATTGAATTCTGCAATATCATAGAAATGGACTGTTAGTTGAGTTAAATTGAAATACCATATGAAATTAATTAATTGAAAATATTCAGAATGATGGGAATAATTTTATTCATATCATCCATTTTATTTATTTCAAAATGAACAAATATTCAAATTTATTAAAGTTAGAAGAATTGAAGAATTCAAGTAAAGAAAAGAAGGTAATAATGAGTAAACATTAAAGTTAGAAGAAAGAATTGAAGAATTCAGGTAAGTAAAAAAACAATAAACAAGCATTCTAATCAACTTTTTTTGATTCAATCTAACATTCAATCATCGAATGTAAAATATATTTATGATTTTTTAAATTTTTTAAAATAATTATAAAATATAAACAATTCATGTTTAATCTAAAAAAAGAAAACTTTGGAGAGAAAAAAATTTTTACCTGAATAAACCTGAATTCACCTGAATACCTAAATTCCATGAAAAATAAGACACGAAGAAGTTGAATTAATTTTCATTGTTTCAAATTATAAATGCAAATTCTCCCATTAATTTACCTGATTCATTTCCTGATTCAGTGATTTTTTATTTTATTGATCAATGCAATAATAATCTATTGAATGTGATCATGTCTTTGATCACTTAATACCTGTTATTACAGGTAAATCATTCGTTTAATCTATATATTATCTATTACATGATAGTGCATGAATGCTTTATGATAATAATGCGGTGACGAGAAATGAAAAGCAGCTTAACAAATCCATCTTAACAATTACAGTTGTCATCACATAGCTAATTCGGATTGCGATTCCGGAAAATGAGATTAAATAATTAATTAATAAATGAGAGAGTTGGTTGTGCAATTATGGATATACTCGAATAATGATGATAAAACAAAAGATCTGTCAGCAAATATCAGGCAGCAAGGAAAACTTTAGAGGAATGTTATTCAAAGTTTTTGGAGAAGAATATATCAAATTACCTTTCAGGAATGAGTAGTGAAAGCGAACGGAATGCACCGAACAGATATATAAGTTTAAGTTGTATGAAAGAAGTAAACAGATATTATCTTTTAGAGTTTTAGAGATATTATTTTTTTTTTCTTTTAGAGTTCTAAAATCTGTTAAAACCATCAATTTACAAGTATTAATTTAATATTTCTTATCAAATATTTTATTTTTATTTTTCCTAAAAAAGATTTACTAAAAAAAGTTTGAATTCATTTTAATTCAATTAATTTACTTTCCTTTTTTCGTATTCGGTATTACAATTTACAGCGTTATGAAACGTTTAAAACGTGAAAACGTGAAAATTTCATAAAGTTGTGTGAATATTTTGGATTATAAAATTATCGTTTGAAGATATGAATGATTAGTGAGAAGAAAGACGATGTTCAAATTTTAAATGAATGAAAAAACTTCTTGTAACTTCCGTATAGATAGATCCTTTCTTCCTTACAGACAAATGAAAGTAACGGAAATGTCTAAAGTCTAAAGACAGGTATCAGATTTCAACGAAGTTAATGTCAATCATATCAAACGTGTAGGAAAAATGATAGTCGTTGTCGAATTGTGCTATTAAAATTTAAATGAAATGTTCAGTTCAAAAATAAAACCTAAAACTACGCTTGCATCATTTATTTCCCATAATTTTCATATTATCAATTACGAATTATTTTAATATTACTAAATTAAAATTATCAATTGTTATCAGTATATTATCGAAATGATTTAAGCATTGAAAGAGAAATTTAGCAAGAATTGTAAGAAATTTTAAATTTTGTTTCCCGCATTTTCTTTTTTGTATTTTGAAAAGTAATAAAAGTAAACTATAATTTTACCCAATTTGCAATATTTCATTCAGTAATTACTGAATTTCAGTTTTTCGGGAAGAATTTTTTGTGGAAATGTATTTTATTATGAACTCATATCCAAGAACAATATCCGATTTTCTTGTAAGATTTATTAGATTAAAAACTTTGCAGTAAGTTAAAGTATTATGACTTCATAATATATTGGAAAACATTGAATTAAATCTCTGAGTGGTTCCGGTATTTTAGCTGAAAACTGAACTGAACTGAATCTCTCAATAGTTCCGATATTTCATGACAAAATCTCTCTTACTTTCAAAACCTTAGTATACTATTTTCAGACTGTAACGAAGTAAATAAAAGAAATTGTTACAAATATATTAAAAAGTATTCTTTAAGAAATAATAGCGAGAAATTATACTTTTCAAGTAATAAAAAATGAAAAGCATAGGTAATATTTCTATAAAGAAGAAAGCAAAAATTTCAGATTCAAGCAAAATTTTCAACCTACTTTTGTCAAATTAACAGAAATTTAACAAAAAGTTCTAAAAAACTTTGTTTCACCTATGAAAGGCAACTGAAAAACTCTTCAAATTCATCAAATCACTTTTTTTCCGGTTAAACTTTTTAGAATTCGAGTAAAACGGTTTGCAAAATTCAATAGTTTTGAAAAAAAAAATTATATTTATAAATATTTTCAAAGATATTTAAAATGATAAATTTTGATTTAATCCAAAAAATTTCAGCTTAAATTCGTTATATTATTTCATTGAAAGCAATTTTGGCCAAAATATTACTTCTAACAATATCCGTTTCCGGAACGAAAAGAATTGAACCTTTTAACGCCTGACATAGATTGATATAAAAATATGACATTCAATTAGCCAAAATATCATTTCTAACAAAAAATTTCTAAAAATATTACTTCAATTTCGGAAACGAAAAGAATTGAACCTTTAATTGAGCCTTATGTATTGATTAGTTAATCATCCATGAATTTGAATATTGTCGGAAATTATGTCTATGAGAGGAAGAACTAATGACAACAATATCACACAACATGTTTCTTTAAATGGCATATGAATAAAAACCTTTCAACCTGATATTATCAATACCATGATTTAAGCTTAGTCAAAGTTTGTTGATATCAATAATAATCATTTTTATAAAGATAGTTTAAATTACTGTTTCATTTCAGTATCATTTGCTAGGTATAATTTTTCTCACACTCTCTTCCAAATTCAATTTCCACTAAATACAAACAACTATTGTTGCAATAATAAAATTAATCTTAAAATGAATTACTTTCAAATTTTTTATTTATTCTATTAGTTGAACAGAAATTGAAAGAAAAGGTAATAAGAAAATTTATGTGACCTAAATTTTAAGCTCTGTTGTAAACAAAAAAGATGTTAACTCCTCGCTATACCTCTTCATACTCTTGTAATCCAAACAAATGTTAAGCTTCAGTAGTTCTATTTACATAGTAAATGTGAGGTAGATAATACACCTGTATGCATACCTGTTCTTCCTCTTATAAATAAGTGTGAAATATACCATATCCAATTCAAGCTTTCAATCATTTCTTCTTCATATTCAAAAGCATTAAATTTGGTTAAGCATTATGGTATACAATTTTGGGTAGAAATTACGGGTACGGGTAGAAATTATGGGTAGAAATAAAGGGAAATAGTTGTGAGGGAAGGAAAACCAAAAATATATATATACAAAATCTGCAAAAAAAAAACAAATACTACATGCGATCGTAACTAAAAATAGCACAAAAGATAATTAGGACTAGAATAATTATCCTCTCCAGGTCATTTTTAATTACTACCCATTTCAAACCTGGTTTTTTTTTCCAAAATTGGAATTTAATTTTAATAACAAAGAAGTTATTAGACTAAAATTGAAGTAATATTAATTTTAAGATTAACAGATAATATTTATAAAATTTCAAAATTTAATTTAATACATCATACGATATTAACAGTGTATTTACCTACTCTGCTACTATCCATCAAATTTTTTACCTATTTTTCATTTTTGTTGCTGAATATGCAGGAAACAGGAAGTTATGGTACACTTGTAGTAACTAAATACAAATAACCTGTAATTACATGGCCATCTGCTTCGCTCAAAAAAATAATTGCATAGTGAGGGAACAAAAGAATGGATGGGATTCCCTGCCGAGAGTGCCTTTATACTAAATTGTCTTTTGAGAGGAATGAATGGTACTTCCCTCTGGTCAATGATTACCTGAAGATATTACAACAAAAAAAAAAAAAAATTTCAGAATATTTTCTTCATCCTCAATTTTATTTCTTTCTATTAATTTTCATTTTTAGAACAGAATTAATTATTTCTTTCAATTACAAAATTTAACAAAATCGCTAATTACAGTTTTCAATTAAAAGTAAATATTATTGTTATCTGTTCGAGGCATTAACAAAATCATTAATTAGAAGGATTATAAATTTTTTTTGAATTAGAAGAATTGTAAATTATAAATTAAAAATTATAAAATTCTCTCTCTCTCTCTCTCTCTCTTTCTCTTTCTCTTTCACCCAATTACGAATTAGAAGGATTATAAATTTTTTTTCGAATTAGAAGAATTGTAAATTATAAATTAAAAATTATAAATTTCTCTCTCTCTCTCTCTCTTTCTCTTTCTCTTTCACCCTTTGATATAAAATACTAAAGTTAAGATTTTGATTAGATGAAAAAATTGAACTTTGACATTTAAAAAAAAAATTACTTACAAAAGCCACAGTATTTATTTATTAACGTAATAATGTATTCACAATATTTATTTATTAACTAAAATTCATATATGTCACTTATTTGTCATTTGATGTAATTTAAAAGTTTTTCTTTAATATCTTTAAAATTTTGCAATTTTTAAATTTATTATCATTTATGATGAAGTTTTTGAGGAATAATATTAGATTAGCATATATATGTTTGCATAAAATTTCCATTCATTTCTCAAAAATTTCACTTAGAAAAATCTGAAAAGCTTTTGATATTTGACAAATCAAAAATTGAACAGATGGCTAAAATGTAATTCAACAATGACATTTCCCTCATATATATTACTTAATACATTTTTCTCGGAGAATCCTCCTTTTTTTCTCTCTTTCGTTTTTTTTTTTTTAAAAAAATTCATTGCTATACCTGTAAAGTATATATAAATTACATTTTAAGAAAATTAAATTTAAACTTTTTTCTTTCCTTCAAATGAATTTCTATTCGATTCGAAATCTGCAAATTATTTCATGGAACAGGCGATTGATTATATTGCATCTAACATGTAAAATATTCAATCTGAAATGATTGGTCAACAAAGTGACTGACCATTGGTCAGTTGAAATTTAAAGTTTACTATGGTCAATATTTGTCTTATAATGGATTATAATGAATGCATTGAATGGAATTAATTAAAAAAATTGACTCCTATTTTAGCTTATATTAGCTAACAGAGTCTTAATTGGGAAGCTCATAGTTTAAGTTTGTTCTTCAATTTATTTACTTTTTCTTTAAGAATATCGAGAGTAAAAAAAAAAAAACAACGATATTATTATAGAGTTTATTTAATTCGTTTATTTAATTTTATTAATGATTTCTGAATGGTTCATTTGTTTTTCTTTTTTTTTTTGGTACCATTTGCATTTGTTCGTATCAGCTAAAAATTCGAATATTTTCAAAAAACTATTTTATTTATGTCAATAAAACATGTTCGAAGAGTTGCATTACTTTTTGATATGAATCTTCTTTTTTCCCTCCCTCTCTCTCTCTCTCTCTTCAACCTTATTATCGTTATCTTTGTGAAATTTAAGTCGAATCATTTATCTGCTTCAAATGTAATGACAAATTTTTCAGCCTCTAACAGAGATATGTGAGATACATTCAAATTATCTATCTATGCCCTACAAAGTACATTAACTTTAACTTTGAAATTTTTAATATTAATATTTCATCAGTATTATTTAGCATCATGCACTATTCAACTTTTCCATCTTATATTCACTTAGTAATAATTCAGGTAAATATATAGAGTTAGTCTGATTATCAATCTGTTCAAGTTATCTGTTAGTATTGATTACCATAGAGGAAATTATTATTTTTCATCTTAAATTTCATCTATTAAAAGGTGGAAAGGTGGAAAGGAAAAAAAAACATCACATTTGATCTGATTGAACGATAGAAAATATCACAATAGAGTGAAACTGTACTTCAATTTCAACAAATTATTGCACATTTTCTCTTTTATTGTCGCATGTTTAGCGATCGCAGGCAGGATGAATCGCAATTGAAATTTCATTTCATTTCAGTAAAACTTCCTCGAGAGTATGATGGAAGTGCTAGACAGTTGGTGCTGGTAACAAATGCGTTTAACCGGGTCGATAAGGCATTTTAACCAATTATTCTGACAGGTCGAGGAAAATTTTGATTGATAATTCACATAAATTTTGGCGTTTCCCGCAACATTTTATCCTCGGGAATCTAAAACTCTCAGCCACTAAAATTATTCTTTCACTCTCTATCTATTATTACAACATAACTCATCCTTCAAATTCCGCCAACTATTTTTAAAAACAAGTGAAAAAAAAAACTAAACTCATAATTAAACTTTTTTTTTTCAATATTTGATAATTTTGAAATATTTAATTTTAAGATTATTAAATTTATGTGATTTTTAAAAATATTTTGTGTTAACATTTTAACGGTGAATTAATGATATCAATCAATCAATGCCGATATTTGATGTTACGAAGAAATATTTGAGAGTTAAAAACTGGTTTTTAATTTTTCAAAAAAAAAAAAAAATTACCTCCAATTACGAAAAATGCATGAAACTGAATGAAAATTTTTAATAAATTCTATTTCCGTTACCAAAGCATATCTTAAAGCTTAAACCTTTCGTTGAATAACAACTTTTTAAATATTGAAATTGTTGTTTCAATTAAGAAGTTGAAAAAATTAAATAAGAAACTTGGAAGAAATGAAAGCATTAGCAAATAATAATTGCATTGATAAGTAATTTTTTTGAAAAGATAACTTCCTCTCGATAGGAAAATAAACTCCATAACTAGGTTATCCTGAATTTAACCTGAATAATCCGTAAATACTTACGAGCAATTTTCCCAAATTATTACGCTACTTGAATTTCAAGAAATTATAAAACTAAAATCTAAAAATAATTATGAAAAAAATAAAAGATTCGTTTTAATCATTGAAAAGGAATTTGCAAATTTATTAAAATTTACCAACCTTTTTCACTTAATGGTTCCAAAGTTACTTTATCCATTTTTCTGGGATTACCATCTTCGATTAAGCTGATAACATTCATTTTATGAGCATTTCTTTCCTCATATATCACTTTAATTTGCAAAATCAACACTTGAATACTGTAAGGAAACTGTCAACAGTACGATTTAATCTCTTCACTATTTATTGGAACATTTTTTGAATAAACCTGAAAAACGTTGTGATTTTAAATTAAACTCTCTTACATATATTAATTTGTAAATATCGAATATTAATTATACGGTTGAGACATAATTTGTGAAATATTTGTGTAACAAACAAAAATTGCGGAGGTAAATGACTACAGTATAATGAACGGTAAATGACTACAGTATAATGAACGGTAAATGACTACAGTACAATGAACAGTAAATGACTACAGTATAATGAATAGTTTCTTTTTCTCAATCATTTTATTTCATTCAAATTATTTAATAAAAATAAAATAAGCGCAAATTACAGTAAACATTACATGCTTTTATCCTTACGGATTTTCAGGCTTAATTTATGCTGCTGAAGTTACTTTTATTAAATTTATAATTAATCACCACCCATACAATACAGTATGCATACCATCCATATAATAGAAGAGTACGATTATCATCCATATATAAGCTCAAAATTTGGATGATAAATTTTACCAACCATATTTGGTGGAATTACAAGCCTTTTCTCTTCTTCAGTTGTGGATCATGAAAGAGCTTTCTCATTTCACTTCCTTACTAATATTCATTAATTCAATAAGCATTGAAAAGCTACAGATTGCTAATAATAGCTTTATTTAATTAACAAGAAGAAGAAACAACATTTAAAGCATGAATTTCTACTTTAAATCAAAATTTGAGAAATGAAATTCTGAGATTAATATTAGAAACCAATACAATAATATTAATGAGATGAAGAGAGATGAATCATTTCTTCCCGAGAAATTTTTCATTGTCGGATTGTTAAGAAATGACCTTTCGGTATGGCATACATTTGTTTATACATAACAAGGAATGGATGTTAGGAAGAAGAATTAATAGCGATGTCATCATTAATTCACTATTAGCAGCAGCAGTTCATAAATCTAAATGACGACTGATCCCCTCGGGGCAATAAATCAAAATGATAGAGGAGAGGCGGGGATGGTTTCAACTGAAGCTCAGCTTAGATTTTCCGATGTTGAAGTATTTATGAGGAGAAACGTGACAATACAATATGAATGGCGTGAATTAGAACGAAGAAGAAGGTGGCATTCTGCGCCACGGGACAAGTGGAATAGGCGTCTTTGAACTCTCTCCCTCTCTCTCTCTCTCTTATTGAGAGGGAGCGGGAGAGGAAGAGGGAGAGGGACGAGTATGATGACAATGATGATAGTGGTGATGATTGTGAGGATGATGATAACGAGGAAAATAGTGAAGGAAGATAATGATAGTCATGAGAGTGATAATGAAACAAAAGATATAAATGATGGAAGAAATTCATTCTAAAAGTTCATTCTATCATTTTTTTTTTCTTTTTTTCCGTTCAAATTATCGAAGCTATAGGATGAGTGCGAGTAATACAGTTATAGTTAGAGGATCGAATCAGGAATAGATCTCATTCAATCATATTATTATTGATGAATGAACCGTTCATTCTCTTCCAGCCCGAAAATTCACCCATTCTTCAACTTTATGTCTTACACCGACAATCATCAACAACAAAACTAAATCGCTACTATTACAGAAGCAAAATTCTATTAATCGTAAATTGAGGACAATTCTGTGCCTTCTTCAACACTGCAGTATCACATCTCAATGATAATGATAATAATGATAGCGATAGTGTACTTTAACTGTTACCATCATCGATACTACTCTTTCATTTGATAGTATTTCACATATTTCTCAAAATTGATCAATGGCGATTAAATAGCATCAATGGAAATGGATATGTCATGGATGATGGGTCAAACATTCCAGTATAACAATTGGAAATGAAAGTATTCCATAGGAAGAAATCAATTTAAAGGTTAAAAGTCAAATTTTTATTCTAAAAATTTAGGATGATTTGAAGAGAATGAAATCATATATTTCTATGATATTATCTTTCAAGAAATTTTTTTTTTTGAGATTTATTAAAAATTTAATTAATGATATAAGAGAACCATCGATAATTAATGTACCGGAAGATAGAAGAAAATTTATGAGATTTGCTGGCTATTGGTTGAATAGAAATCAATAATGGGCCGTAAAGTGACAAGAGATTGAATTGCGAAAAGGAAGATTTATAGTGACAAGATCGAGACCACTGATAATCTCTTTTCTCCACCCAGAACTCTTTCATATGTCCATTGTCATCCCTCCCCCGCTTCATCCAACTTCAAATCCCATTCCATATTATTGTATCATCTCATTAGGCGAACATCGAAACGACATGTCTTCAACTAATTTCTTACTTATTTAAATTATTGGAATCATCATTCACTTGCCATAATCAGGATGTCCGAGATTTCTCGGATAGTTCATTGTGAAGATTGAATAACATTAACGGTACTTGTTTACATTATTGCAATATATAGACTATTAATTTATATTTAAAAAAATTTGGAAATTTTCAAAGAGTACAAGTATTTGAGGCGAATTTTACAATCAAATTTTTTAATTTTTGAAATTTCTATATCGATTTTTTATAAATTTTTGTATCGATTTTTTGTGTCTTTTTGTAGGCTTTTTTTTAGTCTGAAATTTGAAATGCATGATTTCTGCGTTTTAATTATGTAAATTTATAAAAACCTATTTAAGCTTCATATTAGTAAAAGTTAGAAACATTCATGTGCATGATAGTAAATTTACCTAAATTTTCTTAATTTTATCAGTAAAGGAGAGAAATATTTCTTAGCATTTTTCAAATGATGTAATCAGTTTTATTAAATTTTAAATAATTCTACACATTTAACACAATTACGATTACATGATCGAAGATATCATCGATATCACTATTAATAATAAGTATCACGATATAGCCAACTATGAGGTTTCATTCTGCAAAAATATTTGCGCACTTCATCGTAAATAAATATTAAGCATGCAAATGATACTGGAATCATTGCCCAAGTAAGCCTGTAATAATTTCACTAAATTATTAGGTTAATCAAATCTGCTGCTTTATAAGTTGATTGAATTTATTTAAATTAAAAATTTTCCATAGACATAATTTACAGGTTGATCATTACTCTTAACTATTATCTCCACTATGATGAAATTATTTCAATCTGCCAATAATTATTGCATAAGAAAACGACATCATGGTTCATTTTTCAAGAATATACTTTATGAAAATGAATTACCTTATTGGGGTCAGTCCAAAGACCTTATTTACGTATGGTACGAAAAGAAGAAATGTGCTAAGTATTGCAGTAAATATTAGGCCTGTATTTAGAACCCAATTACTGAAATTACAAAAGATGATAAAATTATTAAATTTTCAAAAATGATGAGCAATACAAATTTTCTATTTAGCTTTAATGCAACTCATATTAAATCAAATTTGAGCTTGTTAGTGAAAATTTAAATTTAGGCTGGAATGGTTCATTTTTTTTGGCTAAAATTAGCATGCTTTCAAGTTTGGGACAATTTTTACTATTAAAGTCAGTTTAATTGAATAAAAAAAGAGTTACTTCATTCCCTGTTGCACAATTGAATTGTAACGAGTTTTCGATATCAGTAAGTCAGCCCATTGTACAACAACGATTGCATAAAAAAAAGCTCCATGACAACAATGCTCCAAATCTTTTCGTGCCTTATACGTCTAGCAATAAGGCTTGTTAATATCAAATTTGAAAGTTACGAAATTAATCGATAAACTTTGGAAGATTTTTTAAAAGATTGCTAGCTACCCATTGCTGTCCATAACTATCTTCCAGATCATCTACCATCGGATCATCCCATTCATCACGAATCCAAAGTAATCGACGAATGTGAAATCCATTTTCTCCCATTATAATTAAATAAGTCATAAAACCGGCTGCTGCTTGCATTACACCAATTTGTAAGTATGAAAAATTCATTAATCTGTAAGAAATAATTTTGTGTCAATTTAATTTCTCTAATAATTCCATGAATTCATGAAATTTGATATTTAACAGCGAAGTATCACTTTCAAACCTGGCATTAACAAGCTTATCAACTTTGGCATTTCTTGGTGGTCTCTTCATAATATCTGTTTCTGCTTCTTCATAAGCAATTGATATAGCTGGCCACTGCAAATAAAATATATTTGAATGTTTGATCTTAATCGTAACAAATTTAGTATTTTTAGTATTTCAAAATTTCACTCTATTTGATAATCTTCAAATATAGTGATAGGTTCGGTTTAAGAATCTTAAGAATCAATTCAAAGTAAAAAGTAAAGTAATAACTTAAAAATACTTTAATGTTAGTGAATTCAATATGGAAAAAAAATGAGAAATTACTAACCAAATCAGTTCCTAAATCGATGCACAAAATAGCAACAACACTCATAGGAAGTGGTATACCAAAAAGAATGTAAGAGAGAAACGGAGTGATTTCCGGAATATTTGAAGTAAGCGTATAGGCTATCGATTTTTTCAAATTATCGAAAATAATTCGACCTTCCTCAACTCCGGTAACTATCGATGCGAAATTATCATCCAATAAAATCATATCAGCTGCTTCCTTGGAAACATCCGTCCCAGAAATTCCCATTGCTATACCTGTAAAGTAAAATTATTAACTTTTCCATTTCATGTATATTAATTAGAAGAAAAATTTTGAAATATACCAATATCAGCTTTTCGGAGCGCTGGTGCGTCATTAACGCCATCACCTGTCACCGCGACAATATGTCCTGCATTTTGAAAAGCTTCCACAATTTGTAATTTTTGGATTGGTGATGTTCGAGCAAAAACGATCTGTAATTCTAAACATTTTTAATCACTAATTCAGTCTTTTTGTTGTTGTATCATTTGAATACTAATTAAATAATTTGAATATTAATTAAATAAGACGATAGGTGAAAAAAAAATGACATGAAATTGAATTTATCAATAAATAAAAAAGTAAACAAACAAGCTAGGTAAATAATTCAGGTATAATTCAAAATTCACGTACGCATGAGTAATTCTTCACTATATAATCTAAATCTTTATTTGATAATTTCTTAAGTTGTTCACCATGTACAATCATTGCTTCTTCACTTCTGTAAATTTTCAAAGTAAATCATAGAAGTTTAAAAATTAATTTAGTAATTTTTAATTAATTTCAGAGCTTTTTGTTGCGTTAGTAGGAATTAATTTAACATCATAAAAGCAAATGTTGCATGAAAACAAACTTATCATCGTTGTCCATTACTTTACTTCTCAGCTTATCACTATCATTTATTATTCTTGAAATTATGCTTCCATCCTTGATAATGTTAACCTGTCGAGCTATTGCTTCAGCGGTCAATGGATGATCGCCAGTTACCATTACAATCTGAAATTTATGAAAATTTTGTAATTTTCGATAAATTAAAATCAAATTTTCATGGATGTTCTAATGATATTATATCAAAAAAAAAAAGAATTATATTTTTAATTAGATTAAAATTAAGTCTAAATTTGATCAATCAATAAATGAAAAAATCATAAAGAGGTCTATAGATAGGACATAATGTAAATGTGAAATTAAAAATAGGATATTTGAATTGCTCAATTATTTTTGAAATTTATACTTTAATTCCGGCTGATTGACAAAGGCCAACAGCATGTGGAACGGTCGGTCGTGGCGGATCGATCATTGAGATAAGTCCTAGAAATCGCAAACCTTCCAATGGAAAATTTAACGGATCGGTGGAAAATTTGAAATCTTTTGGATACTTATTTGGGTCGAGATCCAAATCACAGAATCCCATTACTCGTTCACCCATTCCACCAAGACATTCATACGTCTGGAATTTTTTTTTACTTAAAATTACTTTTTACAGTACATCGTATCGTTGAACGGTTTATGGTAGAAAGTTTTAGTAAATTCTAGCAATCAACAAGTTTTGAAATTATAGCAAAATTTTTACGTTTTGAAAAAATTGCAAATCCTCATTGGTTAAATTTCTCTCGCCGCTATCCTGAAGATATTTCTTACATCGAGCAATAATTTGCTCAGGTGCACCTTTCATGACAAGAATGAAATGATTATCAGATTCTTGCTTATGTATCGATACCTAGAAAAAAAAAATTTTATTGCTCTTTGAGCAAAATATTCCAGGTTCTGTGGGTCAATAAAGTTTCAAGAAATTCTGATACTCTGAATGAATGAATGGTACCTGAAATTTGTTAGTTGAATTGAAAGGAATTTCGCAAATTTTAGGATAGAGTTTTCGATAGGCATTCACATCACCACAAGTATATTCACAATACTTCAAGATGGCAACTTCCGATGCATCGCCATTTGCTTCACGTTTCAATAATTTGACGTTCTGGCTCTCATCCTGAAATGGAAGTGAAAGAAATTAGTGAAGATAAGATGATTTAATTTAATTTCACTTATAATCTTTATGAATCAGTTTTGGAATTTGAATAAAGTAATCTATGAAATAAATCCGATAAGTCCAGTACTGATAAAAAAAAGTGAAAAAAAATCTTTTTCAATCAAAAATGCCATTTGTCTTTGATTGAAACTTAAGTTTGCTAAAAGTTACTCATCATTTTCAAAGTCATCTCACGTAAATATTACTTATAAAATTGTCTAGCTGTTACGAAATTGTCTACTTTTAACTCTAATATAGCTTTACTCTTTCGTATACAGTAGTAATACTTAATTATGCTTTACAATAAAAATGTAAGTTTAAGATTTAAAGAATTAAACCTTAAATGAAGCATTTGAGCATAGTGCTGCACACCGTAAATAAGCGCCAAAAGCTCCAACAAAACGATTAAAATTCAATTCCTTATTGTTTTCAGGTGAAGTTTGATGAAAATTTACCTCAGAAATATTATCATTGAACCTATAATCAATAATGATTTTAGAAAATCTTTGAACAGCTTGATCACTTTATAGGTAAAAATTTAGTAAAGCAAACCACGTATGAGTAACGGTCATTCGATTCTGCGTTAATGTACCCGTTTTATCAGAGCAAATAGTTGACGTTGAACCGAGAGTTTCCACTCCTTCCAGTTTCTTCACTAAACAATTTTTTTTCCTCATCTTAACAGCTGTTAAAGTTAAACAGACCTGAAATTAACAGCAACTACCAAATTTATCTATTTTTAATTATCGATTTTTTCGGAAATAATAAAATCTAAGAAAATTAAAATCGGTTTATTATTCATAAATGATAATCAAAATTATATCATGTATTGCAATTTTATTATTAATTAATTTCTTGTCTTGTATTTTAATCTATTGAGTTTTTTAAATTTCAACTATTGATTAAAATTTCAATTATTGATTACAATTTACCGTCATCGTTGCAATGATACCTTCCGGGACATTAGCAACAATAATACCAATAAGAAATACCAATGCTTCCACAAATGTATAGCCGTAAATTATACTAACTAAAAGATTTGAAACAGAAAAAAACAATTCAAATTCGATTTTTTACAAACACAAATTTATTGAGTCGTCAAAGTGAAAATTAGACTTACTGTAATTGAAAGTTAATTAAAGATGATAAAGTTTTGTGATATTTCAAAAAAATTTTTGATTACTTATAAAAAATAAAATGCCAATAGACGCAGCAACAATGCCAACGATTCTAATGAAATGATCGATCTCTCGAGCAATTGGAGTTTTTCCGGAATCAACACGTGATGTCAGATAGGCAATTCGTCCCATTATCTAATAAAGTTTAAACTTGTTCAAATTTTGATTAAAATAATTTCGACTTTGAGAATTAATTCTTCATGCAAGTCTGTTCGAAACGAATCATACATGAATTGATGAAATCTCTTTATAATAATATGTCAAATATCTGAAACTTTTAAAACAATGCTTAAAACTCATTTACTGTGAATGAATCAACAATCATTTAAAACTTTTTATAAATATTCTTATGAGAATTAATTGAAATTATACCGTTCTATCGCCTGTGAGTACCACAATACCTTTGCACTTTCCTTCCACAGCACCAGTTCCAAAAAGTACCAGATTGCTGGTTTCTAACGGATTCACGTGAGTACATTCGGGACTGCGATTTTGCGGCTCACTTTCACCAGTTAATGTTGAACAATCCACCTTAAAATAAATTTGTGATAAAAGTGATAAAAGATAAAGTGATGAGTGAGTGATAATATTGCATTCAACGAACAAAAATGATAATTGAAAGTGCAAATGAGGTAAGATAAGATATTAAAATGAACTTTGAGAGTAGAACTGGTGATTATACGAATATCTGCTGGAATGCGATCCCCTGCTTTTATGAACACAATATCACCTGGTACGATTAACGTCGCATCCATCTTCTTCATCTGGCCATCTCTCAATACCTAAAATTATTTCTATCAATTGAATTATCGATATTATCATATCAATAAATATTATCTATCATTATTATCATACCGTAGTTGCAGGAGGTGCTAATTTTGCAAAACTTTCCATAATTTTCGAACTTTTATATTCCTGATAATAGGCAAAAAGTCCAGTGATTACAACAACAATAGCAAGAACGATACCCATATAGAGCTATAAAGAAAGAGAGATTTTATAATAAACTTTTTAAATTCTTATTAAAATTAATAAAATCAATATATTACTAACATTATCCAATTTGGCATCAGCATTCTGATGACTTTCGATGATATAACTTAAGACAGATGCAAGCGATCCAAGCCATAAAAGGAAATTAAATCCAACAAATAAGCATTTTAGCATTGCTAAAAGTTCTGATCGTTTTTTTGGTGGTGTTAACACATTCAAACCATACTTTTTTAGCAGTTCATTTGCTTTCACTTCCGAGTGACCCTGGAATTTTAGATTTATTTCATTTCTTACCTTTTAAATTATAACCTATAAATAATAATCGTAGCTTAGCTTATGATACGATTTTAGGCGATCAGAATTTTTAATGAAAATTTTACTGACTGTTTATTGATGCCTGAAACTTTTGCTACAATTTTTCAGTTCACTAAGATTACTTAAGCTTTTATCGTAATTTTATTTTATGCTAATCCCTAACATTTTTTACTATCAGTTTAGTAATCACTTACTGATAATTACAGTGTTACTTTATTCCTTCAACTAATTTCATTTACTCTTTACAAGATCGAAATTAGCATATTACGTAAAATTTAGATTTGAAATAAATGAGGAATTTGCATTTAGCATGATTATTTAAATGTACTTGTTCAATTAAAAGTCGTTTCACCTGTAAAACAAGTCGTTAGTTTTTTTTTTCCACGTCAATTAAAAACAATATTTACAAATCTATACTTACCTTATCAATGTCTACTTCTAATTCAGCGCAAAGTCTTTCGATTGGAATTTGATGTTCTCTCTGAAATTAATTTTACTAATGTTTTGAAGTTGAAAATTGAGAACAGAAATTTGCTAAAAATAATTTTCAAGCATAATTTACTGCAATTAATAAATTTGAGCTATTATTAGTAATGAAAATATTTATTAAGAATGATATATCAATTACTATTTCAACTTCTTTTTTCATTGATTGCAATGATACTACGTTACTTCTTTCTTTACCCATTCTGAATTACGAATTCAACTAACATCCAACGATATAAACTTAATGATTATCATATTTTTCCAAAATGATATCATTTTTAAGGAAAAAATTGTCGAAATTTACATATGCAAAAAAAAAAAAAAAATTGACAAACAAAGAAAGTAAAATATTACTGAATTTTAGTTTCGATAATTTAATTTAATTTAAATTGAAATTCTATAACCGAGCCAGCATTTGAGATGAAATCCTTCTTTGGATTGAAATTTAAATCATAAAACTTTGTCAAATTTTACAGGAGGAAATCTTATTGGGATAGGAAATGAATTATTTGTTACTTCATGCATGCCAGATTTTGTCAAGCATCCTTAAAAATTCATATATATTTCAATATAGTACCATTTATCAGGATTCTTCTATGCAGTTATCACTATATCGATCTGTGATCCACTAATTACACCATTGTTATAAATTTTTCAAATAATAATTTTTCCAGGATCAATAGTGATTTTCTTTTCACGTCGATTAAGTATTACAGAGGTGAAATTGAAGTAAAATCTGACGCACATTTTATTAGAAATTATTAAAGCAGATAGAATTATTGATTTTTCTTGGATTAAAATTTGTCGCAATGATCAATCACAACAAATATTTCAAATTAATAATTCAATTTCAATATTGCACATTTCACGTTACGTTGCCAAAAAGAAATTTCTTGCTTGTTTGATAAATATATATTGAATTAATCTTTCAGCATACTATCAATATTTCCCGTTGAATATTTCATTGATATCCTGAAAATGTTTGATGATAGTAATGCATGAATTTATAGAGAAAACACTGCAAAATGTATAACTTCAACAAAAACCTATTCATGCCATTTATACTTCAAAAATACTAAAGTAACAGTAACTAACGGTTAGTAACTAATAAACTCATGCAAGGATATCATTGCTATAGTTAAAAATTGAAATCATAGTAGAGCAGTTAATTTCAAACTTAAAATATTATTAAATTAATATTAAGAAAGATAAACCAGTAAATAAAGGCGGCGGTAGGAGCGGAAATGAAATCAACAATGAATGGTATATAAACGAAGTGCCATTCATCATGCACGGATAAAAATATGTATGCGGTAGAAGTTATCCCAATACTTCTTGCCAGATTCGCTGTTTGACCAATTGTAGAATATCCAATAAAAGTAATAGTAGCCTGAAATTTCAATTCTAATCTTATTATCCTTCAGCTAAACAAAAATATTTAATTTTCTTGTTTAAGTCAACTTAAATTCATGAAATGGATAATTCAAATGTTAAAAAAAAAATCTTACGCGTGTAGCAGATACAACTGTAGCACATAAGGTACCATTTCTACCATGATTACTGATACCTGTGAACAGGTATGCACAACAAAGTAATGTACTCAATGTTAATTCCATGAAAAAATACTGCAAGCATTGGAATTTCATCAATTAAACTTATCATATATGTTACGTTTATCGGTGAATATATTAATTTCTATTTTGATTTTAATCTTATTGAAAAAAAATTTCGATCAACTTCAAATGAGCAATAAATTAAGACGACATAATAATTTAGTTTATTGTCATTTGTCACTTGTCATTAAGTTTATTGTCAATATATATAGTTGACAAATTTGCAATTAACCTGGAAGGAGAATTTACCTGTGAACGACTTGCCAAGTATATATCTGTTGTGGACCATTTCATTGCAGCATGCAATGCTGCTGCAAATATGTTATCATGCAGAATGCATTTTGCATAGACAACACCAAGAAATGATCCAAAAAACTGCATAAATATCATGAAAAATCCAATTGCTAGACGACATTTTCCAACAAATATTACTGATAGCGTTTGTGCTAAAATTTCAAAAGTTCAAAAAGGAAAAAAGTTTTTTGAAATTTAATTTTTCACACTTTCTAATCGATCGATTTATCCATTTTTCTTTTTCTACTTAAATAATTTCAGAGTGAAAAAACAACCTGGATTGAAGTGTGCACCACTGAAACGCCCAAGAGAACACATCAATATATATAAAATAACACCGTCTAATAGCGATACTACCAATTGTATATTAACTGTATGCAAATATGAAAATATACCTGAAAAAAAAACCTTTAATTAAGGTTTTTTAACCTTTAATTAAAAACAATAAGTTCCTGAACAAAAGCTTACTTAAGAAACTGAACAAGAATGAGCCAATTAATTCAGCAGTGGCAGGTACGATAAAATCCATTGGATTTGGTTTATATTCGTTGCTAAACAACAAATTAATTAATTAATTGGAATATTTTCAAAAAAGAAATTCTATATACTGAAGTTTTTTAAACTTTATTTGAACTATACTGTTACTAGTTAAGCTAAGTAAAGAAAATATAGCATTAAAATTTATTAAAATTGAATTACCTTTGATTGCGTTCATCAATAGTTTTTCGATGGAATTCAAAAGATAATCGTTGAACGAAAGGTTGCATAGATTGAAAATATTTTTTTTTTAGCACAAACTACAGTTTTTGCTATCTCAAAAATGAAAAGAATAGAATAGAAGAACATGGTGATAGGTGCATATACATATATGTAAACAGGTTTATCACTATGGAAACAAGATGAACTAAACAGTTATACTTAAATATTTTACTTCAATGACTTTTAAATAGTAAGTTCAATTGAAGATTAATTTAACAACTTTGTTGAATTTCAATTTGAATGATAAAGTAGAATTTCATGAAAAAGGAAAGTAATTATCTCTTTACTTTCCTGGAGAAGACTTTTTCGCTTTGCAGCTTAATTGCTAATATGACTCTCTTAGGCAACCTTTTTCTCTCTTTCTCGTTTTTGCATACCTTAGAAACATGAATCCTACAAATCTTGAGAGTATAGAAGTTTATGAATTATGTTTAACCACAAGTGTAATGTATAAATGCATGGATATCCTGCTTGACAATGAATAGACATTCGCTAGCGATTCCAAAAATAAATTAATTATCGAACTAATTGCTAACTAGGATTTTTAGTTTCCAGAAAATTAATTGAAAAAAAAATCATTAATCATTATTCTGACGAAAAATTTCAACTTTTATGCTAGAATGAATTTAAAATAGCAAGAGAGAAAAGAAAGAAGTGAAAGCATTTTGAAATATCTTCTCGTTTTCGGATAATTATAATAACGCTGTTTAAATTGGATTGAATTGATAAAATTGATAACTGGCTCAACCAGGAAATCAAAAAATACAGTAATTAAAATGACAATAGATAGATACTCTATTGTATTATCGATAATACTCTGTTGTATTTTCCTTTAACTCTTTTTCATGTCAACGCATATAGCATATAGTATATTAGTAAATGCTGAAATCATCCTACATTAATTGTTGGATACCACAAGAAAATGTTTTTTTTAAAGAATTTTTTTCACAAGAATTTCTTTCTAGATTTTATAAAATATTGATTGAAAGGAAAGATCTATTTCTCTGAATTTCATGAAAATGCTAAGTTACAAAATAATAATTGTTCTTCTCAATCTAACAAATAGATCTAGCAATCTTTTTCAAGTGTAGTTAAGTGAGAAAGTTAGTCATTACTTCGCACCACATCAGTATATAGCACCGAACATCTGCTTCGTTATATCAGCAGTGGACGGGTATATGTATGCATCACCAAAAGAACCAGAATTCGGTTTTGGCCCTATTTGGTCTTAATAATATTGCAGCACGAAATCTTAGGCGTAGATCAAGCAATAGAATCTTTATTATCCACAAAAATTAACATTAATTAAAAGGCATCATATGCACAGCAACCATCTTGCAGTACTGCAGAAAAAACTTGGAACCTACATGAAATGAATGACAAGTGTCATACGATAAGTTCTCTAAAAAAAAGTTACTTACATCGACTTTAACTCAGCTGCTAATGCAAAACCTGAGATAATGAAATGATGATTATAATAGAATACAAAAAAAAAGCAAACAAAGTGATCCAGTTACTGTAGAATCACAGGACTTCTGAACTTGGAACGAGGGATAATTAAAGATATTGGTGTCGAAACAAATAACCCAATTCATTACTGGATAAAATTGAATACTCGAAATCAATTATGGTTCAATAGAACAGAAATAACTCAGAAATCAAAACTAAAATGTGAAGTCTGAGAATTGAAAATGCAATTCAAAGCATTGTATGTTTCATGATTTGATTGAAAGCGAAAATCTGGTATTTCGGGATGAATTTCCTTCCTGCAATTGCTTCAAAAATAAAAAAATGCTCGTGAAACAAAAATATTTCATTGACTTTGCTTTTTTTAAAAAAGAAAGAACTTGGTGATAACAGTCACATAAAATATATCAATATGAATTGGTTCGGAAAAATCAGTCCGTACACTTGACCGTAATTATAAGCTTACCTTACTGAATAATTTTTCATCCATTGATTATTGTTTACTGTTTCATTAATGATAGACTTAGTAGAGCTACATTCCACTGGTCGACAACTTTGCCATGTTTTATCCTTCTTGGTATTGTGGCAAATGTTTTTGCTAGTACCAGACTAAAAATCAGAATTTAACCGTTCCAAAATTTTACATTCAGATCAGTATAGTCCTCTGGTGAAAATAGTGAAAGTATTAAGAAACAAGAAAATTTTCATTTTATAGTTCCCATTGATGAATTTCGCGTTAAAAGTGTTCCATCGTAAAATTGGGATAACGAATTGAACCATTTCAATTTGAAGTCTTGAAAAAAAACTTTTCATTAATTTCTCACATTTAAATATAACAATTACCACATTTGCTGAGTCTTTCTCAAACCATGTATTTACAGTTATCGGATGATATTCATTCAAATCAAATTCAGGTTGCCATGGCAGCGAATTACGAGGGATATCTCTCGAGAAATTTTTGTTTATCGTAAATTTCATTAGATCATTTGAATTAACCGATAAATTTGCCAAAGGCTCAACATTATTTCTTTCGACTTTTGGAAAAAAATCGCCAAAACTATAGTCTGAAATATTTAGCTTCTGAATGCAAAAATATAGAATGGGGCGTGTCTTCCAATTTTGTGTGTGAATTCATAGAATAATATACAGAAATCAAATAAACATTATTGAGATGATTCGATGCCTGATGTAAAGATTTTCATGTAGCTATCACTCGATAATTTCCAACATTTACGAACAAGTTCTGTGATAAAAAGAATGTAATAACCTATCAAAAAGATGTTTGATAAAAAAATTGGCTTTAACCTGACATATTATTAGATAATGAATTTGGCGACTGATATTCATCCGAGGTGCTATTTGCAGCATCAGAATTTGATAACAGATGCTCGTTGCTGGCTGAGATGTCTTCGAATTCAAATAATTTTACAGGTGAACTACCATCTGTCAAAAGCATCGAATCTATCGAAAACGAGTTGAGTGGAGATAAATTTTTGAAAAAGCTGCGCCAAAATTTCTGCAAAAGGTAATAGAATATTGAAATGAACGCAAGCACCAGTTATGTCTAAGTAACAGAGAGATGTGTATCAATTCGCTCAAGACAAAACATTATCTTACCTCATGCTCATTGTTCTCCTTTTGTGATGATTCCAAATGCTCTTTTCCCTGAAAATTTGAACCTCTCGGATATACACCATGACGTCTTAGAGAACAAGCTAAAATGCCTATTGCAGCAATAGAATAACTCGTTGGATCGTCATTTCGAAGGTTTAATTGTGGTAGAGCTGACAAGATTCGTTCTGCGCAATCAAGCAATAAAGGATCTTCAGGAAATAAAGGTAAGTCTTTATCGTCCCTGAAAAAACTTATGATGTATAGAATAGAAAATTTGACACAGGAGTGGGACTAAACCAATAAATAAAGTAATAAAATTGAAAGGTTGAAAATTTTTGGTCAATAAGAATCGAAGCTCTCTTACAAATAAGATAACTAGTATTAGATATTTGAAAAAAATTGCGACAATTTATAAGTGAATCTTACTTCTTTTTATTTCTGCTGTTAGTCTCTGTTCCAGTTGAGAACTCATAAGAAGATAAAGTGCTGTCTTCTTTCCCACTCAGGACTGTAGTTTCATTGACAGGCGATTTTAAATTCATTCCAAAACTATAAAGTCACATATATAAAAAATAGGGGAAACCATATACATAATATGAGATAACGAAGTTGCAAGATAGCTAGAACTTATGCAGCAGACTAAGTAATACTGATCACAATATATCGTTATTTTTACAAGGCATAAAGAACAAAAGCCATTGAAAATCTTTTCTCTTTACCCGATCAAAATTTGCATTTACAGAGAAGAGAATAACAAATAAATAACAAATGAATACAAACTAGTTTTGCATTTATATTAACACTACATTATATTAACACTAAAATATATAACACATCAAAATATCCTTTTTCACTCATTTTGATTAATATTAGAGCATACTAACAGTGAATAAACGTGAGAGATTCGATCAAACTTTTATATAAAAATCTTTTTAAAATTTTGTTATTTGTGACTTGAAATCAAAAATAAAGTAATTACCCGAAATGAGAGGGGACATCAAAAATATTATTCGCTGATGATAGAGTTCGGAAGACAGCGTTACGATTAACACCACTGCTCTCAGCTCTTTGACACACTTGATTCCACATTTGCCGTCTGTCATGAGAATCTTCGGCCATCACTGCTCGCACGTCCTCTTGAACCTTAAAAAAATTTTAATCTAACAAATTTTTAGAAAAAAATCATCTAAAAAAAGGCTAAAGACTCTATTACTTGTAACCCTTCTATTAAAAGATCACTTATCTAAATTTTTTGCTGGATAAGAAAACAGAAGTCCACAGTCTGAAATTAAACAAGCAGATGAAGAAGGATAATAAAATCAAACTCTTCGTCGAACTGAAGATGTTATCATATTTGGTTCAGTGATAATTTCTGACTGTTTTGCAAACATCCAAAGACCAGCTCGCTCCTTCAAACGTCTATGAGGTGAAATGGGTTGAGTTAATCGTTGTGGTACTGAAAATTCTGCGAGAATGGAGATTAATTATTTATTACTACTTTTAAACTTAAAGATTAATCTAACACTAAATAATGTTCACCAAGCTGTTAGTGCAATGTAAAAGTATATGTTAGTAGCATAGTCAATCCTGAATTCGGTTGAACGTAATTCACAACCTTAAATTCTGCTTGCATAGACAAATTCAGATTCTGATCAGTGAGCGACTTGTTCAAAGAACTAATATCAATTTACGTCAAACAGAATGTCGAAAACTACAAAGTTAAATGAAAACACTTCTTTCATCATGATGAAAAAGTAAAAAGCAATTACCGATCATATTCTTTTGAAAACTTCTATTCAAGTCAACCAAAAATAAGGAAAATAATTACTCGCTTTTTAAACTCGGGGATTAACAGTTTCAAATATGAAAGTAACAAAAAATATCAGTAATATCCATCATCATTTAATATGATATTTTATCAAATAGCTTCAATTTCTGTTCCAAAAAACTTTTCGTTTTTGGAATTAGAAAAAAAAACCTTTTTTGGAGATACTATTTAATGTAACCCGACGCTCCCTAATTCGTTTCATTACTGCGTCAACATGTCGCGCCATCCCATCGTGCCAGTTTTTTCCACCCTGTCGTCCGGCACGTCGATTATTTAAACCAGATCGCATAATCTTGAATAATAGAACCCAAATTCAAATAATTAGCTTTGCAAACTTATAACTGCCAATAGGCGAAAGAAAAATTTATGATTGACAAATTGATGTCCGCAGTCTTGAAATATTTATGGTGATCAACAAAACTTTTTGAGAGAAAGTATCGTAGACTTACTTGATATTTATTGAAACATTTGCTAAATTGAATTCAAAGAATTTTCCATAGGGAAAAGGTTTCACGAATAAGCTTTTCCTGATTAAGAGTAAACATATCCGTTTCTCAAAAAATACATATAATTATGAATATCTCAATCTGTTTTCACCAATTTAGCAAATTTTATTAGTAATATCTATGGTTTCACTGATAAGTGACTATGCTTCCTCACAGTATTAACAGTAACATACTTTCCTATCATACCTGTTCATAAATCAAATTTTATTAACGGGAGATAAAATCTTGGAACGACACATCTGATGTACCTCTTAAAGAAAAACTGAAAAGAACGCAACAGAAGAACGAGTTTCAATAGCTATCACTTATATGACATAGTTTTTATGCAAAAAATTCCGAACATTTGCATACAATTGCAAATTTCGCCGATTCATTGCTTCATTCATTATTTTTGAAATATTTAATGAAATAATTTAAATTGAGTAAGAATGCATTCTCTGCTAAACAATATTGGATGCGAAAAATTAACTCAAACTACTATACTATCTAGAAAAGATCAAAGAAGGGAGAAACTGGAATCTAAATTTGATCCAAAAAGTCTGATATGCTTAAATTGATTACGAGCATTTCATAATCAATTCCACTTTTGCTCATTTTGTCTTTGAACTAATCACATCAAACTGTTCTCACGTTACATGATTCTTTAAATGACGCCTAGTTAATCTCTCTAGAGTCCTAGTATGCTATGATCTGTGCAAAACAAAGTCAAGAATTATCAACAAAACCTTGAGGAACACCTTCCACTCATTTGTTGCCAAGTTTATGGGACATGAAGCAGGAGAGTAACGTGCACGTAAGCATCTCAGCATATGCAGGTAAGCATCTCAGCATATGCAGGTAAATATTTCAGCATATGCACGTAAGCATCTCAGCATATGCAGGTAAACATCTCGACATATGCACGCAATCATCTCGGCATTTGCACGTAAGCATCTCGGCGTATGCAAATTTGCTGAAGAGTTAGCTCAACTTACCACCCTTAGCTATTCCCGCTCTCTGCTACTTTCAAATCATCTATGTCATACACTGGCAATTCGAATTTCTAGCAATGAGCACTTCTGCTACTCGGTGGTTGCGTGTAAGATTGGTTATGATGACTTTGATCTTGCAGTGTTATCGGTTAATTTTAAGTCTTTTATGTTTCATATCATTTTAACAGTAACATTTCTTATCAGCAGATTTTGTTTGTATCGATTGTTCAACTGAATAGTGCTTATCAATTTTTTCTTAGTTTTAAGTTATTATTGTATGGATACTATTGTCGTTCTACGGTAAATTCGTGTTTCCAAGTACAAGAAGAATTTTGATTGATCGAAATGGAGAAAGAGAAGAAAGAAAATTTGATGACAAACTGCAAGTTTGATCCATGCACTGCTGGTAATAGCGAAAGTATACATTCGTATCAATGTTACTGCGTCAAGCTAAGGTAACGCCTTTCGTGCTTTCTTTGAAACCATATGCAATTAATAAATACAGTAAGAAATTAAGAATTTATGTCATTATAAAATGGGCATATTTCAGTAGAAATGAAACATTTCTCGAACCGAATGTGCATTGCTTATGCACGGGGGAAAACCGACGTTACGGTATAAAATATCGGTGTCGCAGAAAAGCATCGACATTTTTGTCAAGTATTATTGATGGACAAACAGTAGAGCAATCATACTGTTCGGTTAGTTAGTACGCATATAACTTGATTTGTAGCCGTATATTTTAGTACATTCAAGTTTTTTTTAATATCTCAGAGTAGCAAACAGTACAACATAACGATCAGGATCAAAGAACAAAATTCATTAAATTAACAAAGATTATTTCATTTTAATCACTGGAATTCACATTTGATGCATTTTAATGCAAGTTAGTTTAGATTCACTCAGAAATGGTTCATCAGCATCGATTATGTCTAGTTTGTTATGCTTTTTGCACGGAGGTAATTGCTTTGTTATAATCTAGCAACGTGATTGGACTAATGTATGCAACAAATTAGTTGCAAACATTACTCAGGGATTGTCATGGGATCGAGTTTAAAGAAGGAAAAAGAGCAAAAAGATTACTCGAATTCGCATGTTTCAAAAAAATTTTTTGAAACATTTAACAATAATCTTCTCAGTTGTTTTAATTTCTAAGTTTCTGTAGTTCTGAATATATATCTGCTATTTTGTGATACGATTTTCCTGCATTACCTGAAGTGGTGTATGAAATCATTAATAGAAATTTTGAAATTTTGTTATTTTTTATCTATTTTTGGAAATAGTTGTTGTTAAAAGTGAATGGGCTTTTTATAGGGCGAACTGAAAGTTTGTAATGAACTGGAAGTACAACATTGGATGCATGCTGATTGCTATCATTCTTGGAAGGAAGCATGCTGTCATTGCAATATTCTGTATTCTGCATCATCTCATTTCACTTTATTTCCCTACAAAGTATTTTCTATCTTACAATTACTATTTTGGACATTCTAGAATGGTTCAGAGTTTTTTCACTGTGGAGTAGTGTATTTCAGGATCCTTTGTTCGAGAAACTTGAAACTGTGTTCCCGAAGATGACTAGAGGATTGCAGTTGAATGTTTGTAAGTTGTTTGGATAGTATTCCTTATTTTCCTTTTACATATTTCTTTCGGCGAAAAGTTGAAATTTTTTTTGAATTTTCTTTGTCCTAATCAATTTTTCATGTTTTAACCAGTTACCGTGCATTATTCAACATGTTTTTTGTTGTTCACATGATACATGAAATTCGAGTTTAGTAGCTCTTTGTGGTAAAGAAAACTATTCGTGGTTAATATCGGAACTGGATTCATTTCAATCTGTTTGCTCCAACAATTTAGCGACAGAGCATCCATTCCATATGAAAAGCCAATTACTTTTACGTGAACTTTGGGAGACTTTCCGAACAGGTACTTTTAATTAATTTTTATGATTTATTCATCATCCCTACTTTTTATATCGAATTTGCCATTGATATAAATTGATTGCTATTTATAGATAAATCACCTTATGAACGTCTTAAATACTATTTGGATAGCGTAAAGTTTGCAGTACAGTGCTGCGATCGTTTATCTCTATTAATTGTTCTCCAAGTAAGTATTTGTTGTTTTGATCATTGTTCTCCAAATAATTTCATATATTTGCAGAAATTTCGGGATATTCTGGTCATTCTACAAACACTCTTATTGATTTAATCATATTGAATTTTAAATTTTAATTGCATCATAATACAATAATTCATTTTCTACTACTTCAGTTTTTGGATGTGGCTGTGGATGGCGAATGTCTTCTTTTTGCTGTGGAAGCTAACGATGCGTTCTCTGTAAGAGTACTTCTTCATCATGGTGCTCCGATTAGTTTTGAGGTAGCTGTTTTTAGTAAATTCAAGTTAAAAGTTTATATTTTTCTTTTAAAAAAATTTTAGGAACTTTATTACAGAAAAAATCAGGAGAAAAAGTTGACTCGCTAAGTGTGGCGTTTAAACTTGGAAATTGTGCATCAGCAGAAGAAATTCTAAAATTCTTGAATTATCGCAGTGCTCGAATGGTTTGTTTCTTTTGAATCACCTGATATTTATCTGTCATGCATAGTCTGTTTCGCTACAATTACCAGCGTATAATTTTCCGTACTGGACTGAAGTTACCTGTGATTTAGAATATTTAGACTGATATTTTCATCAAATGAAAGAATTAGTTTAAATACGAAATTTTATAGCAAGAATTTATGCGCAATCGTTTGCTGGAATTTATTAATCATCGTGATTATCGTGCAGTCGATCTTCTCCTTGCTTACGGTGCTAACGTTTATGACCGTACCGAGAAAGCAAAAACAGTCTTTCATAAATTAACACAAAATAACGATCAAGAGCTTGCCATTTCGAATGCAACTAAGTTATTTGAAAAAATAGTAGTTTTGCCATCTTTTATTGATGCTGAAGATTATCGTCATCGTACTGCCCTCCAATTGGCATGCGCGAGATGTCACTGGAAGCTGGCTGAGTAAGTTCTCTTTGATAGAAAATTTATTAACTGTCGAAAATTTTATTAAAAACTCTCAGTGAATTCTTTTATACAATGGTTAATATTTTGTTGCTTGCTTCACTTAAAATTTGGTTCGATTCTAATAGCGTTATAAGGTATTGCAGTTTTGGTTTGTCAGGTTAATTCTAATCATATAAACTTTTTCAATCGTAGTGTCAAAGAAGCTATGACATGTATTTATCGAGATCTTAGTATTCAAAATCCATTTTTATCGCCTAAATCTCAATGCACAGCATGTTTGAGAAAGATCTTATAATTGCTGATAGCGTTTCTAATAAAGATGTGTACGCTTTTCAAAAATTACAAAAAGAATCCTCAGTTAAATCTCATTAAACAACGAGGAAATGTGCATAATAATGAGAAATAATTCATGCTATAAAATAGTTGTGATTTTATAAAATATAAATGAAATAAAACTAACAATACTTAAGAGTCGAAATTAACTTGTAATAGGTATGATAATATGTTTACTCACTTTTTTAATTATGCATTTAGTGATAAAAATATCGTCGAAAACCGATTTATTTGGAATTTTTATAAGTACTAAAAAAATTTGTAAGTGCTAAACAACGTTTTTATAAGTACTAAGCAACGAACTGAGAGAATACTTTAGAATTATAGCACTTAAACGATTTCGTTCCAACACTAAAAAAATTGTTTTCCGTGGTAATCTTACATTATTTCTTCGTTGATAAATAAGGGTTGTTCACAGTATGATTTAAAGATTCGATTTAACAATCTCTTTCTATGTTTTTGAAGTAATCAGTCAACAAAAAGTATACTTCGGAGATGTGAAAAGATGGCATTGCATATTTATCTTATGTTTAAATTGCCTAGCATCCCCATTTGAATCAATGCCGTCGAGAATTGGGGTTATCAAATAGGACTACTGCTTCCTTATTTTGTTCGTATTATGCAATTTAGCATAAATTTAGTCGTCACGCGAGTGACTTCAAATATTTATTTATGCAAGTTTAAATTGAACAGGAAATCATTTTTCAGTAAGTATACAGTCTTTTTTATTTCTCAACGTTAAGTTTTCTTATTTAGTTATTTAATTTTTTGAGATTTAATTCTTAGAAAATTTTAAAGTTCTTCAACTAATTCTGTACAAATTCAGCGACTAATGGGATCTTCTTAAATTTTCATCTTATTTTCTTCGACAAATAAAAAATAAAAACAGATGGTGCACATTAAGGTTTTCAGGAAGCCACATTATCGTAAATTCAATTTGATTAGAATAATTTTGCTTCAATATTTAAGCCGTCCAAGTTGTATTTTATGCTGTGTGCTGTTTTTGCATCTAAAACTCTCTTGTCCTTCACTTATTTTTCCATATTCTGACCTGGATTTCATTAGCTTCTGCTAAATAATAATATATTTCTATCCATCTCGTTGTGATAGATCTTCCACTTCACTGATAAATTTTTACTCGTTTTCTCTTTAATCTATTTGATGTTTAATAGTTTCCTCGTCCTTTTTTTCACTAAATGTATGAGATTTTATTCCATCCATAGAATAATTTTAGTACTTCTTTATTATCATATTCTTTTAATGAGAAAAAGAATTATGCCGAATGTAATTGACTGTGAAGAACCTATAAAAATAAAATGAGGAGAAGTTTTTCATTTGCATCATTCTCATCAAAAATAATTGACTGTTCCTACTTTTTGTTGTTAAATGATCTATTTCGATTACATAAATCAGTTTCTGTCGAAAATTTTACTCCGTTCACATAAAATCTACTGCTCATCTAATGCAGAAAAATGTTGTAGGATTATTTTTGATAAATTAAGGAAGGACCAGAATAGAGTGAGTGATGATTGTCATCCACTGTTTTTTTTTTGCTTTGAATGATGAAATTTTTGAAATCTACATATTTATTTTTATAAGCTATTTGTCTAATCTCCAGGAGAGCAGATAAGTGAGAAATGCATAGCTGCATCTAATTGTAGTCTTTTGCACTCTCTGATAAAGATACGTTCGAAATATTTTATACTGGATTCTCGGTTTATTTCTTTAGTGTAGTTTTCCAGTTTTTTTTTTCACATCTCTGTATATTTACATTTTGTTCAATTTGATTATTATTTATTTTTTGCTATTTCATTTTTCATGCTATCTTATCTAGTGCTTTATTGAGGCTTTTACCCGTAAATTATGTAATTTTTTTTTTTGAAGTAACTATTCAGCTACAAGTAAGGACATCTATTTCTTTTTTCTTTCTGTCAGTATGGATTTGGTTGTTTTTGAAATTGCTCTTCTACCTTACATAGTTGGATCGCTGCAAACAGACTGCATATTATTTATGTTTTTCTACATTACAATTTTGCTACTGTTGTCCTTACATTTCAATTTTCGAGCATATTTGTCTCATACTTTTCTCGGGCTCATTTGTTTTTGTTTCAATTTAGTATTCTAATTTGTAGGATTTAGTACTTCATATTTTTATTCACATATTCTTCCTCAAAATTTCATTGACTACTTTCTCATAAGCTATTTTTTCGAAAGAGAAAATATTAATATATTTCAAAAATATTTGCAAAGTTTTTTATTAAGACTTTCAGAGTTCTATTGAAATTTTCAGATTTTTCCTGCAGCGAGGTGCTACTCCAAAGGGTTTGTGGACTGATATGAGATTGCCCGAGTTTTTACGCACATACATTAATCGTATTGGAAGGGAGCTAAAATTACGGAAATTTTTGTCTATCTCACGCAAATATATCACACAGTTAGGATTTCTATTAGTTGATTAATAAACAATTAATAAATCACAAAAGTATTTTTTGGTCATTTTAATTAGACGAATCCATATCTAGTTAATTTAGTTAAGTATGCATCAGTATAGAGAGAGTGCTTGTTAAACTAGCTAGTTTTATCTTACAATAATTGGTAATTTGGTTCTGTTAGTATTGTAGTGACATAACGATGGGTCGTGAACGTGTCACAATACCTCTTGAGAATGGCACTGATGATGGAGCTACGTTGGATCCTAATTTTGAATATATAAACGCTGTTGATGACCACGATTCATTTCAAACTCATATCGACTTTTCATTAGTTAATATTTTTTTTTTTTTACATCTTCAGAATTATAGATTTGTTTCGATTAACTTATTTTTGAAACCATTGGCTCTTAAATTACTGGTAATAGCTCGAGAGATATCTCATTGCAAGTTTCTTTCACAAAGTTCATTTACTCTGTATCTAGTATGCAAATGATATGAACACTGATTAATTAATTAGATATCTAAGTAATATATTTTTCAAGTGAACTTTCTGATCGAGAAGACAGCTAATTTGCTGTTCCTATTTGAAGAAACAACCGAGATAATTTAGTGGTCATCATAAGATTTTCTATTTCACTTTCAATGTAACTATGTAATTTCTATGTAAATAGAAAGTTTTATCTTTTTCATGTTCATTCTAGAGACATTTCTCATTAATAAAGGAATTTTATTCGCTGTTATTAAAAAATTGAATGTACTCTATGTATAGTGTTTGTCTTTTAGGCATGTCGCTGCACGAACGACTGCCAAGTAGATTGTCCTTGCTTGGCTCGCTGCACGTATGATGCAGATGGACATCTTACTGGTCGAGCGGTCGAATTAGCTGACAAGGCAGAATTAGGTGTGCTGCTGGAATGCACTTCGTGCTGCTTTTGTTCAAATAAATGCAGGTCAAGAGTTGCGCAAAAAGGCGTTCATTGCAGACTCGAGGTATACTTTCTACATGGGCTGCTGAGAGGAGAGGATTCAAATGATTTCCCAATTACTTTACTTTCAATTTCAAAATATTCAATGTTATAGGTTTATCGAACAAGGAAATATGGATGGGCTGTGAGGAGCTGCTCTTTTATATTGAAAGGTAAACTTCACTAAGTTATTATTAAAATATTTTAACCGACCAAATTATCGAAATTAAAATCTCTTCCATTTGATTTAAGGAAGTTTTGTATGTGAATATACTGGTGAACTTATCTCAGACGCTGACGCAGATAGACGAGAAGATGACACTTATCTGTTCGAAATTATAGTAAGCTTTTTGAAGAATTGATTGTATAAGTTCGATATTATAGAACCGGGTCTTCTTTTTTGTCTATTTATTCTGTTTTGGAGTCCATCATTTCTTTCAATATTGTTTTGAAACCGATATTTTTCTGAAGAATTTCTAATCATACATGATTTTGTAACCAAAAAATTTCAAGCTTCCAAAAAATAATTTAAAAAATGAAATATCAGAGGATGGTATAATTATTGATTTAGCAAATTTCCAGCATATATCATTTTTAGGATGAAACGTCAGCATACTGTATAGATGCAAAATTCAAAGGAAATGTTTCAAGATTCATCAATCATAGTTGTGAAGCAAATTTGGTCACCCTTCGAGTGGTATGGGATGCAAATATACGCCATTTGCCGCATGTCTGCTTTTATGCTAAAAGAGATATTCAACAGGTGTGACTTTTGCATCACAATTCTATTAGTTGATTTCTCGTTCATATCTTTCTTATGATAGCTTGTTTTATATTTTAAGGGCGAAGAGCTAACTATCGATTATGGAAGCCAATGGTGGGACGTTAAGTTGAGGAATTTTTCGTGTCAGTGTGGATCAAAGTCATGCAAATATACTAGTACAATAAGAGAAGAAATATTACGAAATGGATTCGTTTCTGCGGAAGAAAACAAACGACTAGAAGATCCTGGCGGTGGCAAGTTATGAGACTTTTATGATGATTATTTCTGATACATATCCATTTTTTCAATTGAATTTCACACTTAACTTATCGATGAGATCACTGATATTGATTATTCCATGAAGTTTTTCTTCTTCCTATCACCATTACAAACAATTCATCCTGTTGTGCCCTCATTGCTGTAACTGATGGTTTTAAAATTAAGCAATCATCCAATCCGTTTGCACTAGTGGAACTTAAAATTTATGGTTAAAAAAGGGTTCGTCATATTTTGCAAATCCAAAAGAAGTACCCATCAGTGGAAACAGCAGGTCAAGTGACTTAGCTGATTCTAAAAATTTGCCGCTCAGTAATAACCAGATTTGTAGATGCTTTTAGCGATGACGGACTTCTTAGATTGAATAATCTGGTATCTATAGGCATATTTCACACATCCAAGTATATTTCGGAAGATTTTGGCCCCTTTCAACAGTTATTTTTGTTTTAGCTTCATTTTCCTTTGTATTGATATGTTCTGAAGTTAGGTAAATTATCTCCTCAGGTGAACTGTTGTTTACGTTCATTGTAAAATATTGCCTCTTGAAATTAGCCGATATTGAAACACTGTTTCCGTATGTTTTATGTTATGGCCACATTTGAGAAACTGTGTTTATGTTTTTGTGCATCCATATATGATGAAGGATGTTCTATTTCGTGATCATTTCATTTTCATGCATACAAAGCTTGAAAGACTTTGATAACGCGTGCCTTCTATTAACAATTGGCGTGACCAGAGAGCTGACATAGGCATTCCTTAACAGATTATAAAATTATTTCTGAACTGCAATTATTCTTAAACAGTTTTTTGCTATAGTTTTTTGGTATTTTAACATGTAACTTTTTTGAAGACCCATGATACTTCACATCCATATAAAATGTGAACATTTCTTTAGTTATTTGTTCAGTCCGAGTGAATACTTCAGTGAGCAAATGCATAATTAATTTAAACTAGCTGAAGAGAAATTCCTTTGAAACTCATTTATCAGTTTATTTGATTAAAAATAAAGAAAACACTGTTAGCGTATATAAATAACATAGTAAGATATGCCTCGTGTAGCATACAAAAAATAAAACATCCGTAAACTGCTTTATGAGCGAGATCATAAAATCTACAATTATTTATAATTAAAGAAACCCGTGATCAGTCTATGCATGAATATATGACACCTCACGTTTATCAATAAAATCACTAAAACTTATAACGTCCTTAATTTCTTTTAAGATTAGGCAGAAAAGCGAAATTTTTGTACTGTCTTACTTATTTGTAATATATAAATAATCTCATAAATCGTAGCGCTGATAACTAGTAATGATGTATAATTTAGAAACTGACATTTGCCGCTGTAAACTATTGTAATTATTGATAGGTTATCGGCATGTCGGAGTTACGATACATGGTTCGATTCATCCAGTTTTGATTTTGTGGAAACTGAACTGGATAATTTATGTTTATAGGATAAGAGCTTTGTAGTGGTTGTGGCATTAGATACTGAGCAGGATACACGTCTTGATTTTGCATTTGTTTTGCACTATTTTTTGGTGTTGGGATGCTGACACATACACTTTTACCTTTGACGATAAAATCGCGTATTTGACAAAATCGTTTCGTTACATTTGGATCATTCACCGTTACAAATGCGAAACCACGAGGAGGTTTTGGTATAAATACTCTTTCGATCTGAAAGTGAAAGAAATTTGAATTTTTTCTTCCCTAAAATATTTCTGATTTCTTAATTCTACACTTGGAGGTACTAAATAATAATTTGCTGTTTCTCTTCATAATTGAATTTAAGAATAACTCACTTTGGCAAAAGGAGAAAGTTTTTTTGCTTCTGCATCGAAAACATCGAATATATCCTTTTCTGTCAGTGTATTCCATACACGTCCAACATATAATTTTGTGGAGATTGTTTCTCGCGCAGGGGACGTTGCAAAAGATGGGCGCTGGGAAATCTTACTAGGGAAATGATTTGGAAGTTTCACCTGGAATTTGTAAATTAAATGATGCATAAATGAGAAAATTTGCACAACATAAATGAAAATAAAACGGAAAAACAAATTAGAAACTGTAAATAGGGATCACAAATATACAAATATAAGATTTTCTGTCATGAATTCCCACCATGTCTTATTTCATTTGCTATATAATCAATATTGTTTGTACAATAAAATTTAATTTGTAAGCAATCATATATCGAAAATTAAATCGTGAAGAAAGAGCAACAATAATTTCAAAATAGAGAAATTTTCTCAGTGCGAATTACATAGACAACAAAGTCGAAAATTCTTTTCCTATAATGACAACATTCCATGAAATTGAAAACGTACTAACCTGTGCTACTCTTCCGTCGATGAAAACTTCTTTATCTCGAAGCACTTTGTCCTGCGATTTAATATCGGCAAACTTCACAAATCCATAACCTTTTGGCATATTGGTTTTAAAATCACGTTTAATCTATAAGTGCATAAGTTACTGCAGTTGACATACTTATTAAAAAAAAATTCGAGAAATTATATGAAAATTTCTTTTAGCATTAAAATTGTGTTAACAAGTAATTACGGAGAAGCTAGGAAAATGGATCCCGCTAACGAACACATACATGCATACTTCCAAACAGACAAATAGAAAGAACAATCGATCACAGCAAACCTCAACATACTGAACTTCACCATATTGTTCGAAAAATTTTTTGAGCGACTCCTCATCTGTTTTGAACGAGAGATTGAGGACGATTAAATCTACCGGTACACGCAAACCTTCATTCAGACTATTATCCAAACCAGAGCGTTTTTCCCCTACTAAATCCCCTATATCATCGTTTGATGGTCGTTTTCGATCACCCGGTGCTAAAAACACAAATTCATTCAAACACTTCAGGCAAACCAACCCTTTTTACACTCTCGCATTGCTCAACCTAACAAACATACAAAAGAGGTATCTGTTTTCGCAATAGAATAAGAAGTCGTTAATAATATTAACAATTTAACAAGATAATTGCACCATAGCGTATTAATCATTGTATGGTTATTAGATACCAAAACGATATCTTTGTATCTTAGAAAACAAGCAACATTAGCAAGTATAGATTCATTATGTTTTGTGCTTAATGTATTGTTTAACTAAAGTTATCAGTTAATTATATCCTTTTAAATGAATATTCAATACTTAATGAGTACTATAATAAACAAAAAATAATAATTCTAACTAAAACTTACAAGTAGCGAAGATAGCTACATAGCGCCGCAGCCCCCAACCACCTTTCGGTGGATAAATGCATCGTTTTTGTTCATCTACCCTACAAAACAAAAGCTTGGTAATTTCAATCGATTAGTCATCGTGAATCCAACAAAGTCTACGAGTACCATCTGTTTTAAACAAAAAATGTACGCTGACTAAAACTGCTATATTTAAATGCATACGCTAAAGTTCGATAAACACCAGTAGACAGATTCTTGAACTTTAATCCTATAGCCTCGGGAAACGCATGTGCAAGTGTAGCTATCGATAAGTTACCATCGTTATTGATAGGAATTTCAAGCAAATTGTTACCATCTTCGCTGGAACCTACGCTTATATATCCATCAAGGTCTGCAGCTAAAAGTTAATAATTCTTAGGCCAAAGAAAGGTCCAAAATGTCGATGATAGTACTGTTTTCTTTGATCTTGATTTGGATAGAAATCTCACAGATAGATCTGATTTATTATTTAACAAAATAAAGCCTCTTATAAAGCCAGAAAAGTATTTCTTTCAGCGATTTTATTTAGCAAAGATCAAGAAGAATTTCGAGATACACAAGGCCAACATTCATGAATTTAATGAAACCTACAATTAGCATCTTTTTTATCAAAATGGACATCAGCTATATCATGAGATACATTTGACGTCTCCACGTTCAACTCGGTTTCTTGATCGTTAATTTGTTCGTACATCGCGTACTATTCTATAACAAAAAAATCGCATAATGGCAGGAAATTTACAAGACTTAATGTAGATGATATCAACGCTATGGCATGCTTTTATACAAATGTCTCACTTTCAAACAGTATTACTTGAGTTACCTTACTTGACAACCGTTACTTATTACTCATGGATTATACAACAAAAAATCAAAACAAAAGAGCAGTAATATTTGAAAGAACTGACAAGAGAGATGTCATAACAGCAGTACAAATATACAGATGACCCAAGCCAAAAATCCTGACAATGCAGAATAGAATGGCTGTCCTGAACTTCCTCCTGAGATAGCACAAATCAACAATAACGGATAAATTCCACCCTTTCCCACATTCCACATATTTACAGTGCTATCGATTAGCTCGGTCCGACCAGTTCTATTGTTCGGCCTTGCATATTTCGCGCTGTCAACTGTGAGAGTACCGATGTTATTGATCGTGTTGTCTCGCTTTGTGCATTTCGGGTAATTTGTCTGAGATGTTTCGGATAGATGCCCAAAATATTTTCGGCTTACAGAGAGACCAATACTAAATCATGTATTACCCATCTGATACGTTCCTTTAGATACTGTCTACCAGTATTTAAATAATATACAGCCGTGAGGTAAATGGGCAACATGATGATAATGACATGTGCTCCATACAGGTAATGGAGAACACAAGATCAAGAAATCGTTCAAACTCGGCCAGCAATGATATTCAGACAACTGGAGATATGCTACATACGAAGCTCTCTCAAATGGTATAATTAAAATAGAAGATTGAAATGATGCAAATTGAAATTGTGATCATTTTTGCTAAACTTCTATAAGCAAATACTAATTTCGATAATTTTCCACTAACAAATGATCCGCAAGAAATGCTTTCCTTTTTTTTTCAGTCTTTCCCATTCGATATATCTACCTAGATTTCTAAATGTTTTCTACTTTTAAATATAAAAAGCTTACCTTTGTAGTATTAATTAGATAATTGATTGATACGCAGTAATTTGTTTCAGTTTGTCCATATACGTTGTTGTCAATTAAAATAACGTAGCAGCATGAAATCGAAAAATCATCTTTTTGTCCCACTGAATCACTACACAACTCTTTCATTATCGCTCATATGTTCTTTGTAGGTTTGGGAAGCAAGCAGTAAGCAAGTGAAAGATACATTTAATTCTTACGGCCGTATCGATTTATTTCGACCCTATTTTGATGTGGAACCACGTCAAGTTCGAAATCGCTTGATACAGTCTTTCATACCTCGAAGGCCTTCGCAGATGAGTGTTTCTAGCGATATGTATGGACCAACAATGATCATCCTTACTTTGGTCGCTTTGCTTCTCTGCTCTATGAAATCATCAGGGTAAACTTTTCCTCGTAAACGAAAAGTCCAAATTAACAGTGCACAACAATGCAAGTCCTTCTTAGCTAGATTTTTTTGAAATAAAATAATTCCAGGTATACAGTTCAAGATGGTACTTTAATCGGTACAGCAATGGTTACTTGTTTTGGTGCTTGGTTCTTTATGTCGTTGGTAATATATGCATTGTGCTTGATGTTTAATGTGGATATATCTTTCACTCATTTCTTCTCGTTATATGTAAGTTGTTGTTAAGCTCTTTTCTTTGGTTATTAAGATTTAAAGATAATATTATGTCCAGAACGAACGTAATTGACAAGGAATTGAGTAGGAAAACCAGCTCTTATATCTTCAACTTATATCTTGTAATAATTTCTCGCTTTCAGGGATATTCTTTATGCAGTCACTGTGTAGTACTTTTATTGACAATAATCTTTCATCGATTGCATTCGCATTTATTCTTTTACGCAGCGATGGTCATTTTTTGCATCCCGTCTGTCCTGCGAGTGGTATATTTCCAAAGTTTATAAAGTCAGAAATGCTCATTCTTTTTATAACGGATGTCTAATCGACAATATATATTTTAGAGCTTGTACCTATGTTCACGGACTAACGATAAATCTCACAAATTAGCTATCACCATGGTAGCTTGTACATTGCACCTTAGCTATCTGTGTTACTTGCACTATGGCTTTCACGTTGTCGTTGAAGGTAATTTTTTTGCGTTGATGAATTTCATTATGTTAGTTGGCGAGTGCCAAAATATTATAGAAAAATGCCCACATTATAATTGCGAAAGAAATTGGAACATCCACAAATATTATTATTGCTAATTCAAACAAATTACAGAAATCGATGAAATTCTTGGCGATGTCCAACAAAGTTCAATCATTTCTTTGCCGTTATCCGCAGGTTGAAATGATATCATTAGCTTTTCCGTGTCTCTCTGTTAATGTAACTCATCTAATCCTTCCATTTAATTTAATAAGTTTATGTACAAAATGAAAACTATGATTATCACATGATGTTGGTCATCTAATAATAGTTAATCTTTGCTTCTTTAAAGGACGATGAATATGATAAGCATAATTTTACTGAGATACCGAGTCACTTATCTTTCCATCTCATTTTTGTCCTAATAAGATATTTAATTATTATGTGGACTGATTTCGTTAAATATGGATTTTGATACAAGATGATAGAATCTGAGGTATAGAGTGAGTTTTTGTAATTCAATATATAAACAAGTTTGGATTTATTAGAACTATTAGAAGTTAAAGGAGAACCAATTAAAAAGTTAACGATATATCAATAAATTCAAAGTTGTTTATTTAAATATCAAGACCCTGTTTGAAATGACATTCATTTTCTTAAAGTGGATAAACGGTCCATAACTCGTAGACATTAAGACAGTTTTATTTACCATCTTATGAATAAAGAAGGTAATACTTTGCTTAGTGTTTAGATCATGTCGTCATCAAATGAAGCTTCTAACAACATAGCAATCTCTAGAAAACGAGTAAAAAGGCTTTCGTTACAGGTATCTGATTAAACCATTCTTCTATCAGAAAATAAAATAGTGCCGTTATTGATTTATGTAAACCTGTAAACTGCAGTAAAAAGTGAATTTGTTTTAGGGGATATTAATTTCTGTCGAATAGAAATAAAAATTAACAAATAGAGTAGAACTAGATTAGAAAGTAGAATTAAAATTATAATAGCATTTCTGAGCAGACTCCAATAACCAACAGGCAGCTTCTCAAAAACGAACTATTTACTGCCTCAGTATTTCAAATGATCGAAAACCACATCTTCGTTAACCATTACCCCTGCCCGAGCCGTTTTCTGAAACACTTACCAGCGATGTATTATTAAGGTAAGTAAACAAAGAAATGAAATGTCGCGAAAGAACACTTTTCAGTAATGCATGGATAAGTCTGGGATAGCCAGTTTGCTTTAGCATACCGTCTTTCTCTCAAAGTAAAATGAAGCAAATCATGAAAAAATGCATAGAAAACCTTAGCTTCCATTATTTCGTCGTCCCATTGCATTGTTCCAATTTTTTTGATTGCTGTAACGAAAAGGCTTTTAGCTTTATCCGCGGATTCGTTCATTCTTTGAGCCACCAAATCAACTGATACCTTAAAGTCGATTAAAATCACTGCAATCGAACAAAGTAGAGCTTTGATACTTTAATAATCTTCAGTCTTATTTTGTTCTAATCAAGCTTGAGGCAGGAAAAAACATGACCTTCTCGCCCTCTCTCCAACAATCATAATCTGTTACAATAGCAGTTGTTGCAAACGGAATGCCCAATTCTTTCGCCAGATAAACCTAAAAATAATAAGAGCCAACAACAATAAATTTAAATAGCAAAGGACTTAAGAATCAGGGTGTTCAACTTGCCTGGAACTTCTAAAAAAATTATTTATATTGAAACACATCACAATTTTAATAAGTTGATCGGACAATAGGTTTTTTGACGGCAGCATGAATCTCTTTTGAAGGAAACATAAACCTATGCCTGACGTGGCCAGTTGTACAAACTGTTATTAGGGAATTTAGGCTTTTAGGCTTACTTCCGGGCAAACAGTCATATTGATAATATCAGCATTCCAGCCTCGGAATACTTCACTTTCAGCACGAGAAGAATATCGCGGTCCTTCAATGCATATTGCCGTTCCAGTTTTAAAAAACTTATATTTTAGTTCCTCTGCAGATGAGATTAAGACCTAAAATCATAGAGAAAGAACTTATTAAATTTACTGAGAAAAGCTTTTGTCGAAAAAACAGCTTTCCTTTTTTCGAAAGAAATTTCCAATACTTTTTCGATGTTTTTAATAAATAGAAGTTTGACTACACCTGTCTTAGTTTCTCATTGTATGCTGGATGAATGGGAATGTGACATACACCTTGTGGATGTCCATCCTTACCATCGTGGAATGTTACTTCACGCTTAAACGTTCTGAAGTAAAACAGATCAGACATGTAGGAACTGATACATGCATCAAAAAGAATCAAAAAGAAATATGTTTTACCTATCAATAAAAGAATCCAAAAACACAAATGAACCCGGTGAGAGTTCTTCTTTTAAACTTCCGGATGCAGCCGTAGATAAAATCACTTTTGCTCCTTAAATGATTTTGTTCAGAACGGTTTACAAATGTAAAAAGAGAATAATTACATAAATCAAGTTTTAAATTTAAATTACCGAGTAATGCAAAAAAATTCTTAGCAATATTTAGCCAAATGCTAGTGTAATAAAACTCTACCTTGTTGCATAAGCGCCCATAAATTTGCTCGATAGTTGATATTTGTTGGAGATGTGTCGTGTCCCCGACCATGACGTGACAGAAGAATACAGGTAGTATCGCCTACTTTCCCTTCGATCAAAACATCTGATGGCGAACCAAATGGTGTATTCACTTTGTACTCCTGTGTGTTGCTGAATATTTTTGGATCCTCAAGACCGGTTCCTCCGATGATTCCAACCTAAAGAATTTCTTCAATTCTTCTTTAATTCTATGAATCACTTACTAAAAAAAACTAATATAAACAATATATATATTGAAAAAATCCTGAAATGCTTCCTATACTTTATAATTTAAAACATATAATAATTTCATTGTAACTTAAAACTTTATTAGAAAAGATTGAATGTGAATATAGTAAACTGATAACCTTGAAGTTCATTATTAATTACTGGTGTCTCTGGAAGCAGCACAGAACTGAAATTGTTATTCGACTTCTATTAATGTATTAATACGAAAAGAATATAAACGAGTTTACGAATATGAAAAAAAAAATCAGATTTCTACACGGCTCAAAAAAAGAAAACGTGCAGTTCCTTCATGAAAGCCTCATTCAAGGAATAATTTCCAACGGATCAAAAATGAGTTTCATAATTGGATTAAGATGATAATCAATTTTTTATCTGATCTGAATGAAAGGCACGGAATGCATAAAGGCATAGTGATGTATCAAATAACATTCAAAATTTTGAAATATAAAATCGAAAGAAGCAATGAGCGCCAAAATCCCAAACTGAACGAACCGACTCCGATCATCAAATAAGTAACACAGAGCCATTCTTATAAACAAATTAAATGAGTTGCACGATGAAAGAATAAAACAATATTGATCGATCGATTGCTAAACGAGAAATAAAATACTGTATAGAATAAAACCATCAGAAGTAGGGAGAAAAAAAAGATGCTGTGTACCAAGTAGAGTACCAATTTTTGCTCATGCAAGAGAAAAGAGCTTACACAACTCAGAAGACTCGTCAAAGTAACATATCTATCGATTGTCTCACCTGTTCAACAAGCCAATCCTAAACTGTTCGACCTATATATGTAAATGGCAAAACAATAGAAGGGGAATGGAACACCGCTATTTTCACTCTTTCTAAGTTGAAAGATTTCTGATGATTTTGGCTTTTTTCATGCATACATAATAGGATCATCAGGTCAATTTGGCTTCCGTTTTACCAAAAATTCAAATCATTTTACATATAACATTACAAAAATAAAATCGAGCCTATGAATTTTTGCCACAAAAGATATATATGAATTCGTGTTTCCCAGAAAATAAGATTAATGGACTGCTTATTGTTTGAGATAAATTTTATGATACAAGAAAACAGCCTTAAGTCTGTTTAATTATATATTAACATAATTATTTTATAAATTATGATCGTTGCCTGTTTCACTGGACATTCTAAATATGTCTGGCTGATTGACTCTTATTCAGGCTCATTTTTAGGGTAGAAGAAGCAAATAGGTATTAAGACATCTTAAAAATCATTATACGAGCTATTTTCTTTTTATATCTGTTTTTGAATAGAAGAAAGGGAGGAAGAAGAGAAGGAGGAGAAGGGAAAGAAGTTTTCGGCATCCCATGCTTCTATTTTTTATTGGATTTTGTTGATAGTTAGTTGATCAATGATCGATTTTAATTCTCACAGCTATTTATACTTTTATCGGTAGATCTTTTGAATAAATGAATAATTCTTACAAATATGAAAAGAAGAGAATATCTTATTTACTTATGAAATGAATTGAAATGGATGCGATCAGTGATATCAAATTACATTTGTTTATTAGATGTTTGCATAAGGCGGTCAGGCGATAATAGCTCGTTGCTATGAAATTTTTCCGTAAGCAACAACATCCCATTATTAGATTGGTTTGTTGTTACTTCAGCTTTTTTCCTTATTTTCTGATTTTCTTATTTCAATTAATTATTTTTTTCTTTCTCGCATGAGTATGTTTAAATTGACTATTCAATTATCATTACATTATTTACAAGATAGATCAATCAATAAATATTGAGGAATAATTATCAGTAATTCGAATACTCAGCTCTATTTTCATATTTCATTGTATTCTCATATATACATCGAAGTACCAAATCATTTTGACAGTTAGATGGACCATATCTCATCCATATAGGTATAAGAGAGATAAATAAAAATTCTCTCCATGCTCTCTTCACTTGATAAAGAGAAATTATGAAAGTTTTTTCAATTCATTTAGGCCATGAAAATGGAGCTCAGTCAACACCGGCCCCTTCTCAATCTCAGCCAACTTTTCTAGATACTGAACATAAAAGTTGCAATAGCTCTTATACTTCTTTTTTCCACCTCAGGTAGGAAAGAGTAATAAGTATTGTTATAAATTCTATGGTAACACAACAATATTCTTTCTGTCTCCCTTTATCCGGTATATTTGCTCTCTGCACTTTTCAAAATATACATTCATGGAATAAATGAATCTTGTCATTCTTTTCATTCTCTTTATATCAAATTCTGATGAATTTTATAAGTATGAGTTTGACATTTTCCCTTTTTCCGCATGGGTGATTTTATTTTTTGTTTAAATGGATTCTTTTTAGTCTAATCTTTTCATTCGGAAAAATAGTATTTCATTAGAAAAAGAAAAAAGGTAAAATTTACTGCTTACTTAAATCAATTTGAAAAGTAAATAGGTTGTTAAAGATTCGTCTTGAACTACTTAGGCTTAGGGAATGGTATGAAATAAGAATATTACCTTGTGATGTCAAGTTATATTCGGAGACACAGCTTGCTAGATAATATAAATTATAGGCATAGCACACCATCCAATCTATCTCATTCTCGTAGTCCTCTCAATTCTGTCTCTCCGAATTTCTTTTAGTATAGTTCGAATTGGAGGAAAAATACGTCAGGTTCGTCACTATTACTGAAATTTTGAGTTTCACTCCGCTTTTTACTTTTTGAGCATGCCATCATCAAGTTTGTTCACTTTACTGGTAATTTTAAATCGAAATATTTTGTTAATAACTTTTATATTTAACTATAGTGAAACTTTATTATTCTTTTGGATGGATAGGAAACCAGAAATGTTTTGCTGTTTTAAATGATGGATAGCATCGATTTGTTGCATGATTTGTGAACTTCGTTCTGATTTGTGAACTTCGTTACATTAATCTATGCATTATACACTATTCATGTTTAGTTGTTTTTCCGATTGCTACTTTACTACTGTAATTTAACTTTCTTTCATTTTTCTCGATTTCCAGATTACTTCTGTTTATAAATGATAGAAGAGTTTTGCTATTGATAATTTGAACATGACTTATCAAGATCTGAGTTCGTGCTGCAAACTCCTGACTTCCTTCAGATAAAGAATGGGAAAGAAGCTATATATGAGTAGTATCCATGCTATATGTTATACAAATAACTCTTGAAAATTCATTTCTAGACTGCCTTTTATTGATTACTTGTTCAAAAAAAGAAATGGAAAAGGAATGTGAATTATAAAAGCTCGAGGGGTGCTTACATGAAACGAATGATAACAGAAAAGACACAGTCATTTTTTGAAGTTTTCTGGGAAATTGTTGATTGAATACCTTTTATTCTGAAACTGCATGATAACCTTTATTCTTGAATAGAACTCCCAAAAATGGATGAAATGCAGAGAGAGCGATTTGGAATAATTATATATTCAAAAGAATGTTTTAAATAATAGCAAAAAACTAGTGGAGAAGTAAGTTCCGAGAATGAACTTCTCCATGCTAGTTTATGCTCTCTATGCTATATCCATGCGTATAAAAACGTTCCATTACTGATTACTTCCCTTTATACAACTTCTAGTTTGAATATATGTGTGATTAGTTATTTCAGATTCAATTTTCAATAAGCATTTTGAGGGATAGTGATATTTATACATGATACTTACATATGAATGTAAATCAATGAGTACATAACGTTGAATCTGAAATGAATGTTAAGTGGAAAGAAATTTTAATTTTTTGAACTTTAGTATTTAGGTCTTTAGGTCATTAGTATTTACACAAAAAATGGAAATTGGAGTTAACTGATTAGTTATTTAATTTTGATTAAATGTGTTCTTTGCTGTTTTATGTTGATAGCATATCAATGGGCTGAATGATCAGGCGGTGTATAGTATTTCTTTTTAAATCTTCACCTGACGCACTCATGTGATTTGTTGGTAAATTATGTTTTCGAATTTCAATACATTTGGATGTATATTAACATTCATACAATTTATGCAGCTTCAAATGCAGGACTTCCCAATGTTATGTTCATTTTATCAGAATAAAAATACATTTTCTCAATCTTGATCAATTTAATTGCAGAATAATAAAGAAATTCATCGTCATTTATTGGTACTATGCGTTTTCATTACGGTTTTACAAAACAATTTTTTTTGTCAATATTCAGTTTCATACAGCTGATATATATTCCAGATGAGTTCGGGTACTACTGCTATTGCGCAAGAAGTGATCGATGACAGCCAGCTGAACGAAGATCAAACACCAGCAGGAAAAGAACTCAAGAAAGAAATTAAAGATGTATATACCACACCAGTTGCCGAACATTACCCACTTGGAATTGAAAACCTATCAGCAACATCAAAGCTTATCAATGCTTCAAATGATACCGATTTATCGTCCAAGGCTTTACCTACACAAGTCGAAGATATTCCAGTACCCAATACTTCGCAGAAGGCACCATTAGTGCCACCACGGCATAGAAAACGTCGCGTCACTGAGCTGAAATGTTCCGAAGTTAGGTGGTTTCATCGAAAAAGCGGAACAGAAACCAAATGGACTCCTTTTAAAGGTTAACTTCTATTATAAATAGCATTCAATTTTAGTTTTTTTTCCCTTTGAATACGAAGCTGTGAACTCAATCTAGATAAAGGAAGTTCGAAAAGGAGCTTATAAGTTAAAACGTGGTTCTGTCGGCTGTGTTAAATCACATTTCCCTTCTTTCTTTTGTGTTCATTTCGATAAATAGGATATTTGACAAAGAGCACCGTTAAAACGCAAAATCAGTTTCGATTATATCAAGTTCATTTTTATCCCCTTAAAAAGTGATATCCTGTGATTGTTTATAAATTTTGTTCTAGGAGTGGATTCGTTATTGTTGGAAGTATACTGGCGGCAGCAAATGCAAATTGATTTGGATCAGGTTACTGAATCCTATGTACAAACCATCAAAATGCCTACATCTGTGGTAGTATTAGACGGATTATACCGAGCTTCTGAGGATCTCACAATATTAAATTCTATCTATTGGAAAGGTTCCTGATTTAGTTCTCCATACAAATGAAGTGCGTTCAACTTTTTTCGAATTGGCACTTCTTTATTTTAGATGGTTTTCTCTATTTCTTTATTTCTTAGATTACATATGTTAATCGGCCTAATATTTATTGGCTTTAATTTGATTTTCAGTTAGTAGATTTTTTAGATGATACAATCGAAATTCGTCGTGGCACATGGTTTTTGTCGGAAAATTTGCAGCCAATTGATCCTGGTATGGCTGATCCCATTGAGGCACATCATTTACATATTTTTCGCTCTCAGACCATTCCTGACGCCCCAGTTTTTTCAGAAAAAGAATCGAGCAAAAAACCAAGTCAGTTACTATTACTATTGATTGAAAAGCCCATTTTTTAGGAATAATTTTATAAATGTTTTAATGAAGCTTTTAATTAGTTTTACGTTCAGCTACTTTAATCCCAGTTTTCAGTTCTTGCGGAACTCAAACTACAGGATCAATATGAAGTACGGTGGAATTCCGTTATCGATATCACATTGTATAATAATTCCAAAACAAGTCGATTGTTGCGTTACATAGCTTGGGGTAAAGGAACTACTCTGAAACGTGGATATGAAGAAGCTGAGTGGGATGATGGTAAACGAATCATCAAACATTTGATTTTGGTTGTTCATGGTATTGGTCAGAAAGGATATGAAAATCTAATTGCAAAAAATACTGACCAGTAAGATTTACTACTCGACCGACGACTTTGATCCTTGCCTAACCTTTTGCTTGTTTTATGATTTCTATATATCTTAATATCAAACGCATCCTACATGGTTTTTTAACACTGATTATAATTTTATTGAAATGAATATAAGCGTATGATATAACGCGAAGTATCGACTAAGAACCAGCACGATCTTTTTTGCTGCAGAGTTCGTGAAGCGATATACAGTTGCATGGATAAACATTATCCGGATGAGAAAAGTCGTCCAATGGTTTTACCAGTGGAATGGCGAGCAGCTTTAGTTTTAGACAATGGTATTACTGATTATGTTACTTTGCCAAAGATGTCAGCAGTGCGTAACGCTTTAAATTCAACGGCAATGGATATTATGTACTATCAATCTCCGCTATATCGAAATGAAGTAACATGCTTCTTTTGAATTATTCCAATTGTAACAGATATTTTTTATACTTCCTCCGCAGCACTTTAATAGATCTGTAGTCGTTTTTCTTTTAATTTCGTCGATTAATTCATTTTATAATTTTATCCTTCTCTGTCTCCAAACAATTGATGTGTGTCGGAATTAATCTTGTTTAGATTTTCAGATTATGGAAGGCTTGATACGGTCGCTAAATAACGTCTACAGTTTGTTTGTAGAAAACTATCCCGATTTTGATGGACCTATCTCAATTTATGCTCATTCACTTGGTTCCGTTATGTGCTATGATCTACTGACTTGTTGGTCTCCTCTTGTTTTATACGACAAGTATGTGGCTGAAATGATTGTGAGTATTTTTTGGATAGCTAAGTATTTTACGAATATCTGGTGGTAAGTTAGTGGGTCTAAATGAGACTTGAATAGATTGAACGATCTTCAACAATGGTGATTCGAGATTGCAGTAATTACAGAAACTAGTTTGGATATAATCGTATTTCAGGAACAACAATTAACAACGAAGGCAGAACATGCTGAAATACTGAATGGCTTCCGAGAAGCGCGATTAAAGTAGTTATACTTTCACTTTTTAGCATTTCAGTCGTTTTCTCTAACGTTGGTGTATATATATATATATATGAATATACTTTTCGAAAAAGACAATGGGTCTACTATAAAAAATCATAACTAATTTAGGTCTTCCTTAAATCAGGTTAAAGTTTTTCTCCTTAGTTTAGATTAATCAATAATCATTATTCAAGTTAGAAAAAATTATATATCAGATATAATCTAAATCCAGATTGTTTTTAGATTGTTGGAACTTTACGGTGGATTTCAGCTGGCTTTTATAACGCAGAAACAAAAATTGAAGTTTAAGGTCATTTCACGAATCTTTGTTAAACCAGTGGATATATTTATTTTTACGTAGAGGAGTAATTTCCTTCTTCCTTACATCGATTATTTCAGGTTAAAAACATGTTTTGTGTCGGCTCGCCTCTCGCTGTTTTTTTGATTATGAGAGGTTCAACAACATTTGTCCCTGAAACAGACAGTCTTAAGAGAATATACAATATTTTCCATCCATATGATCCAGTGGTACATTTTTTAATTCGTAAAATCGCACCTTAGTTAAATTATTTGAGATAACAGTTTTGGAATGAAAATCATTCATTTCTAATCAGCGATATTTCTAGGCATACCGATTGGAACCGTTAGTGCATAAACAGTATCGTTTAGTTCGACCTATTAAACTGTTCAATTCGGCTGATCTGCGATCATTACGAGATTATGCTCTTCTTCCACCAGAGGTGAGTTCTTTATCTAACAATAGCTAATTATGGAGGGCATTATATGTATCTTTTAGATATACTTTTTATTTTTGTATGCTTATTAGTTTATGATGGTAACTCTAACTACTATCCTGTCGAATAAGAAGTTGAATTTTTTGCTTTTACTTCACTATGATTATTTCTCGATTATCCCTGCACCTTCAGCTAATTTTGGAAGATGAGACTAAATAAGGGCGCTTCACTACTCTTATTTTAACTTTTTAATCACTATTGGTTTGATATTTCTGTTCAAAATTTAAATCTTTCTAGATTAACAAAGCTTACATCAAAAAGATGAAGATAAAGGAAAAAGTTGAAAAAGAAACGGATGCTCAAGTAGCAGCTGGTGGCGTTAAAGATCAGGAAGAAGTGGATGAAGAGGAGGAATGTGAAAGCGATGACTCATCTGCTTTAAGGCCTAGCAGTCCAGGTATGATCGTTTACGGATTCGATCTTAAATCTTCACGACAGAATCCGGATAGGTTTAAATTGCTCCTTGTTGCAATGATAACAAACTTTGTGACTGGGAGAAATTGGTCATTTTGAACCTATTTACTTCTCCTTTTTTATTTCAGGTTCATCACCACGAAGTTTAACACCTCCACCATCAGAAAGTGGTGATAATAAGAAGAGTTGGTGGAAATTCGGAAGCAGCCGAAAAGAAAAAGAAACTAACGAGGGATTTTCTGATGAAGTTAAATTAAATGAAGCTCAGAAATTGATAGAAGAAATTCCTGTAGAAGAAAGTGGGTTTTAATATTATTTTGAAAACATTTATACTACATACTGCATAGATAGTAGATAGACGTGAAAGTAATGTTCTCTTATAACAATTGTTCTTATCAGCTGTTAACATTCACTATATAATTTGGTTATCTTTCAAGTTTCACACTAGTATGACTTTTTACCAATATTACAGTGAAATCCGTTTTTTTATGAATGAATTTAACAACACGTCGATTTTTTTCAAAATTTCGTTATTATGATATGAATTTATTTTCGTAGAAAATTTTCCAAATTTGCTTTCAAGGATTGCCGTATCGTATGGATTATCAAATACAGCCGCAAATCACTGATCGTAGTTACTGGTCTGTATTGAAAAGTCATTTTGCTTATTGGACTAATCCCGATACTGCGGCTTTTATCGTCAATTGTTTATATCGAGAAGACAAGAAACAAGATGACAAGTGTTAAATAGTCCGTGCAAAGTTATAGACTCACAATGTTTTACAGTGTGAGCGATTTCTTTGTTTTTCCTCTTTTAGATAATTTTCATCCATGTTTTCTTCCGTAGATTAATATAGATTAGGTAGATATTCAATGTAAGAATGTTTTTTGGATTTGATTTAGTTTTCTGAAATCAAAATTATTCCAGATTTGATTGTTATTGTGTATGCATGAGAGACTTTATTACATGTTTTTTTTTTTGGTGAGCGTTATTTTCTCATTGCAATATTTGCACTTCTTGTTGATTGTATAAAATAAAAATGAGAGTGGGATTTTCAAGAAAAAAGTTTGAGCTAATCAATTAACAGTAATATTATTGATTTAACGCCATATTTATTAGTGGTAACTTTTCTCAACAACTTTTATAATTATTATTATATAATATTTTTAATTTTTCTATTATATATGTATATTTTTCTATTATTTATATATGTTTTTTTGATTTCTTCGATTATGTACTTTTTTTCCCGGGTTCCTTTCATGGTAATTTGTAAATACAAATGAAGTGGAATTTTCCACCACCTCATTTGACAAGTTTCGAATCTCAGAACATTGTATTCATTATATTTCATTGCATACGTCGACTCATGATTATTGCTTTAAAATGTGACTTTAACAGGATTTTTTTTGGCATACTGTTTTCCCCATAGTGTATTAAATTTTAAATCTTCGAGCATTTCAGCATTATTTTCATAATAATTCAAAGAAGATATATTCCGAAGATGCAAATTCTGCGGTTTCAGAGATGTTTTCTGATGAGATTCTAGGAAAGGTATTTTCAATCAAAATGCAATTTTGAAGGAAATCCCCCTGGTCCATTATTTGACATAGCTATTTTTTCCTATAGTTCAAAAAGGTATGAATTGCATGGATGATTTCAAGTAATCAGTTCTGGCACAGTGTTCATTCTGTGTTGAAAATGTTGAAAATCAACAACAGTGTAAAAATTGGTATCCAAGATTGGGATAATTGGGGTGTAGATGCTTGATAAAAGGATTGTTGTCGGTCGAGATTTTTTTCAGATCTCATAATTATCAGTAACTTGCTATTGATAATTGCGAGATGCTGAAAGCAAATCCATTAAGAAATACAAAATGATATTTTAAATACTTCAAATATCAGTTTTAAGTTCATACGCGAGGTGCTACTGAATATGTAAATATGAGCACGTACGCCCTTAATAGCGCACGTCTAGAGAGGCGGATCAGTGTTGCGAACTGACGATGTACAATAAATTGGTGTGGGAGTGGCTTGATACGATTTCATCCTCCACTATCAGGACAGGAATGAAAGGGTGTAAAAGATTGGTATTATGGAAGGGAAACTGAGAAAGTGATCAGCAAGGTAATAGAATGCCGTAGCAAGAGTGTAATTACGCTTTCTTCTCATCTTTTTCGCCTCTGTATTTCATTGAAATTGAAGGAAATTTCGTTATCATCAGTATCACTGCTGGAATTTGAATTACTGAAATTATCGCAAACACCCTCACACTATGAATATACAATCCGGTCATTCCGATTTTTACTTCAAAGCACTGATAAGTTAGTTTTACAATGGATTTCTTCTGTTTTTAATATTTCTGCAACGAATTACAGAATAAATTGATATGATATGTAATACAATTTATCGAAAATTTTGAAAATTTAAAATTTGAATGCTATGGATCGCTGGAATGAAAATTTCTTTTCGCCAAATGTCCTTTTTTTTCAGAGGATATATCTTATGAGATAAACAGTAAAGGAGAAACGATAAAGCGACCAGCTAGTAGCACACGATTTCAAATATGCAATTTGCCACCGTTGGAACTGCCCACTGCCGTTGATAATTTCGTTTATGTTCGAATTGTTAACATTGAAGGTGGTAAATCAATTCTTCATCTTCAAAAATAAATGCTAGCAGTGAATGGAATTATTTTAAAAGTGATGGAGATAAATGGATCATTTTGGCTTAAGTAATAGATCATGAATTTGTAGAATTATGTTTATACAGTAAAAACGACGATGTATAATTGTTAATAATTTGGTGAGGAAATTATTAAGATAATGTGTCTATCATTGTAAAGAATAATAACTTCTAAATAAGGGACCATGTCAGTAAATTGGTGTTAATGTCGGTAAACTGACACTATTAACATGATTGCATTATCCGTCATAACGTATACTTTTTTTATTTGAAGGTATGAACAGATTTTTCGGTACACTAGAAAGGAATCGTTTTTTATTGGATGATTTGCAAAAAATGCTCGACGATATGAAGTTAACCAGTTGCAAGCCTCTTTTCGATCCAGCGCTTGGAGAGATTGTTCTTGCGAAGTTAGTTTAGATCTGAATTATTGTGGAAGTGTTGAATGATACGTATTTTGTTTAGCGTAAAATATCCGTTACTTAATAATATATCACATCATCTTCAGAATTGATGAAAGATTTGTTCGTGGATGTGTTGTGTGCAAAATACACTTTATGACTTGTACGGTAAGCTACAGATTAATAATCTTAAGCATTCATTGTTTGTTCTTATTGTTAATTAGTTTCATTTGTTTATTTATTGAAAGTCTTTTAAGACTTACTTGATCGATTCTGGTCTGACAGTGGAGATTGGATTAGACCAGTTATATGTAATTAACGAAGAATTGAGGAAAATACCTCCGCAAGCTTTTCTGATGTTACTTGATATTGATATTGAGGAACCATTAATATCAAACGACGAGCTTAAAGCAATGGTTAACAATAATATTGTAGCTTTCCGTTTGAGTAAATTTTCATTTCATTTTTTACTTGTATAATCAATTTCTTTTTAAATTAATCTCTATATTGTGTTTCTTTTGGCTTCTTTTGTTTAGTTCCATACAGTGAACTTAAGAATCTCAAAAAAAGAAAATGTGGTTAAGCATCATACTGTAAATGATTTTAGGGGTTAATAAAAAATTTTTGTTTAGAACATGTCTCAGAAAACGGTGAAGCATTCGTTGGTAAAATGATAGTACAAAACCAAAATCGAAAAATTTATGACATTGGGAATATATTGCTAGAAGGTGTAGAGACTGATACTTCTAATGAAAATAATCAAGGTATTGTTTCTTTTTTTGTTGGTATTTATTACTTATTATTACAAGAACTGGTAATGTAAGATTAGAACTTGAAATGCTTAAGATATTGCAGGTAGCCAGTGAATTAAAGAAAACGTTTGGCAAAACGGAAAATTGTGTAAGACATGTGTTGTATATATTGATCAGCTTAAAGTTTCTACATAGATTTTCCTCATTATTTAAGATTACTTAAACAGTAACGCACCATTAACTGATCTTCCATTATTGGGCAAAAAATTCTCTAACTTATCAAATAGTAGAATGGCTGCTGTTATATGAATAGTAATCCCTACGAGAAAAGGTAGAAGTCCCAAAAAATTTGTCGGTAAGATTGACCTTAAGTTTATCTTTACTGTATAATTATTTAATTTTTTGACAGGATAGACACAATTATTTAATTTTTATACAGGACAGACACAATACGCTGCTATATGTTTCAATCAGAACTGTGGTGTTTTATCATTAGAAGAAGATGGTCTTTCAGAATATTCGTCTCTTGATTTTGCAGGAGATGAACGATCAGTTATCTCGTTGTGTTCAAGTGATAGTGAGGTATATCATACAATTTTATGAATGAATTCTCTGAGTTATTTTTGAGAAAGATTTTCCAAAATAGGGAATTCTTGTTTATCACTTTTCAGTATTAATTAAATTTTATAAAATGTGTCATCATTTATTTTAGAAATGAAGGTACTTAATTTGGAGTAAACTATGGTAACATTATGGAAAATACGTCATGGTTTCATTGAGGACGATTTTTTCCAGTTAGCTTACAGCTGTAATTGCTTGTTCATAATGTTATCAGTGGATATTTTTTTAAGATAGATGGCAAGACGAATAGCAAATTTCCTGGAAAGCAACTAATTTCAACTGGAAGTTATTGTCGAGCAGTACGTGTCCCAACTGAGGTTATTTCACTACATCGATTTTCAAATTTGTTTTGAAGTTATAATAGTAATGACAATGAGATGTTATCTATTGGATCTATAATATCTATTAAAAAGCTGAAACCCATTTTTTGTTTAATTAGAGTTATAATTTCTCTTAGAAAAACTAATACGTGATTACGTTATAGTACTGTATCAATAAAGCAATGTTTTGAAAGTTTAGACGATTGTTGCGATTATATGATTTTGTTCTGTAATACAACTCATATTAGTTATAGAACATAGAGCCAGATTTATTTTATCTGCATTTTTTGGATAATCCAGCTTTCGAAGATTTGCAAATTTGTTCTACATCTCTGTTTGGGAAGTACAATAATGTTTGGCATAGATTGCTGCTGATACCTGACCTTCAGCATAATAACAAGTATAACTTTCTTTTAAAATCAATAAAAAAGATTTTGCTTTAAAATATGATGCATCAGTTGCACGCTATTGAACCATAAAATATTCCTTCATTTTTACTTTTCACCGGGCACCTTATCTATTATTTTCTTATGATTCCATTTTGAGCCTAATTTTTTAATTTTACTACCTCAGGACTTTTTCATTTTCTGTTCAAGCACCGGAAAATGGCATTGAAATTTTATTGTAAGCTGGAACGAGCCTTTAAGTTATTTGTGTTAAGCATCAAATCTTTTTTGATGGGAATTTTAGAAGTGATGGAGAATTCGTGCAGGTCAGCAGCATCGTTGATTCCCATGCTTCATTTTTTTATGCTAACGAACAATTGAATGAGGAATTGAGAAACCGATTAAAAGCAACATTTGCATGCCGACTTTCTTATTCCGCTCCAAAACCTTTCAATAACAACGTATGCGAATAAATTTTTTATTTTGCACATTGATGTTATTATTATTATTCTTAACCGTACTGCTCTTTTCAAGACTGCCATATATTATTTATTTATAATTCAAATTTCATAGGAGCTAAAACTCTTCCACAGACGTTAATTGAATAATGTGAAGTTATTCATATTTCAGAGATATTCCAATGAAGCAAAGTCATATTTTACCGAAATGTTTATAACTAGTCAGATTTATGATGTCCATATAGTTAGAGTGTCACGCAGATATATTCTTGAAGTTGAAATTTTTTTGTCAGGAGGAGAGAGTCTTTTCGACATGTTGTGTAAACGGTAGGTAACTGCAGTTTTTATAGTTTCTGGTCAAATTTTTGGAGGTATTACTGATAGAGAAGCATTTAGTTGCTTTATTTCATTAGTAAGGATTATTAATTAGTCTGAAAAGCACAATCGATTTTTCTTTTTATGGGAACTGGAAGTCCCATCGATTAGTAATGTTTTTATTATATTTACTATTGTTGATGGATTTTTAGTGATTTTGCTCAACGTCGTTGGGCGTGGAAGGTACCATCATATAATCTTAAATCAATAGATGAAGAACAGCTCCTTCAGCGTACTGACGATGAGGATGATGTACATATGATTTTTACTGTACAAATTGGGAACAAACGAAATGATTTAATTGAAGTCTGTCATTTTGTCAATCTTTAAAATGGTTATGTAATTACTCTAGAAATGTGTTTTCTGAGACAGAGCTGTGAGACAATCTTGTACACAAAAATTACCAAGTTGGTAAGTTCATGAGTTGGCATAAGTATACAACTTTACTGAAATGTGAATGTATTTGATCCGCGTTTCACACGGTTGGTTTTTTCCCCGGAGCTTTTCAGATGTTTTTTCTTTTTTTAATTTTTTTATTGTTGATTTCCGAGTCATTTTATTTCGCAGTTTCAAAAGCATTTAAAACCTGGCGAACATATTTTGTGCAATCCCAAAATTGGTGACATCTGCATTGTCGAATGTGAACGTCAGCTATTTCGGTGTGAAATAGTTGATATAATCGATGGAAAAAAGCCTTTTATCATAAGTTATGTTGATTATGGAGAAGAACAAGAACTAGATGGAGATTTTCTCTATGCTGTTGATAATCAAGAAGAAGTTAGAGATTTTTTTAATTTACGTTTCGATTTGTTATTATTTTTGTCAGTTATTTAAACTTCTTGATTAAAAAAATCTTTTATGATTCTTATTTTTATTGTTTTGCCTTAGATTTATTGAATTTGTTAGTTCATATCTTTGTGCTACTTTTATCGATGATAGTCACTTTTTTTTCATCCTAGTTGTATTCATTCTTTGGTTTCATTTAATCATTACTAGTTTTCTTATGTTCTAAAAGACATATTAGAAGTTAGATTTCTTCATAAAGCATATTTGGTACATTATATATGTAAACTTTAGATAGTCTTTGAAACTCCAGTATTTGGAATCAAATGTCGGCTAGAAGAAATATGTCCTGCTGGCAGAGGTTTAGATACGCGAACAGGTACTTGGTCGCGTAAAGCACTCAAATTAATCAACCGTGTTATTCCACTGAATAAGAAATTCAGAGCATTTATTGGCCCTTCTGATTCAGATGGTGTTCATCCAATTCAAGTAACGCTTGACTCAATTTTATCACTTTTTTATATTCTGGTTACTCAGACTCAGGTATTCATTGAGCTTCGGAATGTTGTAAATTGTGTTAATCTTTTTCTCTTTTCACAAAAATATATTAGTAATAATGATAATAATTGTAGGTATTAGACTACATATTTCACTGTTTTATATCTATAACTCTATATCAAAACGGATAAGAGCTTAGTAAACAGCATAAAAAATGGGAAATTTGCATATAGCTAATAAGATACCTGCTTCTCTATTCTATTTCGATGATGTAAAAAGTTATATTGTTTTAGATTGTTGACGAAACACTGTGGAACAATGATTTAGCTACCACTTTAGTATTGAATAATTTGGCTGTGTACAAACAGTGTAATTACACCTCATCAGCGATTGATTTATTGCTGACGGAAAATTTTGAGATGCGGTATTTTAACGTCGAAGATGGTGTTATATATGGAATTCCGAGTATTTTTGAAATTTGGCTTAATGAATGTCAAAATTATTTGGAAAAGGTTCCCACACTTTCTTGTTTTAGGCTGTTTTATAGAAAATTTGTTTATCGCTCCATGAAAAACAATTGGTGTTATTATGTTAGCTCATTTCATATATCAATTCAGTAAAAATAGTTGAAATCCCAGGGCACTGGAAAATTTTTGGTCTTTATAAAATCAATCATTAAAATTTTCATTAGGTTTCATGATAAGTAGAGGGCAATGTAATAAATAAGTATTGCATTTTATACTATTACTTTCTTTAAAAAGCTCGTCTTGTTTTCCATTATTTGTTCATACCTACGGACTGCAATCTGAAAATAATTTTCTAGCTTTATTGTTTTGTTTTAAGATATGGGTCTATGACGTAAACACACATAAGCAAGATAGAAAGGGTATTATTCTCTACAAAAACAGATATCGCCGTGCCGTCAAACTATATGAAGAAAACAATTTACGAAAAGTAAGAGTATGTTTAATTATATAATTATTTGATTGGATTGTTCATTTCTTATGTCGATGATGTCTACATTTTCCTGTTATGCATCTTTACTTACGCTTTTTTACGGTACTCACTATTTTCATCGAATTTTAAAGTTATTTTTATTAGTTTTAAAGCCATTTTCTGCATTTTTTTACAGCGTATTTTTGCATTTGTTGAAAATTTTGCAAATATAATATGTCAAAATTCTACAACATATTTGAATATTTGAGAATTTAGGAGAAAGGATGATTTGAGATTTTGCTCATGCTGCAGTCTTATTGACTGTAATTTTATAAAGCTACGCAGTGCTATATTAGTTTAAGATTTCAGGAAAAATATTTTCTTATCGATGAAGGAAAAACCATCGAATTTTGGAGGAATTCTGGAATACCTTCCATGATAAGTTTTTCTGCACTGGAAGGTTATTTTTCTGGAATCGCTATTGATTTAAAACCTATTCCAGTCCATTAAACAGTGCTCTTTCTAATATATTATTTTATAGGGTAAAATGGAACGAATTTTATCGAGAAGGATATGAAATTATTTCCAGATTATATGCGTGGATATAATTTATCTGATAAATGTACGCTTTTAGATTCACATGCTGCATTTTTTTTACGCACATGCCCTGCTCTTGCTGTTGGTTTCGTTTTAAGGGGCGAAAAGTTATCAGCTAGGCACGAAAAACTGCTGAAAAATCATTGTTCTGGGCAAAGAAACGTGCACTTCAACGTATCTGTTATCGGTAGAAAATACGTATGTTTTCATTCTTTCGTTTTTTTGATATTACGCTTTCGACGAAGTGAAATCATCTCTTGGATTAAGCAGAACATTTTGCTCACGTCATATCGAATTATTAAAAATAATTTTTGTCACCTTAACGCTTTATCTTCAAGAATGATGCTTATTCTGTTCGTGATATGGCATTCACTGATGGTGTCTCTTTGGTGAATTTGCTCAATGATAGCACTGAATTATTCGCATCTGATGAATTTTCGATCAATAAATTACCAACAACCGATGACGATAATTCACTGGTTCCTTTCTTCACCATCTAAAACTGAATTCAAGATTTGTCGGTAATATGAACAGAAATACTGAATCATTTTATATAAAATAGACGATTTGGTGAGGTTTTTCAAGTTGTTTTTTAAGCAAAGAATCATTTCTTGAAATAATGAAGTTTTTTATAGTTATTTTTCAAATTGCAAGAGTGAATATCTATATGAATAGGATCATATTAATTTTCTATATATTAATATACGAGTAGGAAATTAATAGTCATTCCATACCACTGCATTTTATTGCATATTAGTTTAACTGTTATGAACTTTTCACGGATGATTGTTTATATAGGGAAAATGTTTTCGACCGTTCTAGAAACAAGATGTTTGCAGAGGAATGACGATCAATGGGGAAATAGTAATATCTGCGGTAGAGGTTTTTTTCAGTAGATCTCTTCCAAAAATATGAAACTGCTAAAAGGGAAGTGAAAGGTAAGTGTACTTAGTAGTGTTTAGTCTTTTAAACTGTTCCTTCCGAAATTTGTCGTCATCCAATACTTGATTGTCGATTTAAATTTGCTGTGGACGAATTTATAGTGAATTAAAGGTGAATAAAAGATGTTTTGTTTTTTGCAAGGAAAGCCAATATCTTTGCGTTTTTCAATTTTTTGGTAAAATTTCGGAATTTGCTATCCATTCTATCTCCATAATGCATTTTCTTGTAATTTCTTATTTCAATATTTCATGAAAAATCAAAAAATTCATTAAGAAAAGGGAGGCAGAAGATCTCCATTATCACTTTATTAATATGTCTGAGCTTTTTTTTTCGGTAATGCTGTAAGAAGATTTCTCCAACTTTTGGAAATAAAATACTGATCATTTATTTTCAGATGAATGCATTTTTGAAACTGATACGTAATGATTTCTGAACTTCAATTTTGGAAGTACCGTATCATTATGAGTGAAGAATTTGGTTCTTATTCCAAAGATGCGTTATGCTTTACGGTTTTTCCTAACGTGTGTTTAATTTAAAGTAGATAAGTGCAAAATATTCTGTTGAAGATTTCTGACATTTAAAAATTTTTTGTGCCGAACTATTTAAACAAGCGAATTAAAATTATTATTTCTTGTAACGGGCAATTTTTTTCTCACCTTTTTTGAGAATTCCGTGTGTCTGTTAGCAAAATCATCTTTTTATACTATATTTTATTATTTTTAATTTTAAATCCAAACTTTAAGCTTTATATGTCTTAGTCTTAATAATCCGTTACAGTGGTCTTTTTGGTTATTTATTTCGCTTTTCTATTACAACTTGTAATTACATTCATCTGTTTTCTGTTTTTAGTATTTCATTTTTCTTTTTCTACGATTATATGTTTCTTTTTTATGTTATTGCAAAGTTTTCTATTTCATTTGTTCATACCTTTTTTACACGAAATAGTTTATAACAAGTGGAAAATTATGAATAAAATTGATCAAGCATACTTTGAATTATCTACTATGCGTATCAATGCAATTTATTACTGTTTTAAAGGTTCAAAATTTGGGAAATGCTGCCTCGAAAGGAGAGGGAAAATTACATCAAACGGGAAGCAACGGTGCTATATGATTACTATAATAAGTATTTCATACGTCAGTCCTTTTTCTTGCTAAATCACAGATTAATTAATCGTTTCGCATATTTATATATCTTTTCATTCACCAAGAAATCTCGATTGTTTATTTGGTGAGATTGAAATTCAGTCTTGCAGCGAGAAAAATGAATGTTCAACAAAATGGGACAGGTTGGTTTTGGGTCAATCATTTCGTATGTTTGTGTGATTAGTAGTAATAAGCTTTGATTGGTGTCCAATTAATTAGGCAGTTTTGGAACAGAATATGGTATAATAAGCTTTTCTTTCTGCACTCTTGCCTACTTTTTCAGTATTCCGTCTTGCCATGCAAATTGTTACTGCTGTTATTATTACGCAACATCACTGAATAGATGAATTTGGTTGCAGCATTAACCAGAGAAATTCATTAATCCAATCAGGACGAAAAATTATTATAATGACAAATTTTTGTCACAAATAAGTGGGGTCAGAGTTATTTCACAGGAGGATTAGGTAGTGTAGTGATTTCTGGTTGAAAAGAGATCGTGAAAGATATTAAGTTATTTCATAGCATTTCAGCTTTGTTACTTATTGACATTCATTTACCTTAATGTGAGTAACTTTAGCATCATTCAGTTACTCTATGAAAAATAAGGAGACAGCGATAGTTGTAAAGAGGATAAAGCTTTGTGATAGACGACGATTATGCTTTTTGATGTAGCTGAGTTTTAGGATTGGATTGATTATTTGATGATAGTAATCCTTGATATTTTAGAAAAATCGAAAAGCTTCAGTCTCGTTATAGAGCTGGAAAATTTCAAGAAATCTGAAAAAATATTTAGCTTTCAAATTTGATCCATCAATGTTACTGCATGAATTTTATGATTTTTTTGTTTCGAATTTGTTAAAATCAAAAATGCTATAAAAACTTTGTTATTGTTGAAGATTAAAATATGCTACTATTAGCAAATTCTTGTGATTGAACAGTGGAGAAAAAAGATTCATTTGATTTTTTTACTTCTAACTTTCGTTGACGAAGGCAACCCTAAAGTTACACTTTGTTCTTTTTTTACACTTCATTTTTTGCTAATTTTGAAAAAAAAAAAAGCCGTGTAAGTTCATATTAATGCTATACAATTAATTTATTAGTTATATTCAGGTTTCATTTAATTAATGAATTATTTTAAATGATACATACAGAAATAGTTGCAAAGATCACATATTATTGGCATCATACAAACTTTATGGAAAAAATGATTTTCAAAATATTTATAATATTAAAGCGTTTTCAAATATTTTTATAATTAAAACACAGAGATGACATTTCGTTATGTACCATAAAATTTTAAAATATTTTGTATGAACAAAATTTGAAAAAAAAATACACTATGCACTTTTAGATATATCTAAAGTTTCAACTTGATTGCGCATCTTTTCCGATGCAGAAAAAAACTATGGAAATAGGAAATCGTGTCTACTGCTGCAGATTCGAATTGTATTTCAAAGTTAATTTAGATAATTTAAATCATCTTTCTTCTGAATCCACATTATCCGTTTTTGTGACATTGTCTCCATTGCTAATGCAGTTGTCACCTTGCTTCCGGATGATCTTCTTATGCTTCATACGCCGATTTTGGAACCATGTCTTCACCTGTGTAAACAATTCCTTTTCAGCTTCTTTTTTTTTTTAAAACATTCGTCTCAATTGAATTTTTATGATTACATTCATTGAGTTGAATTTTTCCCAACAAAATTTTTCGGTATTTTTTGAGTCATACCTGTGTTTCACTCAAATTCAACACAGTAGCAAGTTCGATTCTTTCTGGTGTTGATAGATACCGTTGTGTTTCAAACCTCTTCTCGAGACCTTGTAGCTGCTGATCCGAAAATACGGTGCGTGCTTTCCTACGCCGATATGATTTACTGGTTGATACTAATCGCAAAGCATCAGTACTAGCTGAGGCTGCCCACAAATGAGGGAATACTGCTAAAATACTTTAAACTAAACCTAATCCGTCCGTTATGGTACACTTTTTCAGAAACTATAAGTTGCTAGCAATATACGTTAAGTGAAATATATTTATCGTTCACGGTTGCAAATGAAGGAAAAGCTTTAAGATGGTAATAGAAGAAATTAATTCTCAAGTACAAAGAATATAACATTCGCTTGATACTGATCTATCACTTGATACTGATAGGGAAATACGCCCAGTATAAAATAATTGTGAAATTTACTTTATAGAAATAAAAAAAAAACTGATATAAATTTATTGTCATTCACTTCATCATCAAAGAATTAATCATATGGAGATTAAATAAATGATTTAAATTATTCGATGATCCATTACAGTTCATTAAGTCAATTTGAATCTTATGATTTATTTAATTTCAACCGAAATTTCTAAGTCATATCTCAGTATCGGTGATAACAGATGAGAAATCAAAATGATATGAATTCTTTAACAAATACTATTTTCCTTTGAATTGATTGGCTATTAGAAATTTGAATTGTAATTTATTAAATCTAGACTTTTCGATTCAATTTACCTTTAAAAAGTTAGAATATTTATTCTAAAGATTTACTACAACAAATGCAACTAACCAGATCTTTGGGCCATTAAGAAACTTTGCTCAAAGGGAAGTACAGCAGCGGTTGCAGCAGCACAGTTCAACCATAGCGGTATCGTTGTTTCGCGACATGCCAGTGCTGGTTTCTCATCAAAATGTGATGCAGTTGTATTATCAGTATCGGATTTTCGATCCACAAAAGAATCTGATTGCTTCAGTAAATCAAAAGCTGCGGTAGTAGGATTTAAGGATAGTGAGAAATGAGGTTGTACACATGTACCACCACCAGTTTGTAGAGCAGAAAGTAAACGATCACCATCAGTTGATGGCAAATTTGACTCAGAACTTGACGTTACTATCACTGTTTCTAATTCCTTTTCAAGAATTTGCTTATTCGATGTCCCGGGACTTTCAGCATCTATTCGTGAAGTATTTCTGAGGTCAGTAATAGCTGATTCCGGAGATGAAAATGATGATTGCCGGAGTAAATGACTGATAGAGAAATAATTGACAGGACCCGTACTCGGGCTAGGAGCACTCGTTGGCTCTGCCATATACATATTTGGAGTTCCTATACTTCGGGTAATCCAAACTCATCATCTCATTCGTCACAGCTCGTTTTACCGTAATCATCTCAAATTTAATCCTGCGAAGGGGCGGTCTTATCAAGTGCTCGATGTGATAGACAGGATTGAAAGGGTAAATGCTCCTGACATGGGATAGCTGAACGGATTGTTGATAATTTGCTTCTCTTTCTCTTCCCTTCTCTCCTTCTCTCCCTCTCTCTCTCTCTCTCTCTTTCTGTCGCTGTTTCCTCAAACTTTATTTTGCTAAGTGAGGTTAAGGATTCGGTATGTTGGGCAATTCAGGAATCAAACAAAGTTACGTATCAGGGTAAGAGGGACGTGCACGTAACCAATACATAACTTTATTTAATTTCTATGATTATTAGAAGCAATCAAATATGCTAATTAAAGCCGTGATTGTAGAACGTTTATCACATGTAACTATGCATGATTCATATCCATTCTAAGATGAAACGAAATCATTCATTGCAATAATTTTAAATTCAGTATTTTCTCGATTTTAATTAAATTCAAATTATTTCTAATCAGTCGTAATCTTCTTTATTTCGAATAATTGTTGTAAGTTACAATTTGTAACTATCTAACTATTGTGATCCGCTTAGCAATAAAAAAAATCGTCGACTTTTATATTCCAGGAAATAACTTTCGACTTTTTCAACTTTGATCATCAGTACTCACTTCCCTCTATTTTACCTGTTTTTTCTTCAATGCCTCAAGATGAAACAAGCATATCATTCGGTTATACTGATATTCTTTTCGTTTTTAATATCGTAATTTACAGCTTCAATTTAAAGATATAAGGGGAAGGAGTATATAATAGCACAGGGATCGTTCTCTAACAACAGATCAGTAATAGCTGCTCTGGGCATCACAGCTAATGGGCCAACTAATTAAGTTTCCCATGTTGAGCTCTATCCATTCATTCTTTTCATCATCCCTTTTAAGATCTTTTATACACAATGTAATAACTTTATTTTGAGCAGAAGATGAGAAGGGAAAAAGGCAATTACTGCCTTAAAGGCTCCATCTTGTCGAATTAGTTGCAAACTTACTAATTTAAAGCTTCTTTCAAGCCTTTTCACTTTTCACTTTCAAAGCACTCATTAGCACTGGTGATATAATGGAAAAGCTGTGATAGCTTTCTATGCGACAAATCTTAAATGATAATATTGAAATCACTTTAATTATAACAATTGTTGTTAAAATATTATAATCAATACGATAAAAGTATTATTAATCGTAAAAAACTTTACATACATAGGGAGTGGAAAAGGATAATATTGTGAATGACAGGTAATGTTTGAATTATCAAAACACGATAACTGTTGCAGTAAAAGCAACAATAATTCACTAATCCCATATTGATAATATCAACAAATGATATCACAATACGATATCTCCTGTCCTCCTGCCAATGCAACCTGAAAGATATATCCTTTAATTCATAATCTTAATTATGATACATTTCAATAATCTTATTAATACCCAATAAATTTAATCTATTAACAACAAAAAAAAAAAAAAACTTATTGCAAGACTATTATGATGTAAATGATATGAATCACATGCTATCCATGTTGGCAATTATTTATTGCTCTCTCGTCTCCAATGCTTCTTGCTTCACTTTATACTGCATGCAACCGATTTTATGCATATTTATGAATGATGATGCTATTACAATAAATGACAGCTATACTGCTGTGTACATCAATTTGGATGATTGGGGATTGTTTCCTAAATTTGATTTATTAATGATAACTTGTTAATGTGATAAATTGCTAAAAGAATATAATGAACAATCATAACTGATCATTATTTTACTTATTTTTGAAATTTTAGAAAGAGAACTAATACGAATATATGAATTTTTAAATATGATATATTTGAAATGCATATAGCAAACATGCTAACTACTAATAGGATAACTCATACTTTGGCTAAAGTTGAAAAATTAAGTTGCAAAGATTTCATCAAATTTATTGTTACTTTTGCGAATCAATTTATATGTTTTCATTAGAAATTAAATATCAATAAAAAATTTGATGAAAATCGGAAAGCAAATAGTGCGTTGCAATTAATTGTGGTGAATGTTTATATTAACAATAGAACAATTAGTTGGTTAGTGTACTGTGAACGGTTAATTTAAGCATGGCCTGGCGCCGTTATTGGAAACCGTTGATGTCTGCACCGGTTACGAGCACTAATTGTTGCGGTTTTGAGATTACCAAAGGATACTTAGGGTGTAGGAAATTGTTTAATGGAACAGAGTAAAATATGAAAACATGAAATAGCTTTTTGTATCTTTTATATTAAAATATAAAATTATAGCATGTAACTTTTTAACTAACAAATTCAATTATCTTCAGAAATTACAAATGATAAGTAAATTGGAAATTTTTGTTAAAATAATTTGATCTGTTCAGTTGAACAAATTTAAACATAATTTATGTAGAAATGTATTAATAAAAGCGCATAAGTGAAATTTAGAGATTAATTTTACATCTCATTTAAATATTTCATTCTAACAGTTAAAATTTAAATAATATAATTGAAGTAGGCCATAGGAAGCTTAAAACTGAAATATAAAACTAAATCTGGAGAACTGGGAAAATGAATTACCAATTTTGTGCTCAAATGTCTCTATAAATATGAAAATACTGTAAACAGTATGGGAGGAAATAAACGATTTGATGGGACAAAATGGATTTTAAAATATTTACAGCAATAAGAGCAATGAGACTATACATCCGAATAAATTTAAATATAATCTATGTGGAAATTCGATGCGGCAAATGAAGAGGTAGCATAATTAAAGATGCTTTGAAATATACCATTCTGGCGACCTTTGACACCTCTGATATTATTCTTGACAACATATTAATCTCAAAAAAGAACAAAAACAAACGGAAATGAAAATCAACTAATTTGCATAGGAATAGTGTTGTTGCATGTCAAATTGTGCAAGTTGATACTGTAATTACGGACCACCATGCAAAATAGACATAAACACAACAAATTATGTCTCCGACGCATTGCGCAGAAATTGACCTCTTCGCCCCCATCACCTCATATTAATCATATGAGATTTCTACTTTTTTTTTAATCCCAAAAATTTGTGAAAAATTCAAAATTCTAAATTAAAATATTAGGTTTAAACTTACAATAATTTGAAAATATGACACTCAATTTAATGACGAAAGTCTATCAAACATTCAAATTACGATATATTTCATGTGAAATCCTCTTTTTTTTAATACATTTATTCAATTTTCCATAAATAACTGTTACAAATATATGAGAGAATGATGTTCCCTGATTTTGCTAAATGAATTAAATACAAATCACTACAACAATTCCGTATCTCATACAAGCCATCACACGAAGTGGAAATCGCTATAACTGCGACTAAACACTAAGTCTCTACTTAATGCGATAAAAATGCGTACCTTCCAAAAACAGCTCTTGAACGATTTAAGAGCACTTGCAAATATAGGTGAATATATATTAAATAGGTCATTCAAAGCCATCTTATGACAAAAGCGTTAAGCCACTTCAAATGGATTACCCCTTCTATCAACCATAGTCTTCAAAAGGCGGCTCACTGAAAGAGCGCACATTAATTAAGTGCATTTCAACAACATATGCAATACCGACACATAAATACATACGCCATACAAATATTGCCAACAATACAGACGTAAATTATTCAAATTCGTAAAATGCAATAAGCAATCATTTTATCCGACAAAAATTAATTTAAATTTTAGTTATTAATCAGATGATTAAATCAATTAAGAATAGAACCGCAGAAAGTAAATTTGCTATTGCACATCAAATTGGAATTCTGAGATTAATGATGACGGAAATGTCTATTTATATGCTCACTGAAATATATAATTGAAATTTTCTTTATTCTGAATTTTCATTTTCATTTGATTTCCCATTCTCCCTTATGTAAAAATATTGAAATACAATCCACCTCGGATAACTTCAATTTACATGTCCAGCCTAGATAACTTATATAGATTTCAATTCCGAAGCGACAGTCCTTTATTTTAACTACAATTTTAGACAGAGAAGAATAATGATCCTTTGAATTCAGATTAAGATATTAAAATGTAAGATGAAGCTGGAATTTTAGACTATACTATTTTTTCTGTTTAAGGCAAAAAAGAATTCTCAAATCTGATTATTGAAACTCAGAGTCTTAAAAATTCAATAAACTGCAAAATCATACTTGCAAAATAAGAAATTACGTAGCAAGATAAAACAATATTTGGAAAAGAAATTTTCAGTCAGCTAGATCTTCTTTTTGCAGGCCCCATAGAAATATATTTGTTGTCGACGAGGATAACAAAAATGGCTTCTTTGGATGTGGACTAACTGAATGTACTATGGAATTTGGATGCGGTAACTTGTGCAGTATTTTCATCTGAAACATTTTGAAATTAAATCTGCAAAAATATGGGAAAACAAAATAATATACAAGCCGCCATTTTTCTAAAACGTACTTTAAGTAAATTAATTTTTTCAGCCTTTCAAACAAATACGTTCCTACTTTTAAACATTAAAAAAGTTTTTTTGTCTAAATAAATTATTTAACAAAAAGGCGGAAGTAAAAATGCCAGTCTACTTACCTCAATCAAATTCCACATGTACAAATGAGCATCTTCGGAACCGCTTACAACGTGAGCATCAGTTGAAAGTAAACAACTTTCCAAACGATATTCAGTATTTACGTGGCCTGTATAGCTGAAATTTTAATGATAAAAATAATTCATTCAAAACAGAGTCTGGGCAAAAGCAATTTCAATTTAACTTTCTTACTGAACCCAAAACACCAAAGAGAAATTTAGAACAAGCAACAAATTAGGACAGAAAGAAAGAATCAACGTTACTGGTGATTGAAATAAGAAAGTCTTCAATTAATAAAGAAATATCTTCAGAAAAATTCTTTAAAGGTTTTAAAACATTTTCTTGAATTATGATACGCTCAATAATTTTAAGAGGATATGAAGAAAATGAAAGAAGATAACATCAGCCATAAGGTGTATTTTTAGAAAAATAAATAAAAATTGCGAACTCTGCCAATAACTGTCCGTTCATTTTATCAATCAACCGAATAAAGCCATCTTTAGTGGACACAAGTAAGCATTGACCATCCGCCGAGAAATGCAATGATGTAACACAATCACCGAAAAAATCTGAAACATCATTTCCGACATATGCATAATGTTCTTGTGCAAAAAACTTTTCGAACTTAAAATTTCTGACCTATGCAACGAAATAAAACTCAGCATTCGGCAAGAATTCATAGATTTTTACTCAAATTCTACGCTAAAGAGGCAATGAATACGCCCTAAATAAAACTGGTTATATAAACCAAATTGTAAAATAATAAGCTTGCCATCAGTTAACTTTCCATTTCGAATGCTATAGACCCGAGCACTACCGTCGGCTGAACCTGAAGCAATCTCATGCGAATTGACATCAACTGTTAACACAGCATCTGTGGCCTCATCCATCTGCTGTAAAACTAAACACTGATTGATGAAGAAAACTTCTAAATCAATATATACAACGGAGAAAGGAAACGAAAGTGGAGAAAATGCAGGAATAGAAAATAACCTGGATTGGCGCATTTTTATCACGAATATCAAAGCATCGCACGATACCGTCTTGGCAGGCGGATACTGCTACTGTAGACTCTTCATTGAACGCCACACTGTTAACCTGACCTTAAATGATTTAATGCATTTTAGTAAAAAAAAGGCAATAGATAGTTCTAATGAATCACAATGCAAAATTGAAAAAGAAAAACGCACCATTGTGTCCTCTCCAGCGTCGTATTATTTTCCCCGTTTCAACATCAAAAACCGTCAGTTGTTTATCCATGCCACCAACAAGTATCATTGAATTATCGCTAGAACCTTGAGCATCCAAAACCTGCAGCAGCTAGGAAATTAAAGTGATATCAGATAGATGAAGCAATTCACCGTAATAAATATGTGAATTTAGATATTTGAAACAATCAACTGATTCATAAATAATATTGCAAGACTTCTACTTTATTTAAAACGATGAAAAGTCTTGTCTACTTACGAAATTCGATTCTTCAACATATATGATTACCTAAATCAATTACCATTAATATTATTTACAGCTATTTTATGATAGCTTCAATAAATTCATGATTCTTATATTACTCTTATATTCATTATTCTTATATACTTATTCTTATATTAAATTCATGATGAAATCCATGATTACACACATTATATCAAAGTTATGTTACGACATATCACTAAAATTATTTACTTTTCACAAGCTAATTAAACAATGCATGAAGAAAATTGATTGATCAAACACAAGACGAACCTCCCATCCTGTTCCTGTATATGTTTTTAGAAGAGTTCCTTTATACGGATTCCATAACTTTACTGATTTGTCTGCACCACAGGATAAGCAATAGTTTCCATCCACTAAATTCCAATATTGAAAATTTAAACTATTAAGTTATTTGTTTCCATTTCCAATGCAGTAAACTTAGACAACATTAAGTGATTAATGCATAAGAATGTGCTGTCGAATGAATTCTCCTAATGGATGCTCTGCATTTTGCACTATTAATTGAAAAAACTATTAAAACAAACCATTAAATCTAATAGCCCTGACGGCACCCTGATTACAGTTAATAGTTCGAAGAAGTGTTGTCGGAAGATTCGTATTTAATAAATCCACCATCTAAATCAGGAAATTTTATTGAAATGCACTAGTTACTAATGAAATTGAATGGCTGAAATCGCAAGGATATTTATTACAGAGTCTTTGAAAGGTTAAAGTTAAAACTGAAATAAAATGCTTTGAAAGATATTTATGGGAAACTGACATGCCTGCTGAAAATTTGAGGAAAAAAGTACGCCCAAGCATTTATGCAACATCTCAATACATATAAAATACATCAAAATAAAGTATAAAACAAAATCAGCTCTTTAAATCTCGTTGTTTCTGTTCACTTAATGCTCTTGACTCATGTATGATAACAGCAAAATGAATACCCTGAAAATATATTTATGACAGAATATAAATCCTTACATCTGACTGGTGCTGAAATCATTGTTAGAGAACTAAAGACCAGAATTAAATAGAGCTGTAAACAATAACAATCAATAATAGTTTAGCATTAAATTGTAATTAGCAAACATATATGTAGACCATAAATTCAATAATCTTCAGAAATGAAAAAACCTGATGAGCGGCTGCACAAACAAAATGACGATTAGCAGTAACAGTAACTGCCTTGTAATAATCACCGGAACCAAATATTATCTGAAATTAAATAAAGGTATAGATCAGCTACCAGTATAATTTATAAATCTTTAAAAATAACTAATGTCCAAACAATACAAATAATTGCGGATTTCAATAATGAATAACAGATTATTTGATAGCAAAGTTTAAGTATCTAAAGGTGTTCCAGCATTTAACTTAAAGTATTTAAACATTAAGTATTACTAAAGAATTTTAGCAAACATGCAATATTTACTTTAGATCTTTGACTGATTCTATCACTCAATTTTAGTTTAGCTGCTCGTTCTGATAATTTATCTTCTACTATTTCAACTTTCTCAAATAATTCTTTCGCACGTATTCTCTCCTGTGGTCCTGCCACTGTACTCAAAATTGACCGCACAGAATCGTATGCTGTTTGACAAATTATTAATTTTGTATCTGAAAAAAACATATGAAAAATTAAGTATTTACGAAATTTTACGCCAAAACTGAACTAGAATTCACATAAAATCTTAATGGATGCATGTTTATACAAATTTCTCGTCATTATTTACTAAGAAAATAAACGCATTTCTTGATAAGCTACAAATTTTGTTGGAAAATTCATTAAAAAAGAGAGTAACTATTTGACGGCACTGCATTTCTAAAATTAAAATTTTCCAATATAAATGTTTACAACAATAACAAATGTGAAGCGAAATACTATAAGGAGACCTTTAATAGTCTTCAGTAACGGAGGTAGAGCAGGTTTCTTTCTTTCCAGAGCGGCTTGAGCATTTAATAACGGACTGGCATAGTTATAATTTGTACCATTTCTATGCGTTAAGGATGAAATTAGAGCAAATACACTACTGATATCAAGATTAATGGTATTTATAACGCAATCTTCTGCTTTTAGACACTCGTTCTCCAAAAAACATGGTGTACTGTCGTAAATATCATCATCGTCATATGATGGGAAATCAGTTGGCAATTTTACAAATTCGTTAATATTTACCTGAATCAACAAAAAAGTGTATGAAAACTCCGAGAAAATTTTTGCAAATTCATCATATTATTTGGCACACACAGATAATTATTTGTCAACAAGTTAGCGAAAAGTTCAAAAAACTGTTGCAATCATAATGCTTATGCGACAGAAGCAAGCAGTAAAATGCGAAAGAAAAAAAATAAAGTTTTGCTACAAGTTAAATAGAGAAAAATTAAGCCAAACAATTACACCATAATCTGTGATTGAAAAGAGTAGAAGAAATAGTTTTCGATATGATATCCTATAGCTACTATTATAAATTGATGTGCTTACCATATCACCAATAACTTCAATCCCAAGTGATTCAAGTTTATACTGCAGCAAGTCTGGAACACCATGCACGAATTCAAATATTATTTTTGGCACTTTGAAGAAATGGGGATGATTTCGAGCTATCTAAATATATTTTATAGGAAGAAAACGAAAATTTAATTCACCGGTTCTCAATTTCGTTAAAATACAATATAATAAAACCCATATTAACGAAAAAATCTCACTTCAATATAATCTTGTGCTTGCTTAATGACGGAACGATTAGAACTTCCACTAGCACCAATAAAATCCATAGCGAGACCCCGAACATTTCTGGATATCACTTTTATCTTTAATGAAATATTTTAAGGAAAAAGATTATATAGTAAAATTTGGGAATAAAAGGACACAATTAAGAACATAACGCAAAGTGGCAAATTTTCCAAATAAGTAGCTTTATAAAAAATGTTTTAAAAAAATCACCCATATAGAACCATCATTTGCGATTAAGTCAACTTCCAGTTTTGATTTCCTGAAAAATATATGTGAGCACATACACAACAGGCACGAACATGTGAAAAATAGAATGCTTGAGTTATTTAAATTTTCCTATCCTCGATTTATTAAGATATTTTGCTATGAATGCTAGGATATGTTCATACAGATTTTATATCGCAGTTTTTTACAATCTTTCTTAAATATTAACACTGTCACCAACATGTCTATTTGAATATTTGAAATAATAAGTAGAATACCTCTGCGATATTGAAAAGCTTTTGTAAAAGGCACAACAAGAATGTTTCTTTGCCACATTAAGCAAGCCTTGAAGATGAGTTATATTACTAGTATCCAAATATTTCCTCAATTCACTGGCCGATAGATTTTTTAACTATAAATGCAATAAGATATGGAATTGAATGCCTTATATTCATTTAGAAATAACATTAATTAATATGGATAACTTACGGAAGTCAAAAAATTCATTTCATTTTTCAATTTTTTTTTGTATTTTCCAATGCCTTCCATATCATGGAAAAAAACGTCAGCTTCAAGCAGCAACGACTCAACATCATGGATTTTATTCTGCCAGATTTGTTTTGGATCGTCAGTACTGTCGGACAGCTCAACGAACATCGACCTAAAATAGTGAAATGGATGAAGTTTTCGAAACACATCCTCAGTTTCCTCACGATTTATTTTTTCCAACCTAGCAACAATTAAGAAAAGTTAAACACAATACGCTATGAATTATTTCTTCCCCTTTATCGTAAATTTACATGCCTACTAGTTATATCGTAGTTCTTGAGAAAAGAAATAGTTGCAATTTATAGGAAACAATTCAAGAAGTTGTTTTCTGATTCACCAGTTGGAGATTTTGTTTTTTGAGTATTATTAACCTTCCAGTTTGTTTCAATTTCTAACGACCATTTAAGACTGATATTCGTCGGGCCGTCTAACAATACTGAGAATTCAAAACAATAAAATGCCTCACCAGGTTGTTATCAACTTTCGACGGACAGCTAAGTTCCTTACTTATAGTCTTCCTTCTTCGCAAAAAAACTTTTGTTAGCAGTTCTTCTAATAAATGAGTTGTTGATGATAATTGTTTTCTGTACTTTAAGATTCAGTTTAAGCTCAAATAAAAATATTTCCTCTCCATTTCCTTATCCTAAATAACAGTAAGTTATTAGACATAAATATAAAGTGATAAACACAATTAATAGATATAAAGTGACAAACATAAATTAAAATAATATGTATATGTAAATAAAAACAATATGTAATAATAATATGTATAAAATAATAATAATAACAAAATTTATGTAAAAATATATCACTATAATAGCAAGCTACAAATTTCAACAGTTCAGAAACCACAAGAACAACTACACAGATTCATTGAAATCAATCGATTGCTCATGTTCAATATTCAAATATAAACTGGTATAATGCTGTGAACGAATCTGATACAAATCAAACATCGATCGGACTGTTTGCTAATAGAGTTTGTTATGCAGAGCATTAGAACAATACCAGACGAAAAGAAAGTACCATCAACAGCAAATTTTCAATTAGAACTACCAATAAAAAAAGTACTAAATCTGCATGACAATTTACTGTACAGTGAAAAATTACACTTATTCAGAATGTTACCAAAATTTTATACTGTACAAAGCGATTTATAGAAACTATTTGAATGAAAGTATTGAAATAAGTGATATCAACAGCCTATGCTTACAAATGATAAACAAACAAAAAGTTAAATCAAAATTAATACAAAAAAGATCAAGAAATATAAGATTATATCACCTCCATATCTTGCAAAATCACATCATAGTGAGTTCGTGAAACTGCTTGAAATGCCAAAGATCGTACGTCATCGACATGATACTGGAAAAAACAGAAATTCTAGTAGAAATTTTTCGGCCACGACCAGACATCTTTAATCAAAACTAATAAAAGTTAAAATATAAAAATGCGAGTGCTGCAAATTGGAAGAGACTTTAGGTTGTATTGTTTATGCGCACCAAACGCAATCAGATGGATGACGCAATCACCAAACGCAGTTGAATGCTTCTTCGACCTTATTTATAATGATACATTTAGCATCTAATGGCCTGATTATTTAGATTAATGAATAACATAAACATACTCTTGCAGCAACAATACTAGCGGGATAAAATCTATAGTTTCTTCCAGATTTACTTCTACAATTCCGAACTGCATTTTGTATCATTTTACGCAATGAATGAGGTAGAGAATTTATATTGATTCTGCAAAATTTTAATAGTTATAGAGCTTTTTTTCTTATATATTTGGATTTCTCTTACTCAAACACCCTGAATTTTTTATTTCCACTGTGTATCCATGACTATTATAAATAAATGAATGAAATATTCTTAATGAATCTCGATAAAGAAATATTTTTTTGCACTAACCTACAATTTAAAACAGTAGCAGCGGCGTATTCGAATAGAGTGCCAACCCTAACCACTGCCTTGTCTGTTTGAAGTAACTGGTTAAGAGTATCTTGTACTGCTAATTTTTCATTATCATTGTAAGCAGTCACATCAATCATTTCAAGTGAGAGATCCTTTATTTCAGAAGGTAAGAATTTTAATTTATTCCAACTAATATCCAAACATTTTAACTTTATCAAATTGTTTATCTGAAAAAAGATTCGAAATTTTTAATTTGGCTTAAGTTAAGAAAGGGAAAAACAAAAACACTTCGTATAAAATATAATTTTACCAAAAAAATGCAAACTTCTTTACTCAGCCAAGGGAACATCTGAACTCAAGCAAGCTAACAAAAAAATCGAAAAATAGCAAAATAGCAAATTCACTTAGTGAAGAATATCTGAACTCATTTTCTCAATTATTTCAATATTCTAATTAATTTGTTCCAACTTAAATCCCGTTTCACGTTTCGAAATGTCCTACAGCGATAAACACGAAATTCTCAGGAATTATCATTTCAATAAATAAACTAATAAGGCTCATGATAGCTTCTGCCTGTCTAATGATATGGTTAACTTTAAAAAACGTACAGTTCGTGGCAATTCCTCAATCTTGTTATGACTAAGACGTAGATGAGTCATTTTTGGGAAGCGTGTACAGCACGGCGATAAATAAGAGATCTGATTGCTCGATAAATCGAGTGACAACAAATTTTCTGGTATAGCATTCCATAAATCATCCTGGAAAGTTGTTCACTTATGACAAGAAAAAATTCTATTACAACTTTTTTTGTTCAGAAACTTAATTTTGACTAAACTTTTATAAAAGCATTGAATTCTTGCTCATGAGAAGTACCAGCTTAAATTCTGTTATAGTATTATGCAACATAAAGTTACCGAAAAATGTTGTATTTCGTTATCGGCAAGCACAAGCACTTTAAGATGTTGTAATCGAACAATATTTAGGAATTTAATTCCAAAAGAATCTGATTTACCAAGCTTATTACCCCTGAGATCAAGTACTTGAAGAGAAGTAGCTCCAAACCAACGACTATCAACAGCAACCAAACCAATGTTTGACATTATCAATTCCTGTAGCTTCCATAATTTTGAATATTTACATTTGATGATACAAAGTTTATAAAGAAACATATTACAAACGGCAGAAATTGCAATAGTATTGCTCCTTAAACTATAACTTCTAAAAAATTTAGAAATAACGCCCTACTAGTAAATAAGGCGAAAATCCCAATTTATGTTCATTATATTGCTTCCTACTGGCCACAATCAGCCTTCTTCTTTGAAATGAGGCGAAACTAGACGATATAACTTTTTTGCTATCCTCTAGGACAATTTCTTCACCTTCTAATATCTTCTGCACCTTTGAAATGAAATTACGAAGTGCAGGAACTGCTGCCTGAAAAAACTAATTTAAAATTTTAGTTCAAAATTTTTTCCTAGAAGTTTCTTTTCAAAAATCTCTCTTTTCGTCTTCAGCTTTTAACTATCATACAGACTGCTCGTCACTCCCGACATCCAACCTTATTAATAACACAAACTTATACGGCTTTCAGAAAAGATAAACAATAAACATCAGGCTGATTATTAATTGGCTATCTAACTTCGAGACAATTAAAAACATTATTTCTTTGAAATACTAGAACCTGAAAATTGTCTCTTTTCAAAGCAATGTTGTTCAGTATATATGTAACAACATGAAACATATTATTACCTCTTTTATACAAATTAAGACTGATGGATTGTTCATTTCTATCGTAACAGATCCGAACCGCATTTTTGTTGAATGAATTCGCCTAACACTTCTTTTGGTAATCTATAAGTAAATTCAGCCAAAATAATTAAACATATACCGGATATGAAACTGACATGAAATAAAATCGACATGGAAAATATTATAATGATTCATTACGTTTGTATAGCAAATTAAGCATTAAGAACAATCAACAAATCATATAAAACAAATACTGAGCATAGATTAAAACAAAAATTTTAACCATATAACTCACATTGAAAACTCTCCCATTTCTGTTTCGAGGAGTAGTTACAACCAATTCACACTCGCCTATTTTACTAAGTTTTCGACTTCTCAGAATCAGAATTCCTTTGCTATACCGCTGCCGTAATTCAGAAGTGGGCAGAGTGCTCGAATTAATTAACACACTGCATTGCATATGCATTGCGTACCAAGCGATAAATACCAACTCAAAATAACACCTTCTAAAAGTAAAGTCACATTACAACTATGGAAAGCAATTTAATAAAATAAAGATCTCAGGTAAATATGAATGATAGTTTAGCTGCAAGGAGAGAAAGAATATCTCTTTAATTCCATCATCACACCTGCTCCTTCATATTTGAAAACGAAAATCTCATGTTGGGAGCTCGAAGTTACATACATACTTGAGACCTTAACCTTAACAAAAACTATAATTCATGAATATATGATTATGATTAATTAGAAACTAACTTGGTATTATGATGTTTTTATAGAATTTTGGTTTGGAAGATTTTATTTAAAGTGATGAAACACATTTAACACCATGAAAAAAAAATTCTCAGCGAGCTACAGCAAAGATATGAATCGGAAATTGAATAAACTATACAAGTAGAGGTACGGATCAGCAGGAATAATCCTAGTCTGAGTTTATTTCGATAGAAAATCTCCTCTGGGAATTCTCTAACTGACATGTTGCTCTATGAAACATTCAACATACCGATATGAACATACTCTGATAAAGGCTACTCGTCACCATAATCTCATATAAAATATTTGAATGGGAAAATTCATCACAACTTCGCACACTATTAAATAAATGAAATCATATGTATTTCTCTGATGAACAATTTCTGAATTAGAAAAATTAAGGCCAATGGCAATGAATCTTAAATTAATTATGACTTCTTATTTTCATCATAGTTGAGTTCAGGAAAAAAGTACGAACACTCATGATTAACTTAATAAGACCCTTAGGATCTTAGGAAATACCTAGCATATTGTTTTTATATCGGTATCAAAGATAAATTCGACGTGAACGAACTTAATCCAAATAATTTCTGCATAAAACTGATAATCGAAATTACTCAAATGGTCACATTTGTACATTCTATGTTTTAAAATGACTTATGAAATAAACAATACACCATACATAACTGCAAAACTTATCTTTTCCTTATTTTCAATCAAAATTTCCATAAATAATATTCTAAAAATGAATTGCTGTAAACTACTGCTCGCAGATATGATATAAGGAAGCGGAATAGAATATAAGCATTACTAATTCCGTCCTATTTATATCTACATATTTATATTTATATCTAATGAGAAATGTATGAAACTGATATATAAATATCTGTACATACTTCCCCATGAATATACATTTATCAAAAAAAAGCCATCAAATGACCAGTCGAAATTCGATAATTTAATAAGCACAAGCTTTTATTAAAAAAAAATTTCCAGTGGTTAAAAGAATATATGAAACATACCACAAAGAATGAAAATTTTGAAACGACAGAATGTAATACATGGAAAGCTCCTTTGGCAATGTTTCCTCATTTGGCGCGTTAGCAAAAAGCTCCAAAATAATTTTAAAATGTTTTGAACAGAGTCGTAATTTTAAAAGTAACAGATAGTTTCAAAACATGCCACCTCCTATCTGAATTCTGATTCAAAACTTACGCGCCTGACAATTTAGATATCACATTTAAGTCCAAGTTTATCGACAGTAGAAAATATTGACAGTAGAATGTGAAAGGATGAAAGATATGAAACTGCATAAAACTGAAAGAGTTTGAAAGTAGTTGAAGTGAAATGTTATTTTCAAAATACCTAATTATGTTTAAATCAAAGCCGTTACGATAAACTAAGAAAAGATAAAAAACAATATCAACAAAACAAGAACACCAGTTAGACTTCCCACTTTTCTATTAAGTCAAACAATCTATAATTTATTATGGCCTCTATGAACTGCTTAAGATGATACCAGCAGCTTTTTTATATTATCATAAATTGATTAATTTCCCACGACATTCGCTGCAGTGTAAATTAGGACTGCAAGGTGCAAGTGTTCTTGCGCGCTCCAGATCCTGGAAAAAATAATGAAAGCGAAGTATTTTTTTGAAACTTTTCTTTTTGAAGCGGTAAACCTTCCTCACAAAGACAACTTTTCAATTTATTCACTAGTTCTCAAGTAGATATCTTCCACTCATCAATAAAACGAACATTTTTTCGTTAAAATTCTTTTTACACTGATGAATAACTAACATATAGATGCAGCACAAACCAATTTCAACTGTCAGCAATTAAAAATTAGGAAAGTTCTTTTTTGCAGTACCGGCTGTTATTTTTATACCATAAAAGATTAAACTGTCACCTGCAACTCTGATATCAAATTTAAAATCCTCTGCACACCGACATCGTCATCAGCATTATTTTCCGAAATATTTTGTGCGACTTTATTTCTGGAGATATCTGTAATGGAATATATTAATTTATTCGCTATATGGAACAAATACATCGCATTTTAATTCATTTTAGAAAAGTGAATTACAGCTTACCAAAATTATGCTTTTTATTATTAAACTCACTTGAGTCAATACAGGAATCTGGACTGCTGGGAACAAGTAATTTTGAAGCATCAATAACTGTCTCCTCATCACCAGAGAATTCATTCTCAGTACCGTGACTAAAAAATATCATAAATAAAAAAGTAACAAACATCAATATCCTGAAAAGCATTCAGAAAGATTTGCAATTTACCTCTGGACATTCCGTAAACGTTTTGATAATCCATTACAATTGTTTAACATTTCTTTTTCATCTCCATAAATATGCAACAGACCTTTTTTTGATAGCAGCTCTATCAAGACTTTTTGTAATTCGTTCAGCTTTTGCTGAAAAAATTAAGGCTAGTCAATTAGATATGATACTTAAAATTCAAAGAAGATGATTCACAAGCAAAATTACAGTGTAAAAGGGTTATTATAAGTAATATCAAAGCAGTTCCGACATCAAATATCATTTTTACAAAATAAAATCAAAGAATAAACTTGAACAAATGGACCGTTATACCAACCGTGAAATTCTTGAAAATATTAATTTATTTGATTGTTTACTCAAGCTTTATTTAGGAAAAAATTAGAAAAAGCAGTGATTACCTGCATCTGCTCCTTCTCGAAAGCTAATTTTGCAACTGCCTCTTCTCTTTCGCGCATCCTCTCATTGATTTTTTTTCTCTGATGTTGATATAAAGTCACATAGTCACCTGCAACAATTGAAAAATGAATGGATATCAGTTTACCATCGCTCCAATTGATTACCAGCATTTAACGTGATCAATTATCTACACACCGATAGTATCATTTTCAGTCTCTAATTGCATCACAATATGTTGCAATTGTTCCTTTTCTTCGGCAAGATCTGCGATTTGTCGCATCGCTCGAGTAAAACGAGCCTCCAGTTCTGTCCAAGCCAGTGGTTTTTCTTTTATCGAAGGTGCTAAAATACATAATTTTGAAAAATTAAAAAAATCATTCTATGCCCTTAGAAGATAATACATTCTCTGTTCTGAATTGTGATACGACCTAAGAGCTCAGACGAAATAAATTTTGCAGCTTTTCGACATTAATTGTAAATTACTTCTAGAAACATTCATAAATCAACCTTCTAGCTGTTTTACAACATCACCATTTGCCCAAACAGGCGATATAGTATCGGACTGAGAGGATGAAGGAGTAATATTACTTAGCAGCGATGCATTATTTAATTTCTCTTGGAGTATGCTAACATCATTCCGCAATTGCTCATTCTCAAGAGAAAGTGTATTGATCCTAAAACAGCAGTCATCACTTAATTTGAGCATTATTAGTGATTTCAAAGATTGGAAGAAAAATTATTCAGTTAGTGAACTTTAATTAGTAAAGTATATTAAAAGGACCCAGTGTAAATTTTAAAGTTCATTACATTTACAACTTCATGTGAATTTAAACATAATTAATATATGAGAATGGGCATTATAAAACAATACCTCTCAACTGCTTGTCCCAATTCAACGTGTATGTTATTCTGATTTTCGTCTTCAGAATTCTGTTCCATTATTCTAAAATAAAAGAAAAGATGATCATAATGAACCACACTTTTGAAGATCATGATTGGGAGCGTTTCTGAATATAAAATGCAAAAAAACATATATTTCAAAAACATATGCACTATTAATAAACAATTTTAGTGACTCAGCATACCTTCGTAATTCCTCGTTCTCCTGCATTACTCGTCTATGATCAAGCCTTAATTCATCCAAAACCATTCTAACATTGGCTAATTCTACTTCAGTATGTGCATGAGTATCTTCTGTGTGCGAAAGTGATACATCTCTTTCATAGCACTCAGAAACCGATGGAGTTGAAATAGTCTGGAATGTGCTAATCCAAAAGTTACGAAGTTTAAAAGTTGTAAGTTGCGCATTTAAATGATTTTTGAACTCGCTGAAAGTATAGAGCAAAACTAATGCTATCATTATTCTTGAAAGACTGTTAGCCGAATATCGCGGTAAATCGGTCCCCAAGACTAAAGATGTAAACGTTCAACTGAAATCATGACTTATTATGCTTAGACACTGAGCATTCAGGCAACTCTCGTAAAAGAGTGCGACGAGAACAGTAACTGAGGTAAAGAAATTGGGTTCTGCCCTTTACATTTAACAAATCATATTCTGTTTACCTCATCACGATCTCGTGAATCAACATATTGAATATGTTGCTGTTCTTGATATGCATAACCATTAGGCATCATTGGAGCTGTTAACGAATCAACGTTTTTACTATCAAAAGATTGACCGGAAAGCCGATTCAACTCATTTCTTAACTGACCAACTAGATGCAACGCACTCAGTCGCCCGCTTTCTCTCTCCATGCTTTCCTGAACCATAATTTAGTGTTTTCTATGTTCCAAAATTATTATCTACACAGTGTAAGCAGTTTGCTAACTTTATTACGATCTTCTATACTCTATTGAAAAAATAGCAAACATAATTTGATTCACAACAATTCTGATTAGTTATGGATTAATATCATATATCACTTTTAAATTAATAACTTCTTGAAGTCAGAGGAATTATGAACATGATAAAAACTGTTACTTGTGTAACCAATATCAATTTATCCTGCAGCTCGACCAACTGCTCCTTCAATTCTCGATTCTGTTTAATAGCTCTTGAAACAGTAGCTTTTTCATTCTGCAGCTGTTCTGATAGTGAAAGTGCTCCCTTAATTTGAATTTGTTTGAATGAATATAGCTTAGAGCATGCGTGATTATTTTTAAAATACTAAACCAACCTCCGTATATTTTTGCTGCTCCTCTGCAAGTGAACGAGCTCTTGAAAGCGATCCTTTAACCAAATCCAACTCAGCAGTTTTTTCCATCAATTTTGATTTCTACAAATAAAAATAATCGGCATTCGAGTTGCAAAATTAATAGTGTGTTTATTTAACAAGTTTATATTTATACGTCACTTGTTTGCAAACACAATGTTTGTTGATATATTCGAGTTTTTGGTTTTCTCTATGATCTCAAAGTAAAAACTAAAAACTTAATATAGACAGAGTATGAATAAATGAATAATTAAACGAGACAAAAATAAGAAATTTAGGGACGTGGACGAATAGTCACATGTGAATCAATAAGCTCAGTGAAATACTATAGAAAAAGACTGAATTTTGTAAAAAGAACCTCATCATTAAGCGCAGAAGAAAGCGTAATAACTTCTTGTTCCTTATTCATAAGTTTTGCCTTCAATTCCTCAATTAGCTGTTTCGCTCCCTGATATTCATTTTCTGTTTCAATCAATTTATTTTGCACTTTCTGCAGCTCGACCAAATTCTAATGTTTAAAAAAATTCACAGTCTTAGATTATAGAAGACAAAAGAATTATGAAAGTCATATACTATTTTCCCAGTTTTAAATACATATTGCTATTACAGACTGTATTATGTAAATTGCATCATGAATCACATATTGTATCATGTAAAAAATCAAAAAATGTTATCAAAACTAAATACATTATTCGAACACTTTTTACATTATTCAAAAGAAAAAAAAACTAACCACAGCATATCTGTTATCGTCATTTACTAAATTTGTTTTATCAATTGTCTGTAGCATTTCTATTTGATTTTCTAAGGTGTTCACTTTTGATTGCAAAACTAGTTTTTCATTTGACATTTCCTCCAACTGTAAAAAAAAAACTATATTTATTTACAGATTTTATTTATTTCAAATTGCATTTTTAACCAGAAGTTCTCTAATTAATTATTGAATTTCCGTAAAGTTCGCCATTTTAATCATTATAGTTCTACCTTTGCACTCATTTGTACGATATTCTGATTCAGTTGCGTTCCATACAATTCATAACGCTCCCGTGCTAGTTGTGCTTCTTTTTTCCACTTTTCTGTCTCAGCTGCTGTTCTTACCAGTTCACTCTTCAGTTGCTCAATTTCGTCTACAGTACATATATTATTTATATATATAAAGAATCAGCAAAGCTAGAAATTTCTGAATAAAAAACTACAAGGATGACCATTTTAACAATTTGCAAAAACAGAAAATAGAAAATATTATAAAAAATCGATCACATGACCTCATATAGGATGGGAAGAAGCTTACCATTAAGATTTCCAGCATCATTTTCTATTCGAATAGTCTCACCCGTGTAAGCCCCTAACTGACGAAGATAAATATCCTTCATCTTTAACTGTTTGTGTGCTTCATCAAGCTCTGCTTGAGCAGCTTCCACTTCCTTCATGCAGATTTTCAATCGTTCCTAAACCTTTTGCTAACTTTAAAAATACATGCATGGTAATTAGATTTTAACAATCATTACACTACATTAATAATGGAGTTAAAACAATTTTCGACTCAATAATTCAAGAAATTCTATAAATTTAAGGTATTACGACACATAATTTCAGTAAGTTACTGCTATCCTAAGACACCAGAAAATTGAAAAACTGAAAAAAAACTCAGCATACCAATCACCATTAATGAGCAACAAAGTCCGCCAACATCAAATTATAAAAAATGTATTCATTTCCTCAACTATTTTGTGATAATGAAGATTCAAATCATAAATTAGTCACATTTCAAAAGCTTTAAGAAAAATATTGTCACATGGAAGTAAATATGAGCTATCTACAAAAACAAACCTTAGCGTCGTCCCGATCTTGCTGCATATGAAGTATTTTCGTTTGCCAGCTTACTGCTTCTTGTCGACCATTTTCTGATTCTTCTACTTGTTTTTGCACAAAATTACTCAGTGAATCGATTTTTTTATGTAATGATGAAATTTCAGCCTCCAATGATGCAATAAGCGAGGTTTTCTCACGTACCTCCGTCTGGCACAGAACATTAATTATCAGGGGGTTAATTAACTCCATAAAAATAGCTACTAAAATAACTCTTTTCCTTTCAACAAATGGATTAATTAAGCTAATAATAATTTGAATGACATAAAATTACAAACCGTAAGACTGTGAATTTGTTTATTTCGATCTACGACTAACTCGTTTTTTTGCCTTAACTGCTGCTGTAAAGCTGTCTTCTCTTTGACAACAACACTCATTGCCTGAAAACTATTAATTTTAAGACCCGTAGTTGTGATTCGCATCTTAAATACACCAAAATGTAATTAAACAACTTCATATAAAAAAGGAACAAAACTGTTTGCAAATGAATGAGCTGCGTTTGTAAAGCGGATCCACCTGAGTCGCCATTTTTGATACATTCACTGAGCTTTGTGTAAGCGGCATGAATTTGTGAGTAATGCCCAACCTAAAAGAACTCATATGTAAATAAAACGAATGAATTATCGAAATGCAATATCATCTTGTATTCAGAAAATCGCTTATCTAAGTGACAACATAGCCTTCTGAAATTGTTGAAATCTTCCAAAATCATTAATGCATTAAAATGTAATTTGGATTACTGATTCAATAGAAAGTGAAAAAAGAAAAATAAGTAGCTAAAGACATACCAACTCTGCAAGTTGCGAAGAAAATTGCCCTTTCTCAGCTGTACGTAAAGCTAATTCTTCTCTCAACCGAACACATTCCTGCTGCAATAAAAAGTATTCGTCCATTATTAACTCGAGTAGACAAATAAAAAAGAAAAATTTTAATGAAACTAAGATTATAAAATAAGAGCAGTGTGAGTGGAAATATATAATCATATAAAAATACGTCATAAAAAGTATGAAAAAGTATCTATAACAAGAAAGACAAGCTATTGCAAATAACATTATTCTAGATCTAAAACAGATGAAAACAGAGATGATTCAAGAAAATTTAATGTGATAAAGTCAAGGAACCTTCAAGTCAAGCAGATTTTCCGGTACGCTCGAACACAATTCTGGTGAACCATCTTGTTGAAATTTATCTCTCAAATCACTGCTCGGAGCATTGCTGTTAGTATTCCAAACATGATTAGCAGTACTTTGTGTCGTCGACAATGGAGAACCCTGTGATTCTGTTTAAACTCTTTGAAAAGTGTCTTTCATTTCAACATAATTGTACAATTCTTAAAAGTGATACTTTTCTATCAAATCAAGAGCTCAAGAATATTTTGATTTAAACTAACTTCAATAATAATAATTATTTCCTTGAAGTTATTTCTAATAGAAATTATGTTTAGTAAGTACTGTTTTAATTTTAATTACAGTAAATAAATAATAAAAAGCACTAAACCATTAGCAAAAATCTTTCTGAATATTTTCACAGGAAATAAAAGTAATGTGATGAAGCTTACGCAAGCTGACAACAGATCGTTGTCCACTATTTTCAATCATACTCGAAACGCTTGGAGACGGAGATATAGTAAATTCCGCATTATTGCTGCGATGTTTAGACTGATAATCTCGCAACTGAAATTTCTGATTCCTTTTAATCTCATAGTACAGCTGTATGCATTGAAATTTACGAGTGCAACGATTTATTCTGATACAAATTAAAATAATAAATGGTAATCTTCTCTTATAAGTTAATAAGTATGCTTACTGATTGAGGTGTCACAAAATTTTTATTGCTTAACAGTAAGCTAGATTTGTTAAAAATAAACTACTCTATATGAACAAACATTCAATTCTGTAATAAAGCGAAATTCCCTTGAAGTAATCTTACCTGAAGTAAGTAAATATAAATAATTATGCAATTGAAATTTGCACAAAAATATATTCAAATTTTGTGCAGTTCTACATATGTAGTAATTTTCTATAGAAAACTAAAACTGAAAAAAAATTGAAACTTACTTTTTTCCGAGCCTGAGCTAATCGTTCTGCTTTTGTTTCTGTTGTACCCTCGGATGTACTCATTTATTCAAGCTAAAAAGCGAAATATTTCAACCCTCAACGACCTTTGACAACAACGGTTTTTGATGACACATATTCAAAAAAAAGCAAAAACCTGCAAGTTGGTTGTAGTATAAAATGGAAGAAAAAACTAGTTGTTCAAGGCATAAATTAATTACAGTTTTGATAAAATTTTTTTGCTATAATCAACTTTTTTTTTGCAAAGTACTTCACTATGATGAGAACTATTTATTTCCAGCGATAAATTTCTATAAAGTGGAATCTGTCAAAGGAAGTAATGCGCAGAAAGTATTATAAGAAGGCTTAAAAAAGGCAAAGTATATTTCTGCAAAAAAATATGAAATTGTAATTTAAATCAGATAAAGCTGATATTTGAAAAGGACTTATTTTATTGAAACATAGCTCACGTTTGCATGTCAATTTATTACTTTTCCGATTACTTAATTATGGTACCATAACTTCTACATCATCCTTTTACTATTGAAAAATCAATAAACTCAAATCAACAAACTTGTCATTTTCCTCACTCAAATCACGTAACGAACGTGGACTAAAACTTTAACGAATGCTACGCAACGATCTATATCGCTGTGAAAATGACAATCCCGGCGAGAGTTACATCGGTTTTTTTCCCGGGAGCTGTGTGAGAGGATTTGCATGATGATGGAGAAGTAGTAGGTATAGGGATATAATGCATGATAAGGATGATTGAGAGAGATAATATTATTCGAAGGGATAACAGTTTATGGTTAGAGTTAAAAACGAATGATTTCGTCAAGTTTGAATAAAATTCATGAAATCATTTCCATAACATTTAATTGATAATTTGTCTATCCACAGTTCAAGCTATCGAAAGCTTAAATTCTCCATTTTTATGAACGCATCTTTGATTCACATGTCATTTCAAGTGATATTTTATAAACTGTTACTATTTTATATCCATTGGTACTATTGATATGGTATGTTGGAATAAATGAAATGAATTTCATGATTAGCAAATTTTTATTTTATTTTGAAATTTATAGAAATTCAATAAACATGTGGGAGGGATTATTGAAGAGTTTGTTTATTTTAATCATTCAGATTGAAAATTGACAAATCAATTACAGTTTTTTAAGTAGCATCATTTTCGTTTGAAACAAAGTTCAAATGGACGGCTGAAGCAAAAATGATTTGAAATTTTCCGAGATAGATTTCATTAGATAGATTTTTAATATTTGTTGCTATGGTCACGCTGTACTTGCTTGATTCTCATAGCTTTATGAGTAGACTATTGGTTCAAAAATTCGAATGTTAGGCTCTGAAATTTTCCAAAAACTTTTTTCGTAATTTTAATGAAAACTATTTGCAAGATGCTAAAGTAAATAGTTAAAGTAAATAAAGAAATAGTTGTATCACTGTACCTTAAATTAGTTTACTTTTTTTAGAATGCTTTTGTAATTTTTAAAAATTGTTCTTCAAGTTTTATTTTGAAGAAATAGACATTTAAGAATACTATTTTAAGGCTATACATTAAATCTAACTACTGAATGTCAAAGTATAAAGTAAACTGGAGTAATATGAATGACTTAGTAATAACCTTCATGGAACTCAGTGTTATCAAGTCAGTACTGTGCAGTGTCAAATTAGAAATATATATGATCGAATGATCCTAACTTTTCTCTCTTCCTCAAGAAAGCAATTAAAAATATACTTTATAACCTTTCTGAAATACTTGTTATAGAATTTGTACAAATTATGGATAAGCTTATTAATTCTTCTTAATAAAATTCTGCTTCATTTATCGATTGCTATTAAAAAATATTGGAAATTTTGCTCTGTGTTGCTTGTTCTGTGAAATCGCTTATTCTACTAAAACAAGTATTTCAGAGTAGGTATACAAGAAGTATATGTTGAGTTTTGAGAAAATTACTTTCATGAATAATGCGAAAGATTTTTGAGTGAAATTTCGAAGATTTGCTTGAAATCAGAAAATTTAGAAAGTTTATTGCTCGGTGAACATGAAAGGACAGGATCAATTGATCATCGGATCAATGGATTATAGTTCCAAAAAAGAGGTTAATTGTTTGCAATAGATTCGATATACTGATATTAGATATTGATGTAAAATCAGAAATTAATCTTCTCGCTTTTGTTTACAATCATCCAGGAAATATTTGATCAGATACACTTCAGTAATTCACATAAGGGTAATTATTATTGTCTCAAACAATACTAAATCCCGAGACGAACTTCCGATACAACCAACACGCATGACAAAACTGGTCACAGATGGACATGGAATAAAGAAATGAACTAAATAAAGAAACGAATGAAAAGATGGATTGAGAAGTAAGCAGTGAATTTAATGCACATTGGATGCACAGAGAGAGAATTCATGTATGAATGCATGAATGACTCTCTCAATACAGGTAGAAATTGAACTATTTCAATTTATTTCATGATTTGACTGAAATAGCTATTACAACTATGATTATTGATCTACGAGCAAATTATTCAGCAATCATTATGATCAATCAATTGCTATAATTACTTTTAAGAAAACTTCAGTCAATTCATTCAATTTTACCATCTATTCAAAAATTAATAGGAAAATAATGCTAAGGAAATTTGATTAAAGACACAGTACCACTGTAATAAACACTTTGAAATTCAATGATTAATCAGTGGATTCTGGTGCACATGTATTTATACCGACTAAATCATTCCATAATTGTAACATAACAGCCAACGGTACAAAACACCATATAAGATCCGGAATCCAGAAAATGAAAATTCGCTTCCATAAACCAGCCGATTCAGCCAAATAATTAATTGATCCTGAAAATATGAACGAAGTTTTTTTCATTATATAATGAGGAATTATTTGTCCAAGACCTATAATAGCCAATTACGTACGAACATAATGGCTAATATTTTTCCAAACTTTCTAATGATCGAAATCCGCTAAAACAGAGGAATAATTCTTCTTAACTTATTGAAAATCAACGAAACCTTTTTCCTATATCTTTTTAATGTTAGAATGAAATTTCTGGCATTGAACATTTCCATATTTCGTGGACTTTTTAAAACTAATTAATTAACATTATTTGCCTAACAAACGTACAGGTAAATTCCTGTAAATCGATTTTTGCAAGGAATACTTTTGCTTCTTCTTATCTCTTCTTTTGTCTTTCTCTGATAAGTTTAGCAATTTAAAATAAAATATACTGCTAAACATTATCAGCAATTAGTATTAAACAAAATTTCTAACAAATAAGATCTCTAATTACTGTCAAATCAAATGTCTGATTAATCAGTTTCTGCCTGATAATGAAAAAGGGAAGTAAAAAATGAGGAAGAGAAGAAGCGAACGGTGGAAAGATTTCGATTAAAAAATTAATTTGAGCAACAAATTCTCTCTAAACACTCCCAACAATTTCATTAATTCTTGAGATAAGATAGGAAAAAGGTAAAAGATTTTAGATTTTAGACATTAAGAAAGCCAAGTTGTCTAAGGCTTCTACCGAACAATTCCAGTGGAATAATAATCGCTGGAATGTAAGCACATTTCATTAATTCAAAATTATTTTAGAAGCAGATGATTGTTTCGTTTCAATATTGCAAATAATGCCGAAAAAATCTGCTTTGATTATCAAATGAAATTTTTAAATGATACTAATGAATTTATTTTTTTTTTCCAAAATTTCAATCAATAAACTTTGATGTTGAATTTTTAACTCTAAACTTGGGAAAAAATAATTTAATCAAAAATCATTTAATTCAAATTGACAAAATTATGCATAACTGCGTCTGACAAACTTTACAACCTGTCTATTCCAGTATTTCAGATGGCTCATTTCTGAAATCAAGCCAATTGCATTTAAACTTAATTAAATACATACTCTTAATGTTAATGAAAGTTATCATTATATGCTTCTGGTTAAAATTCCTTTAACATAAAAGTCTTTTAATCACATATTTCAGTAATGCAAAGTTATTTTAGAAAAATTAAATTATGTCACCCAATTTTCAATAATCAAACTTCATACATATGACCGAAACATAGGTTGAAGTATGGTGTGCAGTAATTTTGAATTAATTATTACTAATTAGTAAAGTAATTCTATAAATGAGTTATTTAATGATTGTTACAAACAATTCATTGTGACAAAACATAGATAACAGTTTTCTCAGAATAACCGAGTTGTTTACTTTCAAGATCGTATGTAAATCTCCTTAATGAATGATAGTAATTAGAAGTAAAGTAACAGGTAACTGCTAATTGAGTTTGAGAAGCATGCAAAGAAGCTTTGGACGCTTTAAACTGTTTTCTTGAAGAAAGAGGAAAACATAACAAACCTTGCGGTGGTGCAATAAACAAAGTTATGTAAAGAAGAGTTTTCCAGAAGACGAATGCACTTGTGAGGAAAGCTGTTAATTTGGCATGACGTTGATGAGCTCGACACTGAAAAGTAAAACTTTCAATATTAAGTATTTCTTTTTATTTACTTTTACCATTTAAATATGCATTTAAAACAATTTGTTACATTTGAAGTAATTTTAAACATGCGTTTGAAGTAATTTAACTTTGATATGTGCAACTCTTAAAATTTCAACTTTTTCAAATAACAGAAACTTTGTTAAAAGAGAACTCTGAAAATAATTTTCAATTGATCCTTTAGTGTAAAAAGATTTCTCGATAATTTTTAATCATGGCCTATATTCATTATAAAAATCATTAACTTAAAAATTAATCTTTAAATCTTTAATCCTTAAAATTGAAGAGCAGTAAAGAGAAAATTGTGAGAGGAGGAGAAAGAGAAGGTAATTATTAAGGTAAATTTTAGCGACATTTAAATTCATTTAAAATTTCTGCTGAATTTAATTTATAACATAGATTCCATAAAATTAGGAATGTTAATAAATTGTAAAGAAAGTTAGTGTTTGTTTTGAAAATTACGCTGTACACTTGTTTTGAAAGAAAATTGAATATTTCAATGAATTCAATATTTTCAGCAAGTTCAACAGTAAATTCAGCACAAGTCAAATTCAATTATGGTGATGGTGAGTTCCATATTAAACTAAAAGAATCCTCTTAGCCATTAAGTTCATTTCTAACTTTTTGAAACTTTACGTAGAGAAAACCTTGGAACAATCAATAAATATAAGAAATATTGGAAAGAAAAGAGAAGTAATTTATAGCTTTTCCAATTTCATCGTCGAATTCTACCGGGCATAATTTAAATCATGAATTTTCATTAATATATTTTTTAACATTTATTATTTTGAAACAATTCAAATAAATTTATTTTGGAATTTCAAGTCTTGCTGAATGTTCGATTGGATAAAAAAGTATCATGATATTATCTTGGAATATATTATTAAGAAAGTTTGATTACTTATCATATTATCAGGTTAATTAAATAATGAGGAATAACTTTAAAATATAGTTGAAAATAATCGGCTTAAGTGAAAATTTTTAATATGCGAAAAATCTACTATAATACCTAAGAGGATTCAATTTGAAAATGTAAATAAATGTTTACTAGATAGAGAGCAACAATATTTAAAATAATCTCGATGATCATTAAACGACCGGTAGCCATCGTGACAATATCATCGGTTGTAGCATATCTCAGATCAACATCACCATAGATATTCCCTGCAATAGCAAATTAATATTTTTAATTTAAAATTATCATTTCATAAGTTTTCATTTTTTTTTTAATAGAAATATTCGAGGAAATCAGTTTCTTCACTGATCATTCCTGAATAGAATAATCTTTTTTATTCATGCTTAAGACAATATCATTAACGAAATTTTCACCGAACACTGATAACTTCAGAATCTTGTCAACTTTAATTCCGATCTTATTATAAGTAATTTTAGGATCGAATTACTTCTTGATTGAATTTATGATTGTTAGTTATCTTTCGAAAATATTTCACGAAAAAATATGATCTATTAAAATTTAAATTATTTTACTCCAATTGTTCCGTTTCATGAAAGAACATTGAGCAGATGGGTCAACAAAATTTGTCCATTTTTTAATTTTTCTACAAGAGAAATTATTCTCAGACAATCCCAGTGGCTTTAGAAAATTCAACTAATCAATTTATATCTAAATGGATGATAGAATTAATAAGTTGAGAAAAAAAAAACCATTAATGTGTGGAACTTCGAAAAATTTTGATCAGTAATCAGCTATCTTTTGAACTATCTGATAATGTTAACCTTTTAGAAGGGCATGAATCATCTCTCCGAAAGATACGAGTGAATTTTTCAAGCTTATATGATATGAGTTAGCTTTCAAGAGGGATTAGAATTGGAGATTAATCGATATTCAAGTTACCATTTTATCAAACAATCATCGAATGATTGTTTTTGCTTATTGAGATTATTTATGAAGAATGTATACTCTAGCAAGGAAGAGTACTTTTTGATGTTACTTTTCAACTATTAAAATTTTTATGTATGTGTGCGAATGGAGGAAAAACGAACATAACTCATAAAAGATTCCAAGTGTATTACCCCGAAGGGTATATGGACGAAGCATTGTAAAAGCAACATCTAAGCTACAGATCACTGTTGAAATTTTAAGCCAAATTCGAATCCATTGTGGCATTGCTAAATCACGCGAATTGCAATGATTGTCTCGCATTCTTGATAATCCTGATAATTCAATGAATAAATTGTATGCAAACTTTGTTTGCAATAGAATGTTATCAGCGTAAACAAGTGAGCTCCTAGGAAATATATTTTCTGATTTAGTACAATTTAGCAAGATTTGTAAATGATTTCTGAGAATCTAAGCCTTAGGTAAATGAAAAAGTAAAGTATCAATCTCGATTTCAAATTTCAGATCAATCAATTTGTGCATCAAAAAAAAACGGTGGAATAAAATGCGATCAATCAATTAAATTGGTTATTATATCCCAACGATATAGATAGAGGATATTTCCTCAGGGTAAAATCATTCTTAACTATGTAACTGATATAAGATTGATTTAACAAAAAAGAAAAATAACAGATAATCCTGAAATTTCGTTTTAAATTTTTGCTATTTGCTAGCGGTGGATGAAATTCGTATATTTTTCGTTTTCAGTGAGAAATAAATTGTGAATTTGCTGTGAGAATTGGAAGAGATAAATTAAAATTACATTCTTATAGCAATCAGTTCAATTATGAACATAAGCAATAGCATGACATAGCAGACCAATTTAAATAATTATTCATTTTCACCTGGAAGATAAGCTAATAATGATTTTTGTCAAAAATTCATTAATTTAAAAAAAAAAATAAACCAATGAAGATGATAACATATCCATTTCTCGATATTATTTGGAACAGTACCTGGTTTGGTGGAATGATAAAGGTGAAAAATCAGGTCAAATAACAAAATTTCCGCGATGATGATATTACATCGAATTTTGAACACAATCATTTACAACAAAATATTTTCTCCTTCCATGATTTAACATATAAAAATGATAAAAACCCTATAGAGGAAGAGAGAGAGAGAGAGAGAGAGAGAGGAGGAGAGCTGATAGCAGAGAGAAATACTATAGTATTTTGACTTAGAGAAGGTATTAAGAAAATTTAGAAAATAAAATGATGCAGAAAGAATGATGATATAAATTGTAATATCAAGTGTCATAGAAAAATTAAGAAGTATAGCGTGTTAAAATATATCATCAAATTTTTTCATTTTAAAGTTAGTTTACTATGATCAAGATCGATTATATGATCGATATGATCGATCTTGATCATAGTGAACTAATAATATGATTGAGAATAAGAATGACAGCATTTACTGATAAGCTCTTAACTTGTAAAGTAATCTTCTTAATGAAACTATCATTGTTTATTGTAATCTCAAAAAAATATCAACGATCATAGACTATCACTGAATATTGTAAATTTATTTAGTAATCAATGAATTATTAGGATTAGGATAGAATAAGGATTAATGATTTTCAACGAATAGAAAATTATAATTGACTTTAATATTTGCTCTTTCCTTGCTTTCCCTTTTTTTGAGCGCAATTGTTTTTTTAATTGAAACAAACAAAAATAAATAATTTTACTTTAGCAAAGAATTTTAATTTCAGTAACGATGACAAATGGAATAGCTATTAAAATAAGGTCAAAGAATTTCGTTAATAAATTAAGATAAAATGAGAATATTTTCCGCAAGAAGGAGCATATATGTGCAAAATTATTGCAAAAAGGTAAATAAACAAAAAGTAATAGCTGTAGAAGCATCACTGATACAATTATAAATAAATGACTTTATTTATGGTATTGAAAAATCGATAATGAAATTTTAATTTTATTTTGTAATTTTTACTTTGCAAACGAAAGATTAAAAGTAAAAAATCAATCAATTCATTCATGCATTATATAGTTCTAATGATTACTTCATCTGAATTTTTTGTCTTTGAAATTTTGATTAAAAATTTACAAAATTAAATGAGAAACGCTTAATGATAATAACATGTAATTTACCATAAATTTAAATCAAAACGAAGAATAGTCGAAATTGAGAATTGTGAAAAATGTTGTTGGAAGATTTTTTAATTAAAAAAATTTTCAGGTTTTATTTTAGTGATTTAATCAATTTTCAAAATTTCATTCTATGCTTAAATTGAATTGAAATAAGGATAAAGAGCAGGAAGAATGTCATTATTTTCAGGCCATTACTCCATCCTGAAATGCTTCTTCATCTATTCATATTCCAATTCGACCAAATTTTGTCGCAATTCATCTATCATATTCTGTCCATAATTGCTTGTACATTTGTTTTGAAGCCAATGATCTTTGCAAAATGCTTTTTTGCAGCCTGTGGAAAAAAAATATATAAATAGGTTAATTTAGGTTTACATACAATTTACTTAAATATCGTTCGCTAATATAAATTTCCACTAAATGATTTCCGATAAAAAAAATTGCCTGAAAAATTCTGTTCCTCATGAAAAAAGCAAAAATTTTTTTTAATTCAATTTAATAATTCATAATTCATGGAAATTTAGATTTTAGATTTTGAAAAGACTACGATAAATTAAATACCAATCATAGCACTAAATTTCCCATTTCGATTGTTAAAAAATGAATTTATTTGTGAGATTTAATTTTATAGCTAATATTTTTGAAAGGAAATTCTCATGAATTATTAAATGCTAGACAAAAAAAAAAACTAATATTAACTAAGATTGAATTCATCCATTACTGCAAATGATAGAAGCATAAATTTGCGAAGAACTAGTTATAAATGAAACAAACAGTTAATTGAATAAACAAGTAAGTGAAACCTGTTTGCTAAACAAATAAGTGAAACTTGTTTGCTAAACAAGTATTACTGAAAGAAGTAAGAATTACTTAACCTTCGCAATAAGCAGAATCAGTAATTCTTTTGCACATCTCACAAGCCATCCGTCTGTACAGCGTTACAGAACGATTCATCTTGAACAGGTGGCCATTCATTGTTTCAATTTCTTTCAATTGCGTCATATTTAAATTTGTTGTTACTATTGAACTATGTAACTGTAAAAAAAAAAAAATTAATAAAGAGTGAATTTTTCAAAATTCATTAATTTTTCTAAATATATTTCTTCATTTTTAAATTAAAAATATTTTATGAGTTAATAAATTTTAGACTTTAGTGATACAGAAGTTTGTAAGAGAAGATAGTTGTTGTCGATGAAAATATAACCAAGAAGGATTAAATGTCTCCAAAAAAAAACAAACTAAAATTTGACATTTTGTTTTCTCTTCTAGTATGAAAAAAAAAAACTAAAGAATTGCTTAAAAACCTAAAATATAATTAATTCAAAACTTCTCTTAGCTGTTCTTATGAAAAAAGTAACTAACCTGTGGTGGTAGCAACCTGCTTAACTTCAACTGTGCTAAATCATTTTTAGTTTCAGAAGCAATTCGACTGATCAATTTGACCATTGCTTCTCTACACAAATGATATTCATTGCTTACAACCAATAATGTCACCACCTGATCTGCTTTTAATTCACTGAAATTCATTTTATAAATTAATTCATGCTATCATTAAAATTATCAAACTTCTTAACAGAATGACCAAAAATCTTTCTTTACTGTTATCAATCATGTTATCATATAGAATTTAGCCAACTTCAGATGATAATTTATTTCTATGTGAATTAAATGAAATTAAAAGAGTTTTGAAAATGAGATCGTTAGAGTATTATTATTTTTGATCGAATATCAATCGATACTGCTATTGAATGTATTATGGATCAAATTATTATTTTGATAATCAAATTCAAATCTCTCTCCTATAATCAATCTTTTTCACAGAATTATTTCTGTCTTAAAAAAGATTTCATGAAATTCAATTATCTTTTTCGCCTTCAAGAAATAAACTGAAATGGACAAAACGACAAGGATACAAGGAACATAGACTGAAATTATATTCAGCCAATGAAATTTATCGCCGATTTTTCGAGTTTGATAAATGATTATTTGCTGAGATAATTTTTCCTAGCAAAAAACATTTAATTTAATTTAATTTAATTTCAAAATTACTGAGAGAATAGCAAAGTGCCATATGATTTGATTAGTATTACTAATATCTCAATTTCAATTCATTCCATTTCTCAATTTAATACTTAAATTATAAAATAAGGAAGATTGAATAATATAAGTGAGTGATTAAGTATATTTTGAAGATTAATTATTTTAATGCTAGCTTTTAATCATATTTCCCCGTAATATTTTTAATTTATATTAATTTGTCGAATTACAATTTGCATCATAAAACTGTCAACAACAGAAACGAGAATTTCTCCTGTACCTTCAACGTGTCACGTCAACAATGCATTGCGCAGTGTAAATTAAAATTTAACTTATATTTTTCATTCCAATAATTAATAGTTATTAGTATGAAATATTAATTATAACTGTTTAATTAAGAGATAATACTAAAAATACATTGTATGTATTAAGAGTAAATACTAGCAGATATGAAATGGAAATGTAGAAATTGAAGTTATTGATTGCAACTTACTCTAAATTACATTTGTTGGAAATGAATTCCTCGCAAGCTTCGATCAACGAACTCACTTGATACTTTCTGGATAAGCGAAGCACTGTTGCAAAATTGTTTTCTAAAATATGGCATAAGCCAAAATTGCTTGAAATTTCCACTTCCCGATTCTATTTAAGACAAATTCGATTTCTTGAATATTAGGATAAAGGATCCGTCCAAGGATTAGAGTTAATGATAAATCGCTATGCGAAAATGAACTCTTTCGAACGGTGTTTGAGTGATCGATTGGTAAAATTAAGTTAAAAAATCGATCAGTTCGTATCATTTTTAGTGCTTTGAAATGAAAGAAAAATGCTTATTGTATGAAAAAGTTGAGATTAATTTTATAAAAAAATATGTGAGAAATTAGATAATATCTATAAATTTTAATTTTATTGAAATTTTGATACCTTTAATTTGATATGGAAATTTTAGTGAATAAAAAATGCTTGTGGAATGTATTATTATGAAGATGCATATTTTCAATCAATGAAAGAGCTTTCGAAATGTAAAGTAAAAGTAAGTTGGAATGGAAATGAAAAATTCAATTTAATTTTGCAAATATATTGCTAAGAGACATTTTTTCTTGACTAAAAAAGTTTTTTTTTTTTTTTCAAAATGATTCTCTAATCCATCAATTTATTATCAGTTTAGAAGATTAAAATTTTTCTAACTGAAAATTTCCTAATAAATAATTCATTTAAGAATGTTTGAGAATGAGGAATTTTCAAATTAAACGTTTCATAGACATTTTCTCATTTTCTTTCTGATCTGTAAATTGCAAGGCAATCATCGATTAGAATATAGCTAAGAAAGCTAACCATCGATGAGATCAGAATCGCTACAGCAATTTAAAAACATCGCAATATCACCACTGCTTTCATCTACAATTTCTCGTAACGGTTGATCATTGTCGCTATTGGTCGCACTCGATGAGTTATTATTACTTGGACAGACCATAATTCCGGCAAATATAGGTGAAAGTTTGGCAATAATTGTTGATTCAATAATAAATAGACGATCTTTGACAAGTAATCGAAATGGTCGTTCGATATTCGCAGTGGACGTTTGCGCTTGTTGCGGCGATGAATCCATTGTTTCCCTCACTACTGCTGAGATCATTACTGAAATAAAATTAATTATACAATAGATATTTTGATCGTGAAATTTTAGAAATTATTGTGAAGTTTCTCTTTTTTTTTTTTTCTCAAGTTTCATGAAGCAATTATATTTACAAAAAAAAAAAATTAAAAACCTTATTTACTTATTGAATAAACCAAAAATACGTCATGTATAAATTTACTCTAGCATCATCTTATTATTGCAATTTTTGCTTTCGTAAATTCAATTATTCAAATATTAATAACTTCATTAGTAACAGGTAACATTGATAATAATTATGTCATTCTTTAAATTATGACAAATTTAATCGAAAGATATTATTCTCTCAATTTTTCCCCTTCCGTATTGACGTAATATAAATATAATGGGCACTAATTACGAATCTATTTAGGTATGAATTAATGATAATCACTTATTAATCATTGAAATAATATAAATTTAATGATTGCAATGTTAAAATTTTATTGAAATTAAAAAGATATATACATATATATGTAAATGTATAAACAATTTAAGATTAAAGTTTTTAACCAATGAAGAAGAATGGTTGAAGAGGAAAATTTAGAGGAAGCAAAAATGATTTAACGCTTATCACGACTTTTTCGATAATTTTTATTTTCAAACAAATGTTTCTTTATCATTTTAGAGAGTGAAAGGAAAGTGTTGAAAAGTAGCGTTGAAAGGATAGCAACAAACATTATGTGCTGTAACAAATATCACTTTAAAGATAAACAAGTACTATTGTTGTTATTGCATCATCCAATTTCGTCCCACATATATATATATATATCGGTCGTTAAATTCGTATAAAGAAATAAAATTTAAAAAAAAAAAAAAGAGAGAAAGAAAAAAAAAACATTCATTTTTTCTTTTTCACAAATTTAATAAGAATAAAAATAAATTGAGAAAATGTGTAAATAAGTGTAGTAAACAAAAAGGAAGATTTTTTAAGAATTGATGTTATCGAGTATTTAATTTATTTTTCTCCATACGCTTCAAAAAGTATAAATTCATTTCAATTTGCTTTTCCCACTTTTTCTCTTTCTCATTCTCTTTTCATATCAATAAATAATTTCTAAGCTTCATCATCTCATGCTTTCTCACTTGGAAATTTTGTTAATAGATATTTTAGAACTTCTAATATAAAGACTATTTTTAAAAAGAAAAAAAATAAATGAAATTCAAATTGAATTAAACATTTTTTGAATTTGATGAATGAAATTGCTAAATGAATGAATAGAATGTATGGTAAACATAATTTCATGTTAATACAAAAAGACCATGCTGAAATTTCTTCCTAGCAATTACAACTAGCAAATAAAGTTCAATTTCATTCATCATTTAACTTCATCTTCCCTAATCTTAATAAATTTTTTGATGGAAAACTTTTAACTCTCTGATAATTTTTATTTTTGAACATTTTAATTTTCTATAGTTTTCCGACTCATTTAATGATGGCTATAAACGCTTTTAATAGTTTTTGGATATTGATGAGATTAATAGCTAAAATAAAATTTTACAAATCTCATTTAAACGTAATAATCTATAAGCTTGAGAAATTAACTAGCAACTAAAAATACAATAATCATAAAATTTTGAAAGTTGCTAAGAAACAAGCAAATACATTATGACATTATAAACTTTACGCCTAGAATAAATTGACAATTTTAGAAACAATGCGTCAAATATGGCAATAAAAATCATTTATTCATTTTAGGACTACTGTAAGAAAGATTATTTCATGTTAATGTTTAAGGAAACAGATCTAATTTTATTTTCTCGTTTTGATAATAAGATTTTTCCATCTCAACTATTTTGCATTTTCAAATCCCCTCTAATTTCATGAGCTTTTTTTTTTCCTTTTGCATTAAGCTTAGAATGTGTAAAATTATTTGGAATATTTGCTTAACACATAGTTAAATGACATTGTATCATTTGAAATAATATCCCAAAAAGTAGAATTATTTTTCGAAATTTATTGGTAGAAAAAAATTTTTCAATAGCAGCAAAATTATTAATTCAGGTCTCAATTACTCTTAAAATAACTTTTAACAATATCACTTATTTGTATTCAGTATTTGCCGGAAAAAGATTCATTACTACAAGACTGATAGAACTGAAAAATCTTTTAACTCTCCAAGATTCTTTTCTCTTTCAATGAAAATGGAAATTTTTTTTTAAATATTTTCAAATGAATTAAAAAAATTCATCAGTAACAGGCAGCAGCAACAGCAAGAATTAACGAATTTGTGATTGGCATATCATACTATCAGAAATAACAGAAAACTATTTCAAATAACTTCAGAAATAAACCAATCACAATTTTTTCCAAAAAAAAAAAAAGAAAAAAGAAAAGAAGAAAAAACGTTTTCAAATATATTAGAATTGGTGGAAGAAACTCCCATGAGTAAACTTTCCCTCATGCAATTTCAAATATGCAAAGTGTGAGTTTTGGTGTTTTTCACAACAACACTGTTACTCCCGAAGGTAAAATTTTATCAATTGATGATTAAAATTTTGAATAAAACTTGGATGATGAGAAAATTCTCATCACTTTGTCATTTTACTTAAATGTTTAGCACAATATAAACCAAAGAAAGAAGTAAGTATGTGCTGCTTGTAAAATAGACCACTTTGTTGCAATTGAAATCATGCTCTCCAATATCTACACAACTAAAATCTCTTTCAATCAATCTAAAGCAAAAAGTAAGATGAAAGATTGAATGGAAAAAAGAGGCCAAATAAAGCTTACTCGCCCACTTCCTAGCATCTTATCTGAATATTTTCAGCTTTCTCGGAAATGGCTAATTATTATTAACAATTTCGTTTAAAGCTGTTCTTGCTTCAGAAAAAAAAAAAGAGAGAGATAAATGAAAAGAAGAAAATTGACTGACTTTATCATGGAGAAATATCAGCACACGTAATTATATATAATACTTGCTATTAAAGCTTAAATAAATTTATTGCAAATTTCTTTAACTTTATTCTAAATCAATTTTTAATTATCTAATTCAATTACTTAAATTTATAGCAATACTTCTGAGTAATTCATAAAAAAAATGAATCTTTTTCATAATCATTAATTTAAGATAAATAAAAGAAAACATTTTTAAATCTTAAAAATTTTTTTAAGATAAAAGAAAAAGCTGAAAGGAAACCTGAAATTTTGTAAGTTTTTTTAGAAAATTTGTAAATTATTTACATGTTGCATCTCATAATCTTTGATCAATATTAAATATAAATTCTTGTCCATGATTTTAGCACATGAATTCATAGCTAATAGATACAGTACTAATAATTCTTATGTATTTTTTTTTGTCTCATTTTATATGTGATAAACTAAAAGATGATAAAATAATCCTTTTTACTATCGATTTCCCTCTTACTCTTCAAACGTACACACCGATTTTCCCGTGTATTTGTTGAGTTTTCATATGTTTAAATATCTTTCACTGAAATTTATGTAAATATCCTCACCAGAATGATAATTAATTAATCAGGTAACCAGGTAAGTTTATTTCTTCTGCTTAGATGTTCCTTGCACTTTCGACTTTTCACGTCGACTCACAGCTAAATTATTCAATTCTAAATAAAACTTCTCAAAAGATAGTCAAGTTTGAGTATATCTTAAATAAGAGTGAATCAATACCATACCATACTTATACCATACTGTCTTTTTCCTACTAATGCATTCATGAGTCTATTGTAAATGAAAAACCATGGATTCTGAAGTACTGATGTTAGATATGATAATTGCTATAACTGAAGAAGAAATCTACCTAGAATATGCTCCTGGAAGAATAGATAAGTAGAATAGATAGCAAACATCTGTAGTAATCTGTAATAATGTGAGAAACTTTAAATTTCAAAATGCTTAAATTGTGTGATGATAGAAAACTACCGATTCCATGCAATTATTTAAGTATGAAAAAGTTAAGTTAAATTGAAATAAATTGAAATTAATTCTCATACTTCGAATCGTGTCTCTTTAGGAGATTTCATCGTACCACTGCCGCATCGTTGAATGATTACAAAAATTCCGCGGGGGAAATTGTGAAATTTTTTGAGTGATAGAATGCTTTCTTTATAAATAAGCCTGCTGCAAATAAGTTTGGTATATCTTTTAAACGATCATTTATGTTAATGCACTCATCGGAAATTGGACATTTTCAATTCGGAAAATTTAATAAATGCTTTTTTCAGGAAATGACAAAATAAACTCGAAATTAAATATTTTATTGATTTTAAAATTTCCATCTTAGCATGCGAAAATTCTTATCAATAAAGGCTTTCTTAACATTTGAAAAATTTTCATTTTAATTATAATTGCTAATATTACCTCCTAGAAGGCCAATCAACTGAGTTAAATAAATAAAATATCAAAGAGTTAAAAAAGATTTTGAGCTTTCCTAGAACCATTAGTCGATAGATAGAATGAATCGGTCAATTTATGGCTTTTCGTTTCTTTTTCTTTTTTTTTTCAAATGCAAAAGAAAAGTGTTGTGGACGTGCAGTGATGGCACAGGAAGCTTTTTTAGATTTTTTAAAAGTTTCAATAAATCACTGGAAATCACTTTCTTCGTCTAATTCCATACTTCAAATAATCTTCTTTGGACATCTTCCGAACACTAACCATCATTTTTTAAGCTTAGATGAGAGAGTACTTTATATTTCCTGACATTCTTCATCGTAAAAAGCTGCTGTTGAGGATGGCAGCTTAACAAGAAGCCGAGACAAATATTTCTTTCAATTTCTAAGGAAATGAAATGAACACTGATAGCAATTTTTGATTCTCTTCTGTTAAAAAAAAAAAAAAAACCTTTAAAGCATTTGATATTTCAAAAAAAAAAACTCAAAAGGAATAGCAACAAATTGTCACCTAAAATATTTTTTTTTTCTGCATGTTAAAGGCTTATTTCTAACTGACAATATCATTTCACATTTTAATGGCAGTTGAAAAATAATCGATCGATGCGAATATTTAACTTATAAAGAAATTAAAAAAAAACAAGCATAGGATAGACCTAATTCACGATATTAATTAATATAAAAAGATTAATAAGCATTTAGTTCTATTTATAAGATCACTTCAATGAATTCTACAATAGTATGATGATAAGATATGATAAAAAAGAAATTCATAATCAATATTTGCTGCAATGCGCACTCCTTGACAACTATTATTAAAATGAACGAAGCATGAGCAATAGAACCATGGAATACATAGAATTCACATTTCAATGCTTAAAATACAGACGAGAAACTTTGAGTATTATTTTGAATGATACTTATTGTAGTTATTTTCATTATATATTGAATTTGGCTACTGTTTATGGTATTTATCTTTGAATACCTTGGATTTTAGGTATTATTAGTAAACGATATCATCTCTGTTTTTTGCTTCTTTTCTTTTCAGTTTCATAAACTATTTTTGAGTTTTCTCGCCTGTTTTATACTTTTGTTTTGTTAATTTCTGCATTTTAGATTATTTTGTTTTGGTGAAGGATTTTCTGTTTTACTCTTTTCTCGTTGATAATATTTCTAGTCGTGCTTGTGTTCTTATTGTTTTTATGTTGTTTACTTCTGCTTTGGTTAAGGATGGTTGTATCGTTTTGGTGGTTAGTTACATTCATCTAAAAGTTTCATAAATATAACTTATAACTATCCGTATATTCATAACTAGTTATTGCATTTTCCTGAATGAAAAAATTTTCTGTTTCTTATCTCAAGATATATCGTAGAACTTTAAGTTAATTGAGGTGAAGTTAAAATTTTACATCCTATATGTTTGAATTTTGCTTGATCAGAAATGTTGATAATCATTATAGTTTATTTAGTTTCACTTATTCACAGCTTATATTTCCACGTACGCTTATTTCAGGATTATCTGAAAAAAACAAAACGAACACATCTAGTAAAGTGACAGATGTGGGAAAGAAACAGACAGAATTTTTTTGCCAATTCAAAAAGTGACGGGCTGAGCCGGTGATCGAAACCGGGACCTCTCGCACCCAAAGCGAGAATCATACCACTAGACCACTCAGCCGCATACCAAACTTTAACTGACAGATTGACAAATTTTAACTTTCAATTCTTCAACTTTCTCATCTGTTACTTTAAGATAACTTGTTGCAGAGAGTAAATCAATTATGGAAGTTATTAATGAAACAATGAAAGTCTTTATTAGGATGACATCCTAATAGCAATGCTGAAAGTATTTGCTCAATGATACTGAGAACAATTTACTTTTCCTGAAAATATTGCTCAATGATACTGAGAACAATTTACTTTTCCTGAAAATATTGCTCAATGATACTGATACTGAGAACAGTTTACTTTTCACTCTGTTCCAACAGCTGTTCAATACAAAAATTATTGAAAGTATAGTTTATCTGTACAATAATATTATTTCTAAAAATCCATATGTGATGATGCAAGAAGAAAAATGAAACGAAGAGAAAATTCGAAAAACAGTTGGAAAGTTAAACAAAAAATGAATTGGAATGCTTATAACAATAGCTATAGCGATTATAGAATAAAAAATGGCTTCAATATTAAACGAGCAAAGTATGCTTTTCTTTTTTCTTTTTTCTCTCTCTCGTAGAATTTCAATTTTAATTCAATAAGGAACTATCAAAACAAAAAAAAAAAATTATGCAACAATAATCGATTAACATTATACTTTTCCATTTGATTAATTATAATACTACGATAACTCTGTTACTTCATATTGAATTTTTGAATTATTGAATTATTCTAAGCTAATAGCAATAAATCATATCACATTTCAAATAATTATAATTATTTGAAATTATTAATTACTCCTAATCACTTGAGAAGCTTATTAGCATTTTTTATTTTTATTCATCGATAGATTGGAATGACAGATGATAAAATTATTGAGAAGATATTTTGCATAAAAATATTTCATTGACAAAGCAATACGTCTAGAAATTCAACAATTTCAATTCTATTTTAACTAAACTGAAATATCTTTTCCTAAAGGTAAAATTACCATTTGATTGTTGCTGCAAAACTAGTGCATAGTAGCTACTTAATGATTATCTACTGCTCATTAAAAGTAAATAATATCACGTCTAACTCTACCTATGTGTAATATAGCATACATGCTCACAGCACACTGCTCTGAAGAAATTTAAGCAAATAAAATATAGGGAACAAAATAGATGAGCAAAGGATGAAATTATAGCTTAATTTGTACAAGTTTTCAAAACAAAAAAAAACAAAAAAAAAAGAGAGAGATAAGCATAGATTCTAGTAAAAACAAACTTTGAAAAGATATAAATGCTCATTTTATACTAATTAATTTAACTTGGAAACCTGAAATAGTTTGCTTTTAAGAGCTAAATCATTTCATTCATATAAACAATTTTTTTTCTAAATCAAATTATTATGAAATGATTTCATTGCTTTCGAATGAATGATCATTTTTGATAGAAATAATGAATTCATACATTTTTCCGCATGAATAGAAAAGCAGAAAAGAGAGTGAAGAGGAGAAAGAATCGGGATTGCTATCAAATATCACTTAATGATAGTGATATCATTAGTGATAATGATTAGTGATTTTCTTCTCTTCACAATACCCATATAGTAGTAGTAGCAGCAGCAGCAACAATAGTTAGCAGCGGCAAACTTTGCTAGCAAATGATAGCAGGGGAGAAAAAAAAAATCAAGATCATCACAGAAGAACACCCACTGATCCTTTCTTGGATCGCAGCTCACCCGCTAACAACGGGTTGATTGCATAAAGCCAATCATACATCTGAAATTATCGATCAATTTATCTTTGAGAGAAAAAGACTGATGTTTTAAATGAATTTTATTATATTGACTTTTCATAGTCATCAGTTGCTAAATGATTTAAAGTTAATACTGAATGTAAAGATGGAAAAACTAACTTGATTATCTACGATCTGCATCAAGAAACCGCGGTGATTTGTGCACACTGAGAATGTATTGGGTACCTTAAGCATTGCTTGCTGATCTTCCGAATATTCTACTCGTGCATTTGCTAGATTTATAATACCGCGAATTACCTGAAATGTTTGAATGAAACTGGTCAAACCAATGTAATAGAAAAAGTGATGAAACAAACTAAAGTTGCTAAAGTTTGATTCGCATATTTCATCTCTTCCACTTGAATTAAGGAAAACTTTGTAAATTTTAATTTAAAATATAATTAAGAAAAAAATGACCAAATCTCTATCATCACGGAACAGTAGAATGTATGGCCTCCTGACAACCACCCATCGTTTTATCCAGCCTTGCGTCTTTTCTTCCAGGAAATTCATATAACCTTTCTTGGAGACAACAATTCCCACACGCTCTTCTGTCACCTATAATTTCACTAAATTTCGTCCAAGTTTCTTAGGCCACTGTAAAAGTTTAATTGATCAAAATTATTTCAGACGATAAATGTTATAAATTCGATTTCTTTATATTACCGTAAATTTAATTAAGCTTCTCTCAATAATAAAGTTCCTATTCTTAACTTCTACAGGTACATCAATCAATTTTGCATAATTTTAGTTGTATCATTTGTCTCATTACTCATCTTTAATATCAATTTTTAACCTTCAGTTCTTAGCCATAAGTTTTCAGTGTAATAAGTCAATCCAATATTACAAAGTGAATTATTTTAAACTGCCTTGCATTTTCGAAAGAAAATTATAATAAAGTTACCTCAGGAACAAGTAAAGACATTTGTGAAATCCGACTTCCGCTCATCGAGCGATGTACGTAGTCAACTGCCTCATTGGAACTAAGCACCAGATTTTGATTTGATTTCGATTTCAATTTATTTAGAAGTTCAGACGGTAGCGTTGAATTAATTATTAAATTCCTGAAATAATGGAATTTCATATTATCAATTTCCAGATTTTAAACCTTTATAAAACTAATATTTTTACAAAAAATATTCCATTATTTCAGGTTTTCGGCAAAATGAAAAAGTTGAAATCTACTCATGGAATCAAAGAGAAAGTTGCTACTGTGTAACTTATCAACTTTCAAAATCCTAAAAATTTTTAATGTTATTTTACAGAAAATGATTTTGTCGGAATAGTATCGAACTTATCTTACTTATCACTAGTAGGACTTGTGATACTTTCTCCAAGTGAAGATGACGTTTGGTCGCTTTGATCCATTGTCTAAAATAAAAATTATCATGATACTGATACCACGGTATAAAATATTTAATTTTTTCTCAAGTATATTATTATAATGACTTAAGTAAGAAGTGGAAATATAAAAGCCAAGTAAAAATAACCTTTCCAGTAGGTGGCTCTTTATTTATTGGTATTCTTTGTTTGATCAGATGAAGTACTTTTTGTGCCATACTTGCCTCCTTTTCTGTTAACTTGATTACCGTAGGAATGGGATATTTTGGTGTGGTGGGAGAAACAGGTGTTTTAATATCATTTTTTTCCTCTATATTCTTCCGTTCTGATTTCAGCTTATTTCGAAGACGAAGAAACAGTCGAACACGTTCTACCTGAAAACTTTCAGGATAAAATATCTTTTATGATATTGCAACAATTACTTAATTAATTCGAAGCCACTCATTCTAGCAGAGATATTTCAATTTCAAAGACTTATCACATTACTTGTTGCAATCGTGTCAATCGTTCCAGTTCCCATTGATGTTCGAATATAAGTGAATCACCACGGGGACGCCATAATCCAAGATTCTCCTCACCTCGAACGTATGCCGATGATGTATCTAGTACGCGACGTTGCCGACGTGCAGCTCCTGGCGTCAGATGAAAAATTGTTAGCTATTGAGAGTTTCAAATAAATTCTATGCCATTGCAAAATATTAACAAAAAATCAAAACATATCACAATAAGGATATGAATTTAGTAGGTAACTGTTACAAGAATGTGAAATATTCAAATGATCTAAAAATATCAGTCTTGTTTTGATTGGCAACCAAAGTTCACTAAACTTTTTGCATTTTGGAAAAAAAATGGAACAAAAACATTTTCAAAACAATTTATCCTTTAAATTTAAATTTCAAAATAATTTATTCTTTAAATTTTTAAATTTTCTCCATATATTTAATGAACGAAAGCAACAATTCAAATAAATAAAGATGTAACAAAGAGATAGAATGAAGAACTTAAAAGCACAACCGACAAGCACACCTGGACTACCTTTGTCGAGAGCTTCCCTGACAGTAAGCTCATAAACGCCAGGTACACGATTCATTTCTGGACTTTTGCTTATTCCACCAATCAGCGAACGACAAAACCTTAATTTTTGAATTATTAAAAAACAACAATCTCTCAATTATTCTCTAATAAGCAAGCATCATTTTAGTTATTATTCTTAAACTCAAAACTTTGACAGAAAATAATCCATTTTTAGGGAAATTAAAAATTCCTAAATTGCATCAAATGATTAAATTTGTAAATGAAACACAAACTTTTGATTATGGTACTCTTGTGGTATTGCTTACAAACATATATTTTCATGTTACTTAAGTTTATATCTATATACTACAAATGTATAACTTATTGTATATATGTATTAATCTCAACAAATTTGGACTTGAAATAAGTTGTATGGAAAATAAAAAAAAAAAATAATTTGGCTAGCAAATAAGCAAAAAGGAAATGAGCAAATAATTAAGTGAGCAGGTAAGGTTGAATTGTTCATTTTCATTTGTTTGCTGATGTTTCGCAATGTTTAGTGATTTGAATATTAGCCTGCATATCTACAAACAGTTTATTGTTAAATGAGTGGGAATGAAAAGGTCAAAGGCGAAGAGAAAAAAGAAGGAAAAAGCAAGCGAGAGACTGGTTTGCTGCGTTTTGTGCTCTTCTCAAAATAACCTTAAAAAGCATATAATAAGGCCGTATTTGTATAGGGCGACTATTGTTGGTAACCTGCTGGCGGCTGAGATTTTCGAATCTCTGGCATAAATCATCATGCAAAGATCCTTCGTTATCACCGCTGGTTGGGTACAATTCTCCAGTTCCATGTAGGCGGATAATGTCATGTACACCTGTTCACCATAATTTGATACTTTATTAAGCAGTGGAGAATTATGCAGTGAACTATCCCAAGCTGCTTCAAATTGGAAGAACACTCTGGAAAGTACGAGAAACTCATGAATTCATGAAATTTTTCGAAATCACTTGAAATTGAAATGATAAACTTCATAACACAATACTTTTAATTTTATTGATGAAGGTAATCTCGATTACACGCTTATTACTCGATGTATAATAAAATGTGCACCTATCATCCATCGAGAATTCCAGGAATGTTCCAGGAAACAATCCTAAAGATAAGACGTCCACGTCTTCACCACTCCATTCTGGCGTAGACCGTATCCGACCAACTACTAATTCCTGACAATCTTTCCACATTACATCATCTCCTTTTTCGTGACATATTGTAATTTTCAAGCGTCGTTGGATTCCTTGATGAAGCAGAAATATGCCATGAGTTAGTAAACCTGAACATATGAAGGTAACTAAAAATTCTCCAAATCGAAATGATTTATTTTCATTAGAAACCTACTTGCTTTCACGAAATTTCTGAGAGCTATTTAAGTTTCATGAATTAGATTTTAATTTTTTTTTGTATTACTCACTTACCCTGAGCATGATCGACAGTTGCTGGAACATATTCGCCATTGCTTCCGAGTTCACAAATTTCGAACCAAACAAGTAAATCATACTTTGATCGAACTTGATTCAGACTATAATATTATTATGAATTAAGTAGGTATGTCAACATCTAATTTTTCATCAGGAATATGTAAAGAAACTACCTGTTTGGAATGATGGTAGCCTTTTTGCTTTTAACAGGTGTTGCAGTTAATAACGATGGTTGCTGGAACGATAATTTTGTTGATAATCTTCGCCTTAAATTCATATTTTCATCTTCCATTTGCACTTTTTTTTTCATTTTCAAATTTCATATTCATATTTCGAAACATTTTTTAAATTTAATTTAGATTAATCATCTAATTTCTAATGTAACTTATCTTCTCTAAAATAGACACTTCGATAATTTCTTCATATTCTTTCTTAGTCAAACTTTTACACAATAAAGTTAAACTTTACAGTACCCAAGAGAACTGTTTTGACGTTCATAAACAAATTGTTGCGCAGATGGCTTATAATGCCCAAAAACTTCGAATATGATAGGGAAATGATTGACATAATGTAGGAATGTTGGTGACATTGCCACACGAATATTCTATAATTATAAATTAAATCATTAATTTAAATAAAATTTAATTAAAAATTTACCAAATGATTAAATTAAATACTTCTGATTACTTTTAATTGATGCCAATAATATAATTGTTTACTTGAACATGACCAAAAGTTAATGGAGTTTTTGTTGTGTTTTTCATTGGTTCTGTTGAGAATGCTTCATCATGACGATGCAAAAAACTGTAATATTTTAAAAAGTTTCTACAGTTATAAAATTCCTACTTTAAAAAATTTAATAAATGTAAAGATTTGGTGAAATGTATAGCAATCTTTGAAAAATCAAAATAATTAAAAATTAAATTTGATAAAAAGACAGACTTGAATTGACAAAATACATCACTGTATTGTTCGGAAATATCCGATGCTTCAATAATAGTAATACGAAAACAATATTCCGTATCAGCTTGCATATGTTCCGGATATTCTACAACTTCTTCGTCTACTTTTTCTAAAAATTTTCATTTACTATTAATTAACATTTAAATTATCAATTATCAATTACAAGTGCTAACCTTCCAATCATTCGAAATCAAAAAAATTCAAAAAATTAATTTCAAATTTTTAAAATTAAAATTTTTAATTTTCACGTAATTAATTCAGAAATCTAACTTCACATTTAATTCTTACCGATAATTTGCTGCATATCACCATCTTTTGTGTTAATACCCTCGACGTAACGTTCATTCGTAGATTCTAATGTTGTATTCGTTGGTTGTATTCTTTTCGTGAAGTCTTCCTTACGGAAGTAACATTTTATCGATTGATTAACACCTTTTGATGGTTTTATCTCATCTGTAAAATTACTTTTAACATACTTATTCGTTAGAATCGTTTAATGCGACGAGAAAAACTGTTATTCTTTATTAACTGAAAAATAAAGAATTAAAAAAAATTTGCATGCATTGATAAAGCTTACCATCCGGAACAGGTTCTATAGCAACACGAAGGTGACCTTTCACCTCAGCTCTTTCATTGACAATCACTACTTTATGCACCAGAGGTACATTATGGACTAGATTATTTAGATAAACGAAAGCCCTGAAACATTGAAACAAATGAAGTGATGAAATGATATGTAAACTAATTGTACAAGAATGAAACAAGTGCTAACCTTCCAATCATTCGGAACCATGGAAATCGGTCATAAAATGGATCGGTGCCCATAAGCGCATCTATCATCGTATCTTCTGGACTTTCGGGACTATATCCCTCTTCCATGTGATACATTTCACGCATTGATTCCAAACGTTGCCTTCAAAGTTACACTTTTTTTTTGAAAAGTTTAATAAAGTTTAAAAATAGTTGAAAAATCCATAATTGAAAATAGTTGCAGTATTTGTTGAATTTTCATGAAACTAAAAACTAACTATAGATTCGTATATTTTTCTTAATAAATGAGATGAATGGTCAAGATTCTATTAACTTTATGAATTAGCTTAGCTACAGTTAATAAAGATTTCCTATTTCCTTTCAAATATTTGAAATGTTCAGTGAAGGAACAATTGAGCATTTTAAAATTTGAGCGATTTTAACTACAAATTAAATCTGCGAGAAAATTTCAAAGTTTCAAAATTAATAGATAATTTTCTATGTATCAATCATGTTATATCAAGAACCAAAACACTTCTCAGCAATAAATAAAAAGATATATCTTCTAATGGTAAATTAGTTAAATAAAATTTTGAAGAATTAAATAAATGAAATCTATGATCTATCGTATATTTCATAGCTCTTAGTGTATTCACGAGAATGTCAAATAAAAAAGTGTTCGGTTAGAAAGGTGCAAAAGCAACAATTCAGTATCATGCTTGTGAACAGGTGATATTTAGTGGATGTGATGAGGTGACAGCACCTGTCAGGTATCAGTCTCGCAGGATTGAACTGCATAGCACTAAGCCAACACTGATGTTGTTCCTCTTCCGGACTATCCGGTGTACAGGCATCACTTATATCCGCGTTGTAGTAGCGACGCATACCTTCCAATCTCATTCTGCAACCATCTCAACTTCTAATTTAATTCTTCGTTTATTTTACTTTTTAAAATCTATTAAATAAGCGGTAAGTTCACATCTATCCAAAGACATCTTTTTGGCTATCATTAAGTTCAAAGTGCTTTTGGTATAATTAGGATCAGTTAATGAATGAGAGAATCATTGAAAAGAAAGATTTAAAAGTAATGGGAGCAATAAAGAAAGTAGCGAAAAGATTGCATTTCAGTTTAAAGCACACTGAACTGAATTTCTGATTTCCTGAATTGGAACCCTAAGTTAAACGTTTTAGATATGAAATCTTTCGTGTAAGCTGGAAGCAATATGATCGTAATGATTTGATTACTTGGAAAGATAAGTAAGATAAATATGCACTTGCATGGTGTCAAAGGTTAGGAAGAATCTTGTAAATAATTAACCTCTGTCATTTAGCAAATTGAAATTAAGGCAGTGCGATAATTAGTGAAATTGGTATGATACGATGAAGAATTGATCAAAATGAAATTGTGAGCGCAAGCCAAAGGAGAAAGTATTAATTGCGTCATTTTAATATATTCTCATTAAGATTCAAAAATATCCAAATGATTTCTTGACTGAGTAGAAAGATTAATCATTAAAGCAAGATCAATTAATGAATTCGAAATTTAAAAGAATAAAGAAACTTTCCATGCTCCTATTGGTATGCTTACTTAAATGGCAACATCTAACCTTTGGCATCTCTTTGATTTTGACACTTTTTACGATAAGTAAAGGTAATAAAGAGGTGAAGAGTGCATGATAGTTACTAGTAGTTATCATTAAAATAAATATCATATTGTGCCTAAACAAAACTGATCAAAATAATGCCACAAAATAGCTGGGCTAAATATAAATTATCGTAATCAATTTAGTTAATCACTCATAACCAAAAGTATAAATAACATTATAGCCAGTATGAGAATTTAACTTAAAACTTTGAAATGTTGCTTAAAAATAATTCATATCTTACATTTGGCCCAATTCGTGATATACATGCAATAGCAGTCTATTAGCTCGGACTGCATATTAGACTAAATATTAACATAGTGCGTATAATTAAAATTAAAATCGAAAAAAAAGAAAACAAATACTTCAATTTTTCGATACTCCAGTAATGCATTGCACCATTTTTCAAATCTTGCACCTGCACTGCAACAATTGTTTTAGGATATGGGCGTAAAGATAGATCTTCACCAGGTGAAAGCAGATCCGGTGGTAATGGACTATACATTGTATCCGTTAATAGAACAAATTGGAATTGTACCTGCAATTATGAAAATATTGATTTATCTGGAGTGTATCATGATTATATTAGTAATTTGTAGTGATTATGAACTTCGTACTAAAGTTGAAAAATGTATGCTTATCTTCAAATGCCTTTTCTAACCTTTTTTTTCAATTCAACAGAAATAGCATTTGCTTCTTTCAGGAAGATTGCATTACCCCATAAATCATCTCGAACCGATGTAAATTGATGATAACGCCATTTTGTTGCTGCACAACGAGCAATTCGTTCCTGCTCTGGTGTCCATTTACATTCTGGTTCAGTTACTGAAATTTAAAATTTCATTTCATTTAAGAATTGCTCTAAAAATGCTTATAAACAGAATGTATTACTTTCTAATATTTCAGTAATCAATTTAATTTCTCGATAAGTTCAATCAAAATACAACTAAATCCTAAATCTTAGCCTTCTATTAAATCCTCTTAGCATGTACTAATAAGACATTAACTTCTGCTAAAAAGCATTGTCAAATAATTTGTTTTAGAAATTTACCAAAATTGAGTAAGCTGCTTGTAAGAAAGCGTTCACCATCCCACGTTGAGCAAGTAGATGAAATCATACTTTGTGCTAAATCAACTTGTCGTTGTAAAGTTTCGATACGCATTTCGTATTCCTAAAATCAGTTGTTATTTCAATAATTCTTCTATCGATATAAGATCCCCCTAACACTTGATCCTTTTTATTTTTGCGACTAATTAGGACCGTCCAAAAATATTTGAATTCAACTTTTATTACTTATCCCTCTAGCTTTCATAACGAAAGTAAGGATTAAAAAAGTATAACCTTCGTTTGTCGCATCATTTTTACTTCCAATTCTTCACGCTCACGGCGATATTGTGATTCCATTTCTAACATTTTCTTCTCCATTTCAGCTTTCAGATCAATACCTTGTTTCTCTAATAATTCTTGTTGAGCATATTTCCAATCTAATGTTTCACCTGAACAAGAACACTCACAAATTCTAAGATATAAATTTAGATTTTTTATATTTCAAATGAAAAAATTAAACTTAAATTTTACTAAGCAAATTTAAATAAATTTTGGATTAAAACTTTCCTTCTTAGTCCATCGTTTTATCATATTTAACCAAATTGTTTTTTCTTTTTCAATATTTCTTTTCAAATATTTCCGATGAAATTGAAATTACAGAGCAATATTAAATATTTAAAAGAGTGTACTTAATTTATACAATTTTGTTTGATATAATGCTAATTAGAAAATAAAAATAAAATCTTACTAGGCATTAAATTTGTTAGATTTTGTCGACTCTGACGAGCTTCAATTGGATCATTATAGCGAAATACATGATACTTGCCAAGTATTACACGAGAACCTGTATGTAATACTTCCGATGAAACAACAGGTTTTCCGTTCACAAAACACTGTGCACCCGGTTCCGGAATCAAATGTACTACTCCATCTTCATTCAGAAAACGACAATGCTCATCGAGAATAAGTTGACCGCTAAGAAGAATATCCGGACGATGAGATGCTTCCGGTCGTCCAACTCTGGAAATATCCAAATAGAACGAATAATAATTGCAAATTGTAACCATAAACTCCAACAATTAACGGTTAAAGTTCAAATGATCACTCATTTTGTTTATAGAAGCTCATTGATGATACCATAAACAAGGTAATAATACTGTAAAAAGTTTGATCCTATAAAAGTAATCTATTTTGAGCTAATATTTCTCATGTCGTACTTATATTTTTCATACGGGAAATACCTGGATAACTATTTGCTAATGCTTACCTTGTTATTCCCTCTTTCAAATAATAAAGCAAACATTCCGACATAAGCGGATCTTCATTCAAATTTACCAAATGCGGAAACTGTAAAAAAGTACTGTGAGAAAATTTTTCAAAATACTATTTGAAAATTATTTCATTCTTTTTCTCTAATCTTCTATGAAATTATTTGCCATAATAACTTTGCAACTATTTTATTAACCTTTTTTGGTGAGAAAACTCCAAGAGTGGTACCATCAGCACTGGTAGCTAAACCCATTTCACGGAGCTCATCTTCACGTTGTTTGCGAATCTCATCGGTTTTCCGCAACTTTTCCTCCCAGGTTTCATTAAGTTCAGCAATAAGTTTTTCAGATGCTGTAAATGTACGGAAGAATGATTTTGAATTTTTGGAATTTGAATTTGAATAAAAAAATTCAAATGTTTTGCAGTTTTAATCTTCAACTTTAATTTCATTAGAAACTAATTTCTTTTATTAAATTCATTGGAAGATATTTTTAATTATTAGGAAAATATATTGGTTTTAAATTGTCAAGAGTAGCATATAAATTGAAGCTATTAAATTGAAACTTATATAAAAAGTAAACCTTTCAACTGCTCAATAGTATCATGATCTCTAGCCGAATAGACAGTTTTTTCATTCTGTGGATCATCGCTATCGATACCCTTTAATTCAAGCAAACTTCGAAGTTTCAATACTTCCTCCTTTAATTCACGAATCAATTTTGCATTCGGATCTTCGTTCACTTTTGCTTGACATACAATTTGTTTAGCTCGATCCGCATACCTGATATCATAGTGAATTAAAGTATATATTTCAGTGATCTGAAGTCAAAAAAATAAATCTCATAATTGTGAGATCGATTTTGGATAAGAAAAAAAAAAAACCAGTAGCGGTTTGTAATTACAGACATCATGTGAAAATAATATGAATGATTGCTAAATTTAGGGAACCAAAATTCATAGCGATAAACTTTCTTATGAACACAATTATAGTTTTAAGAAATTTGGGAATGATACCTCAGTGTACTTAACGTTTCGTCGAAGTTGATGTCGGCAGGTGATAAAGCAGCAATCATTGCAGTTTTTGAATTTCCTCCGAGATTCTCCCGTAACAGCCAAGTAAGCACCGAATCACGATATGGTATTACTGATTTAGCCTTGCCTTTCTTTCTGCTTGCCTAAAATGAATTGCCATATTTTACAGTGTAAAATGTCTAAATTAAACTATAGGAGGAAATTGAAACATTTATGGATTTTATAAAATGGACTAACATCTTCAGCCAATTTTGAGATGACAAGACCAAGGGTTGTTAAACTTTTGTTGATATTAGCACCTTCCTTTAAGCGCTGACCCTCAGCACCCGTTGATGTGGCTCGTTCGCTTCCAGCTAAGTCAACTAATGAAATCTTGCTAACCTGTAAGCATGTTTTAAAAAATTCAAATAAATTTATTAAACGACTTAGTTCGAAAGAATTTCAAAATTTTGTCTGAATGAAAGAAAAAGGTAAGAGGGAGAAATTTGTTTAAATTAGTTTGACCTTTTCACAATCCAGATCTGCATCCGGATCATGTCTTTTTTGTGTGAGAACAATTGTGAAGACAGCATGTGAACGACTTGACGTTGAATTCATATTTGTTGCAGCTACGGTTCTATAGAAGAATTACTTAATTCATTCATGCATTTCTATCTTCATTTATTCTTAATAATTGATTATACTGCAAATATTTTTCATTGCTCTTTAAAGTAATCAACTAATTTCAAAATCTAATTTTGGATTTTGAATTTGGGAAAATAATAAAAGAGCTTACCTGGCTTTGTTTCCTTCATCCATTAAATCGCAAATATCTTGATACGAGCAGACAGCTAGTTTAGTGAGATCATCAACATAGGGTCCTAGGAGTGGATGTTCTCGCACACGAAGATTTCCACCATTTGATGGATTCAACAGATCTCGAACTCTTTCACAGTAAATCTCCATATATGATACCTGCCAAGATCACCCAATGATAAGAAAAAATCAAATCAAAGTATTTCATCAGAAGATTAAATTAAAATTACTTACTTCCACTGAATATTTCAAATTGAGATCCGGATTACCATGAATTTTTTGAAATAAATGATTACACAAACGTGGTATGATACCCATTTCAGCTTCATCATTTGGTTTACCCATCATTGTGTAACTTTTACCACTACCCGTTTGTCCATATGCAAATATGCAAACGTTATATCTACAAAAATATTTTCCTTCAAAATTAAAAAGAAGCAATTTCATATCTTGATCAAAAAAAATTTTGAATTAAAAGAAAGCATACCCTTCAAATGCATGATCCAACATTTCAACACCAAGATCCTGATAAACTTGCTGTTGACTTGCAAAATTACTATCATCTCTATTGAATGACCAATAGGAGTAATCAAAATTAAAACTATGTGTTCGATCAGAAGCATTTCCACCGATTATTGCTAAATAATCAATTTCATTTCTTACTGCTTGAAAGTAATTGAAGAAAATAAAATTAAATATTAATATTAATTTATAATGCTAACCTTAATATTGTTATTTTTTCATGACTTATTGCTAGTTAAAAGCTTATCTTGCATAAGCAACTTATTTGGTTTTTTTTTTTTAAAGGTAACGATTTTGAAATGTCGAATACTTTATTTTTCCAAGAAATCAATTCAATTTTTCGCATTTAAATTTCCATTAAAATTTTTTATTTAAAGCTGCAATAATTAAATTTCAACTAACTTGTAGTATTTCCAGCCATAGCAATGATTATTTTAGCATTATTACTAATTTCGCGATTATTAAATGGACGCACACGAACAGCAACTTTAACAGATGACATGCTTTTATTAGGTTAATGCCTAAAATTTTATGAAATTATGACAAATAAATAATTAGCAACACTGAGACGCAAATAATATTTTATTTTTAACCCATTAAATTCCATAGGAAAATAATTTTCATCAAAAATTTCATTAACTTTCAATGCAATTAACAAAGTAATTTTATTCTACAGCTGCCTTCACTTTTCCTCTTTTTTTTCCCATCATATTAATTTATCATTTAAGAAAAAGATATTATGTATTGGAAACAAAAATAAAATCAATGAATTAATGAAATAATAAACTGATCAAAGTTTCTCAATTAACTTTGAAATATTCGTTTCATCCATTTACGATTAATTATTCATTCTACTTAAAGTATAAATTTCAAATTACTTATTCAATTTTATAGTTTGATTTCCAAAATGTTACATTAAATTTTTATTAGATGCTCGATTCTTTTTTACATTTTAATTAAATTGCATCAAATTTTCGAATATTTAAATAATTACATTGGAATTTTCGAACATATTATATAGCAAGAAGAAATTTGAATTAGTAATTAAGCAGCAATTTATTCAACATTTTCTGAGCAATAAAATAAAATAGCATATATAACTAATAATTGCGCATTTTATTAGTCATATATTTACTTCAAAAAAAAATAATAATAAATAAAATGAAAGGATGAAAAGTGAAAGAGAGGAAGAGAGAGAGAGAGAGAGAGAGAGCGAGTTATTCATAATTAATATATCTCTCGATAAAAAAATAAAAAAAATGATAATCATAGATTATCAGAAATTATTTATTGAATACGAATTGTTGCCAAGTTTAGAAGAATAAATTATCACTAAACTACTGATTACTGATTAGTTAATGATAAAGAGAGCAGGGAGGAGGAGATCGTAAATCAAATTTTAGCCAAGATTATCCGTCCATTCACTCAATCCTACACTATTCCACATTTCCATTAAAACACGAATAGATTGGTGATGATGCAATAACATATTTCTTTTTAATGATTATAAAAAAAAATACCACTCGTTGTTTGCGTCCATCCCTTCCCTTTTCCCTCTCTCTTACCCCTCTCTCTCTCTCTCTCCCTCTCTCTCATCCTCCCTCTCTTCCTCTCTCTATCCCTTTTCATTCTTTTTAAAGTCGGATTTCCTGCAAACAAGACAAAAAATAAAAAATATCATAAAATCAATTCTAGCAAAGAAAACATGTTAAATATTTATAAAATGAAATGAATGACAATGTGATCGTAATCAGAAATTACTTTTGTACTGATTCAACTTTAAAGTACGAGAATTTCAAAAATAGATTTTTAATTTCGATAGCTCTTTTCATGGTAGCGTTTTTTTTTTTTTTTTAGCCATTGATTTTATCTGTTTTGGTAGATAACTGTTGAAATGTGTAATGATGCAGGTAAACACGCAAATAGCGTGCATGACTTTTTCTTCATCATTTCATGATTACACAGGAAAACTGGAAATTCACAGGAAATGAGTAATATAATATGGGAACTGTCACAATGTATAATCTATAGCAATCAGTTTTCCATATGTGTGATAGGAAGGAATAGCCAGTTAAACTTCTTATCAGTTTAAATTGATTTCAAACAACAAATGTTTCAAATGATTTAAATGACAAAATGCAACCTTTTTACTTTTTACAATGTTCAGTAATTAATATAAATTAATAGAGAGAAAAAAGCAGAACTTGTTGTTAAAAAAAAAAAAAAAATCATTAAAAGAAAGGAAGAAAGTGAAAGATGGAAAAGATGTAATTGAAATTGAAGTGGAAATTTTATGGAACTGAAAATAGCTGATCTCTTCAAACACTTCATGATAATTTCATCAGAATGCTTAATTACTTAATATCTTTTCAGATTTAGATCAGACATTATTTGTTATTTACCACTTAACATTTTTTCTTTTTAATTCAGCTATTTTACACGTCGATTTTCCATTCCTCTCTTTTTTCCCTTCCTCCTGCCTCATTCCTTTCTTTTAATCAATTTCTAAATTAACATTTCGTTTTCACAAAGCCGAAGAATTAAGCTTCATCGAACATTGAAGATATCTCATTACGATTTGGAGACGTGTAAAAGATCCTGAAGTATGAAGAAAATGGAAAGATTACTCTTCTTTTTTTTGGCCTAGGTTAATCTTAAAACTATAAGAAGTATGAAATATATATGATATCAATATTAATACAATAATAATACCGAATATGATATCTGAAGTAAAACTAAAGATATGATTTACCGTAACACATCTTACTATTTTGATTATTGTAAGTTACAGTTGGTACAAGTTATACTTGAAAAACTGTTTATTGATTGTGACTTTGGAAGAATTTCCTTCTGCAACGACTTTTTCCACTTATCTATTCAAGTACTTAATTTATTCACTATAAATTATTAAATTAGTCCAAGAATAAAATTATCTGAGGAAGAAGTAGACGTAAAAAAAAATAAGCAAAAAGAGAAGAGATGAAGAAATTCATTGAACATTATAAATTCAAAAAATGATTAAGCTAAACAATTTCACTTCTAGGCTATCATAACCCCACAACTTTTTTTCCTTTTCTTCAGCAATTAATTAAAATAAATTAAAACGCATGAAATACTTTATGATAGACTTATGACGAGAATGATTGCATTCTCTCGAGAAGCTCCAAAGCGCTCAATTCTTACTTGAGCGATTGAATGGAATTTAATTCCTAACTTATGATGAATTTCCCAAGCAAATCGGTATGAATTATTTCGCATCAGTTGAGGTCCTTTAGTCTCATATTCATAAGGGTTAAACAAAATTCTTATTCATTCATCCATATCTCTTAAAACGATAATTAATATTGCTATCAGAATTAAAAATCCTAGTTGAAAATATCGAAATTACTGGAAATGAATAATTTAAAGGAAGAATTACATGATAAAATTACTCGATAAAAATGATCAGATAGATTTAGGCTAAAAGCTGATAAAAATAACATTAATGACAGTATAGTGGTCTTCATGCTTTTAGGATAGGTATCTTTATGATGTCACTTTTAATGAAATAGACGGAATAGTTGTTATGAATTTTTGAAAGATTTTTTAAATAGAACTTGGTGAAATTTTCGAAATGAATGTTAAGAGTTTTTGAAAAAAAAAAAAATTGATAAGTAAAAGAGTGTAAAGAATGGCATTGCATGTGCAGTTGAGGCCGAGTTACATTCCAAGTGCATCAGGCTTAAAGCCCATATATCGATCCTTTGGAGGCCGATGGAAGAAGCAGCTGTCTCTTCATCCTTTATTTTAGCTCTAACATTTTCCCTCGAATTATACTGCTCTCTAGTTCATTGCTAAAATCAGCTTAACAGGGATAGGATAAGGAAAGCAGGCCTTTTTGGTAATAATGTGTTCTATTGCATGTCTCATCATTAAACATTCAAATTCAAGCCTTTTTCATCTGCATGCATTGCTTCCGAGGACAATCGTAACCACTCAACAGCCTTGGCTTAAATGTTTCCCCAAGAGAAAGAGTCCTTTAAAAAATTTCCTACCACGTTATAAAGCGATTGCAACCTTAGGCATGAGGAGAACGAACATCCATCCTATTATATTGTTTGTCGTATGCAATTCTATCATAGAAAGCAGCCTATCAATTCATCCAACCCAAAATTCCTCTTCACTTCTCACTATCGCTCTTTACTGATATGACAGAGAGCTGCCCTTTTATAAGCCTCTATTTGTCATTAATGAGGAAAAGCTTATAGACAAAAATAGACAAAATTATTGATGTGACTCATTTAGCTGACCAGAAGTAAATTAAGTTATTCAGTGACCAGTAATATATGGATGGATCGCAGAGTATATACAATTCTACGAATATCCCATTTACCATTGTTATTTGTGACAGACAAACTGAAATGTGACTTTTTAGTTGAATTCCATTTGCATAAATAAACAAAACAAGGTGACCTGTTATTTGACCTCTATCACACATAATCTACTACCACTAAATTTGTAGAATCTAAATTTTTCCCAAGCAAAATTCTCTTCGTCATCTAAAATTATTACCGCAATTTCTAATCATAAGCTATTTAAATGGCAATTCTCATTATTTTTAGTGATTTAAAATTATATATCAAATCGTTGTTTACGAATTACAGTGGCAACTTCAAATTGAAAATAATAAGCCAAATTACATTTAGATGAAAATATCTTAAGCTATGTAATTCTAACATCGTCCATGCTATATTTTAACAAATCAAAATATTAAAAATCATAAATGAGTAATTGAACTATTTGTTATCAAAGGAAAAACAAACTGTTAGATGTGGCCAGTGCGAGATTCGAAATATCGAAGTTCGAAAAGCAAGCAATGATTTAATCGAATCGAAGCTTCTGTTTGTGAATCTAACATTCATTAACACTTCCTGTAAAATGCAACGAAATATTTCTTATCAAAAGTAAATATTGATTAATTTTTTTCTCTTTGAAAGACAGTTGAACGTTAAGCAATTTTGACATTTCCTGTTGGGATGAAAATTTTTCATTCTCCTTCCGCGTGATTATCTCTCACCCTGGCTTACAAGGGGTTAAAGGGCAATGGCGAAGGTGAGTTTGATAACGAGAATGATGATGTTGGGTTACTTTAAAATGTTTCCCACTGTAGTTTTTGCGAAATATTATGCAATTGCTACTAAGTGAATTTCCTATGCTAAAATATAAAATAATTTTAGCGTACTTAACTGCAAAGTTGTCTTTTTTTCTTAGTACTAAAGTGTGAAATGATCTCTAATACTCTTTTTCTATTTCAAACATTAAAGTGATTTAAAAAAGAGACGGCCGTTAGAAAAATATGAAACTTGCTTCTGAAAAGTCGCCATTTTTCACAAGTGAAAAAGTTGTTTAAGCTTACTCACTACTGCTTTCTGCAAAAGCAATATTAGTAATTAATTTAACCATATTCCAGTAATGGCTTCTGTTGTGAATGTATGCAGTGTAAATGTGCTGGAAAATCCCGGAAAATTCGGTGATCCTTTCAAGTTGGAAATCACTTTTGAGTGTTATGAACCTCTTATAGATGGTTAGTTAACTACTAATTTGTTTTATTTTTTCTTTTGCGAATAATATAGGCTATATCTTGTTTTAATTGATCAAAGCTCTACAAATATGTCGTAGAAATAATGTTTTTCTTATTACAAATTATTTCTAGACTTGGACTGGGAGCTAGTATATGTCGGTTCAGGAGAATCGAACAAGTATGATCAAGTTCTTGATTCCATTCTGGTCGGTCCAGTTGTGGAAGGACGTCATAAGTTTATTTTCGAGGTTTTTTGTTTTTGGAATGTGTCAATACAAAATCAGATAATAAAAAGATAGTTTTCCTTGTTTAATTGGTATTAAACTTATTTTATTTAGTAGCTACAACCTACATGTTGTTTGAGTTACAGAGATTTAAGTTTACTATGTATTTGCTTGAAAGCTCCTGTTAAACTTTCGGGAATTTTCGATAAATCACCAGAAATTGTGATTAAAGCTTGTTCGATAAATGTTTGATTCATGTTTACGAAATTAACGTCTTTAAAATTTTTATTTAGGTTAATATTTCCGTGTTATTTATAGGCTGATGGTCCAGACCCGTCAAAAATACCGGAAAGTGAAATTGTTGGTGTTGCAGTACTGCTGTTGAAGTGTAAATATATTGAACAAGAATTCATTAATATTGGATGGTTCGTTGCAACGGAATACACAGATCCGGAATTCCAGGAAGAACCTCCTGCATCTCCAGTTCTGGAAAAAGTATTAATTAAACTTTTGTTCCCAGGTCAAATAATACGCATGTACTTTGCAAAAAGTTTCAAATTAATTCTTAAAATAATGATCTGGCCCATTAAAGCTGCAAAGAAGGGTTTGTATTGATGATGTCCGTGTAACTACCTTTGCGATCAAATGGCACAAAAACGAAGGAAGTGGGGATATGGAAAATGCTGAAACGGGAGATATGGAAGATATTGAAACCACGGCAGAAAAAGCAGAAGATGATTTTCCTATGAGAAATGACGTCGATAATAAAAATAACGACCGAAAGCAGGATATAGGGATTGCTGAAGGTGGGTCGTAAAGTATTACTAATTCCTATTACGAAATGATTTATTATAAAATGTTGTGCTTTGTATAATACTATTATATAAAAATTATTTATTATAAAATTCTCTGTTGATCAACTAAGATTAAATTTTTTTTTTGAAGACTTATTGCTTAATTTGTTTCATTTTTACCTACTTTTATGAAGTGCAGTTCTGATTTCTAGTAAACGTAAAGTAGTATAATAGTCAAATACTTGTTTCAATTGTTTTTTTATAAAATATCCTATTACTGTTATGGATGAAATTGAACTTTCATAATTTAAAATGTCATCATGATATACTTAAGATATAGGTACTTTACTAGTATTATTTCTCATTTTTTCATAATAGGAAATTGTTAATAGGACTAGAAATTCTATTTTAGAAGTGGGTGTTTATACTTTATTTTGAAAGTTAATTATTGATTATATTTTCAGAGAAAATTGAAGGTGACTTAGAAGTGGAAGAATCTCGTGAAAGTACGAATAAAAGTACTACTAATGGTTTGCCACTTCTCGATGTCACTAATGAATCAATTCCTGATTTGGTTGATTAAAAATAACAACGATTTATCGATGATCTCTATTCTTCCCGGACGTTAGTTCGTTTCCTTGTTTTCTTTTCATCTCATTAATTTGGTGCATTGTTATTTAATTTTCTCTTATTGAAATTACTTTGTTTTTCAAACTTATTTTTGTTTATTATTTTGGTTTTATGTAGTGGAGGTGATTTTCTTGAATTTAATATTGCACTTGTCCTCAGTGCCTTTCTGCATTGTGATGCCAGATCAATTCTTTTCTGTTCTTGGAAATAACATAATCAAATAAACTGATTTAGAACATATGAAGTAGTTTATTTAATTATATGTCTGCTTCAAAATTGTTAAGCGGTTCTGCAGAATTCAGGTCTTGTTTTATCTCTTTTATCTGCTAATCGTTTATTCTGCTTGCAAAGAATTATTTTATTAGCTTAGGATTTTTTGGTTTTTCTGTTTTCTGTAATTGGATCTTACGGACAAAAACATAGTCGTATTTCTGAGCATTTAAAGAATTTTAATTCTTTGGAACTACAGCGCAATGAAATTTAAAATGAGTAAAAAATTATTTTTCATCAAACTATAGTCGACATTATTGACGAAATTTAAGATTACTGTATAGTAACAGCACTGAACTCGTTTTTTTGAGTCATATCGGTTGTTTAGCACTGTTTTGAAATCATTATATTCATAATTAAAAAATGATATGCTTAATTACTTCCTGGCCGTCAAAGTACTTTTATCCTCATTGTTACGTTCATAACGAATTACAAATGTTATGTGGTCTAATGACTATTCAAAAAGTATATTGTATAAACAAATGTTTTGTGGTCTTTTGCTCTAGGATACCTCCTTTTCTAGTATTCTTTCGACTTACTTTTTAATAAATATTGAAAAAACTAATTTTTGGAATAGATTTTTCATCACTTTTATTATATTAGTTCTTTCAATAAAAAGTGATCTTTGTTTATTTATGTTATAGAGACGCTTCAGTATCATATGCTAAGAATGAGGTAGGTAGACTAAGTAATAATTCAACGATTTTGGAGATCACATTTCTAAATTACAATTCAGAATCTGTAATAAACGATTCGAGATCATTTTTTGGGTGAAGTTTCTGAACCGTCTGGTAACAAGTTAAAATATGTACATATACTTTTTCAGATCAGATTACCTAGAAAGTCTTTGACCGAAAAAGTGATTTATGAGAAAGCGATAATGTTCTTTTGACACGGTTCCATTTCCAGAACATCCAAAATTTTGTGTATTCGAATATTGTCCATTGCACATGCCCCATTTATTTTTCCGTTATTTTCACACATGAATAGGATCTAAAATGGAGTACTTATTCCGCTAATCGTATATCCCACAATTTATGCTTTTATCAGGTTTAAATCTTTCTTATGGTTATTATTATTTCGATTAACTAATTTTCGTAGCGCAGGGTCTTTATTGTTTATGTGGTTCAATAATTTGTAATCAATAGTGTGATAAGAAATATCGTGATAATTATTAGTTTAAGTATAAGTTGCCATCTGTATTCAATTATGAGGCATAAAAATTTTTTTTAATTTAGCCAATGACTTTCTTGTTCCTACTCTTTTAATAATTCGAAAATTTGGACCTTTTCCGTGCCTTGAGGACAAGTAAACCTTTCTGTTCTCCAAATAAGTGGAGTTGAATGCGCTGCTGTTGCAAATGGACAAAATAGTTCGGACGGTCGTTCGCCTCCCAATAACGTCCTTATATTGATTAAGGTCTCTGAAAAGAATTTGTTTCAGTTTTTGCTTCTCAGAATTATAATATTTCATTTACTCAAGATTTCAATCTTCACTGAGTAGGAAGTGATAAAGCGCTTTCATGCTTCGACTATCTAGATACGATCGCTTACTTCGAAAATGTCTAATCGTTGCTATCTTCAATGATGTTAAATGCAGTAAATGAACCGTCTGCGTCCAATTTTGTGTTATAGCAGCACCCGTACAATCGTTCTCCTTCTGTGAATTCCAATACATCGAATACAATTTTATGATCTTCTGTGAATGATGTATCTGTTTCTAATACTGCTATTGTATTCGGTCTCGTAAGTGCTTGCATAAAATTTCGATCATAAACTAAAATGCTAGATGTTTGACAACGATTTAGAAGTTTTAGAATATCTAAATATGGAAGGAGAGAAAAAAATGAAATAAACACTATACACATCTTTGATGATAGGAAAATTTGAAAATTAAGAGTTTTAGAATGACAAAAGTAGCAAAGTTACCCTTCAAAGATTCATAATTTTTTGATTTGAATAAGGAATTTTGTTGCAAAAGTCGGATTTTCCGTCTTTTCGAAATATTGAGATACTTACGTCTAACTCTTTGGAAAGTCGAACCGCGAGACATATGTGAACTTTGATAAGTGCACATTGACTTATCGAATAAACAACCACCAGCAGTATTGCATTCCAGAAGGTTGATAGTGAAAGGTAACTGTGGAGCAGGCGTTGTTGTAATGAATACTTCATTATATCGTTCAACGTTATTTGGATTAAACCACCTGGATAAGTTTTTTTTTCTGAATGTTTGATAAGGATTTTTCAAATTTGGCTGAAATTTCTTCTATTCAACATTTTACTATGTATTTTATTTTAATTTACAAGGAAATTAAATGTACAACAAACTTGAAAGTTTTATAACTTCAATTAGCTTTATTTATGGGTTCATTTTATTCGTTTATTTCATTAAAAATTTCGAGTAAGATTTCTAATAATATGCTAAATTTTCAAGAAAATCTCAACAACGAAAATTTTGATTTAAATATTCCATTATTTTTTCTTTTGTGTTTAATCCTACTTTTTCCTTTCCTCTTATTTTTTGATTCAAGTTAGGTATGAAGAACGTACTTGTTACCATTCACATCATCTCTTTCAGTCTTCTGGCTCTCAACGATTAAGCCGTCTGAATCATCAACCAAAAACTGAGCGAAAGCATCTCCAAAAATATCACTGAGTACTGGAATTTTGATAGTTTTTAAAGAATTTTTTTAATATTGCAGATGTTTCTTAAATTTCTAAAAATTAGTTAGAGATGAGTGAACTAACTAAATGAAGAGTTTGAATTAGATGGGTTTATAGAATTCTTGATAGTTATTTGTTTGCTCATTCCATGTCGAGAAGTTATAGCTTGTGTTGTAAATTCTTCCTTCTCCTCAGTTCGTCGGATCGAATATAATTTTATTGGTCTGTATTTTGCTCGTTTTAAAGATAAGTGACATTCTTCAGTGACAACTTTTATATTGTCGATAACTGCTGTCGCTATGGACTGACCATGATTATGTAGTTTGATATAAAACTAAAACGAAACATTTCTCGAACAAATGGACCTTAGATGTATGAATTAGTGAACTACTAAATGAAATTTATAACGAAAGATATCTTTGAAGATCTTCTTCATTATATTCCATGTCCTTTTTTATTTCAAAAAAAAATTATGATACTTGAATTAGCTGTTTAGGGGTGACAGTGAAATGCTTGCTGGCATAATCAGCAGATCTCCAGTTTCGTAGAAATGTGCAATATCGATAAATGTTATTTCCACCGTTAGCAAATTTCCAGCATAATTTGATCCGCGTTTTGGGTGTTTGATAAGCTCTAAAAATTTTGTGCTTTCAAAGTGTTTACTTTCATCAGTGAAAAGCTTATGATTGTGCCTTCCAAAAGACCTTTTTGATGACGAATCGCCACAGTTCTTGAGAATGTTTTAAATGATTTGTGGTGAAGCTCGAATTTCAAAATTTAATGAGAAATATAGGGTATAACGCACATTGTAAAATGAGTCATGCTAATAATTAAGATCAATATATATGTTTTTACAAAACAAACCTTACAAGAACTGTAAATTGACCCGTTTCGGAACATATGGGACACGAAGTCCAGTCGCTAGAGAATCTTTGTTCAGGTGTTACCGACGTGGCCAGGAAAAAATGGCCTGCAATGCATTTTTAGTATAGTTATTGGAAATGTTATAGGAAAAAGTTTGTCTCCGATTTTTTAAAGAATCGCATCAATTTATCTTATTAGATTTGTAATTTGCATATTTAATGAAGCAGTTTTTTTTTTTTTGCCTTAAATATGAGAAAAGTGGAATAGTTTAATACAATTTAAAGTGCACTATAGGAAGAAATTGTAAAATCGAATTTGAAAATACGGAAAATTTATTCGGAGAAAAAAAGTTCACTCTTTATTTTTTCCCTTTTTTACTTGAAAAATTGAAAAATCAGATAGTGTAAAATATGATTTGATCATCTCTTGGGATTATTTCGGGTTTTGTTTTGAGAAGTTGAATCAATTAATCTACTAAGCTGCTGGAGAACATGAATTATTTTCTCATGTTCGATTTAGACTGTCATGTTACAATAGTCAATTATTTTCACATGCTAAAATTTACACAAAACTCCAGTGATCCTTTGAAGTTTTTTGCATTATACAATCTGATACCGTAAGATGTAACAATACAAACATTATACCATGTGTTCTAAATATTTGTTGACATTTTTCAAACATAACTATCTTATTGATTGCTCTATTTCTATTGAATAAAAATTTATCAGTGATTTTTATCTTTGCATTTGCTTCTAGTTTGAGCGAAATATATGTTAGTTTTAAATTGCTTTTACAGTTGACAAAATATAGTAAAAAGATTTGGAAAAAAACAATTAAAAAGATAAAATAGAACATGGCATCATGCATTGAAATCTTTAGTTTTTCCAAAAAAAAAAAATTGTTTTTCCCGATATCGAAACCACACAAATAATCTACATTGAGAAATTTAATGATTTTTTTAGGGGCTATAATTGAATTTTGGATAAAAATTAAGGTTAAGCAATATTTTTTGTGCTTTTTTGAATCGTTTTCATGTATACGCTTATTTAAGCATATTTTTTTAACTTAATTTAAAGTAAGCTTTCAAGGGTTATCAAATTTGTTGTTTTTTAATTAGTGAGATTACGGAATAAAATAAATTATTTTTGTACTTGTAAGGATTAGAAATTCAATCACTAACTAATTCTTTTTTTTCTCAAAAATTCGAAGCGTGAAGGAATAATTGCGTGAAGGACTAAGCAATAAACTAAAGAGAAAGGATCATTCATCTGATGAACTTAATAACTTTAAAAAAACTCGTTTTTAATTTATAATAAAAAATGCTTGGAACTGAAATTAGATAAACATGGAAAAAGAAAATATTAAACATTAAAAGTGAAGAGTACATAGAAATTAACAGCATATTTGAAAGCATAATGGAATTCATTTGTTTATATTAAAATCCTGTGGCCTAATTTAGCAGTTACAGCAATTGAAGGAAGAATAAGCAATTATCAATTACTTCTATTGATTTATTATTTTCTTCCCAAACCTTATAATATTCTACTAGAAATATTTTATTTATTCGAAAAAATTACTTAGTTTATCGGGATGAAATTGTGAATGCAGAACTGTTCCGTTTTTATCATCATAATTTTTACCGCGGTATATTTGCCACGGTGCACCGCTACCTTTATTCTTCCAGCAACAGAATGTCCAATTAAAATTGCAATCAAGCGAACTACCAAAAACTGCAAATGTAACAAGTTGTTGAGATGATTAAAGTTTATCGAATGGTTATAACTATCATAAATATCATAGTGTAATATTATAAAATAGAAATACAAAGAAAAAAAAAACATTATGAGAAATGATTTTAGACAGGGGAAAAAGAAAAGATTTGTAATCTAATTGTCTCAAAATTTTCTGTGTATCTTAAAAAAGTTAAGATTTTGCTGAAGTTAGCTTATCAGCTTAGTTGATTTATAAAGGATCATATATTGTATTATTTAAGAGTAATGAAAGAGAACTGAAAAGTAGCTTAGACGAATTTTTTTTCTTTTTCTTAAATTAAGCTTTAATGCTTACCTCGTAATGGTAAAAAAATGACGAGTAGAGGAGGAAGAAGCAGAATGCGCCAGTGAAGTTGAAACATGACGATGAAATAAAAGGAGGACTGAATTCGTATCACCCACACTACAATTGACAATAATTCTAGGACTGAATGAAGAGATCGGCGTATCGTCACATTTCATTTCATTCCATTTCATTCCATTTCATCTCATCAGCACTTCTTCCATTGTCGTCATTATCGTCGAATGTATTCATGGATATCATTAATAGCTGATGTAACAGCGCCTTCTTCATTCAACTAGTTCCTATTCCTACTATCTTCTTCTATTCAACAGGATCACTAATCAAAATAACAAAGATATTTTGCTAGAAGGAAGCATCATTTTCACAGATAAACAACACTACTATGACGTCATACTTATTAATTATAAAGCTTTAAAGAAATTTATAATCTTTTATTAAATTTCCAAATATGAAATATTTCAGCATTTCAAAAATTTTAAAATATTGCAAAAATACGAATTTTTTATTGATTTTTAGTGTTTTTAAAATAAATTAAAAAATTTTACTGTTTTGTAATAAATAAATAATAGCTGTTGTGATTTAAGTGATAATGTTTGAGAAACATTTTATCATAATCTATTCAGCATGAGAGTGGATAAAGATAAATATGAGTGATGATGCTGTGTGATGAATGTGATAATCTGATATTTCGTTCTTTTGTCCTACATTTCGTCCTAGATATTCTTTTGGTTTACCACATCAAAGATTCAGTTCTAATTTTAACTTCCAGTTTTTACAAAATATCTTTCTTTTCTGAACTTTCCAAAATTATCATTTGAAAAATCTCACTTGCAGTAAAAGTAATTGAATAAATACTTTTCCAACGAGCATATTCTTTTTTTACATAAAATTAATTGGAAAATCTTAATTTTCATAAAAATACTTCGTGGTGGGTGGCTTATTCCAGTTTTTACTCTGTAAAAATGTCATTTTATAATTTAAGCAGTTATCGCTCAAAAAATATTAAGGTAATTCTTCCTACTTATTAAAAAATTTTTCATTTCAATTTTAAATCAACAGCGCTTTAAATCAATTGCCGCTACTTTCCTGTATTTATTATTACTTCCAGTGATATTAGGCTTTAAACAGGTATTTTTAAAGCTGAACTCCAATAAAACTTATTTTCATCAAGTTTGCAGGAGTCTTCAAGCAATAATGGTAGACAAGTATTTGACACGACAAAAACGTATCTTTTAAGAAGTTTTCTCTGATCAAGTTAAAGTCATTAAATTTTTTAAGGGAAAAGAACAGGATTTTAGAAAATTAACTGTCTTTCGTATTGTTTTGAAGGATGGAGAGAGAAAAGTAATAAAGTGTCCGTTCCATAGCTCATTAAAAGATGAATAACTTCAATTGTTTGAAATGACTAAAATATTTGTGAAATGCATTCTAGGAATTATCGGGATGGAAATATACCAGAAATAGGTTCAACAATATACGATACAATACCAACTGGTGGCGATACATTTTTCGACGAATTATTTGATAGTAAACAAAATGGAAGAGGAAGACGTTCTAGACGTGAAACAGGTTTAGGAACAAGTCAAGCAAAAAGCTTTAATATATCTCGGTACGTCTTTTCAACAGTTCGCTTTGCCTTTCTTCAGCAAAAATCATTTGTGCATTTAGCCTTTTTAGGCAAATAATTGAAAATTTTGCAAAATTAATTAATCTCAAAATAATGAAAAAAATAGAAATGGAATATGATTACATAAATTTCTTCCTAATTAATTGCTATTCATATTTGTTTACAAGAAACTATCAAAATAATTCATTTTACATGTTTACTTAAAGTATGATAATAATGTTGTGATAGCAAGAAGTAACTGAATAGAAATGCAAAGTTTACAGATAGGAATTTAATTTCAAATTTTCGTTTCATCAAATTTCTTTCTCTAATTGTCTATGAAATATTTTAAAAAATAATGTCTCGTTTTTACCTTTTCAGTTATCTCATCATTTTGTTAAATTATTTTGTGAAATTGTGAAAAAGAATTATGATGGAGAAAAAAATTCATTTATGAGAAAAATTAAGAAACGAAAAACACATATAGGCTTTCTTCTAATATTTAAAATCAATAAAAACAAAATATATCGATTACGATTAATCAGTAAGAATGTGAAAGAAATATTTAGAAAACAGGAAGATAGAATAAAAGTATAATCAAAGTTAGCAATGATCCGTATACTTACTTAGTACAATTTTCAATTTTTGCAGGAAAAAAAGTATGCATATTTCATGTAGAATACATTTAATGTAATGAGCATAATGAATGACATTATCTGCAAAATGTTTTAATTAATTGAATTATAAAGGAAGAAAGTATAAATACTAAAATTACTTTCTACTACTTAGGTCAGAGCAATCATTTCACTTTCTTTACTGCTAACTATTTTTAAATATATCAAAGAGTGGACGAAGGATAGTGAAAGTTAGAAGTGAAGTAAAATTAAAGTTAATGTCATTACTTCATATTTCTTAATTTATTTTGCAAGACGATAAAAAATTCTAATTTATTCTGACCACTAAGTTACAGATAAGATTGTTTATGATGTGAGAATGAAAGATTGTTCTTTAGCTTACTCAGAAACATTGAATTTTAGTGAATTTTCACTGATGACCGAATTTCCATCTCTTTTTCATAAAATTTGCTGTTTAAGCAAATAATTTATAAGAGAAATGAGAGATTAGCAGAAGAAAGTAAATATAAGGCTGTTTTCCGATTACTGACAGGATGAGTATCAAGGAAATATGAAAAGAAATGGAGCAGATTAAATTCGAAGAGTAAACTAAGTAAATGTTAAGTAGTAACTTTGTACAGATCGAGAAGTCGTGCTCAACTGTTAGAGGATGAAGTTCGTTCCGATTCGATCTCATGTAGACGAAGAAGTGTGAAAGGAAGAAAATATGATGTTATACTGCCCGGACACGAAAATGATGTAAGTGAAATTAAAAATAAAATTTTAATTTGCAGCAATTAATTTTAATAATACTTTCGTCCTACTCATTTGAAGTACACATAATTGTTGGCAAAACTGCAGGTTGATGATGACAATTGCGCATTCACTGATCTCATAGCAACTGATTACAATAATCCTTCATTACATAGGAATGTCCAAAGTCCAGGAAATCATCGCAGTAAACATTTTATTTACTAAGTTTTCGACTAAAAGTTAAACTCTCAGAAAATTTGAAAAACGGCGAAATTAAAAAAAAAGCGATTAGAAATGAAGAAAATGTCGAATGTTAGTATAATGATAGGAAAAGATATCAAAATAGTTTTTGAAAAAAAATAACAACAAGGATAACATTTACTCTTTTTTACTCCAGTAAATTGCTTAAACCTAATTTTCTTATAAGATTTTAAAAGAACGATGAATTATTCAATACGTAGAATTTATCGTATAGTAATTTTACTGAAGAACTAATCTTAAAAAAATTGAATTTAATTTTTGTTTAACCCTTGGATAGTCTTCAGCTACAAAAGACAAATCACCAGTTCGACTCGAAACGACAAGAAATTTCGGTATATCTTTATACGATGGTACTGATGACTTTTCTACCATTACACTGACCGTAAGTTTAAAGTTGTTACATTTGACCTAAACTATTCATAAATTTTCGCGTTTTGTAAACATTGTAATTTAGTCTGTGATATATATATCATATAACATCTGATTACATTCTAAAGTTACGATATACAGATTTATGCATCCTGTTTTGTTCGTATTATAAAATTTATAGTTGGTATTGTAGAGATACGAAGAGGATATACGAGATGATACGAAGGCTTCATTATTAGATGTTCCAGACAGGAAGAAAACTCGAATAGAGCAACAAGGTGCTAGTACCATGACAAGAGGTATATCAGGTTTTTCTGCCACTTCCATCCAGGAATAAACAGTCCTAAAATTGTGAATGCCTAGGAGAGAAACATGTAAGACGCATAATTATCCGGATATTCGGAAAAATTTTTTTTGTTATAAAAGATGAAAATAAAACAAACATAGTTAGTGTTTTTGCAGCTTCAGTAAAGGATGAAAAACCGCAATGTTTTTTACAACTTCCGATTTCGGTTTGTCCTCTTATTCCTCATTATTCCATCTTTCAAATATTGAAAGTGGTTTCTAATTTAACTAATAATGGTAATGTGATTTATAGATTAGATATCAGTTCAAGTAGGTCATAGACCTACTGTAAAATGACATCTACATGATTTATTGTTTTGTTAATCTTATTGATTAGTTCGATACAGTCTGATATGACATTGTTTCAATAAATAATCACAAAAATTCAGGTGATGACAGAACAATATATTCGTATCACACCCATGGTGCGGCAATCTTGGCTTCATTCAATAATTTACATCTTTTCTACTAATGAGATGGGACATTGCAATATTGAGCAAATTGACCGAATGTTAACTGTGAGTATTTCATTACTTTTATTTAAGAATATTTTAAAATTAAATCAGAATAGAAATTGAATATTTGCATTCATTGAAATTTTTTATCAGTTTTATTAGTACCATATGTATTTGAAGTTAGTTATAAAATGCTGAAGCATATAAGTATCAATTTGCTAGTGATAAGAGTAATGATACGAGTTAGCCTTTATCAGATGTTCAGTCTAAGTAGCATTTGTTATTGCGGATGCAAGCTCTTCAAGCGTGATGAATTGTGAAATTACGAGTAAAGCAATTTAAAGTGATAATTAACTTCATTAGATTTGCGTATTTAATTAATTTAGCAACATCGTTGAATAATTCATGCATAATAATTAAGTTACTGATTATGTGACAGTTATAAATTAAAATGTGGCATTCATTGACTCAATTTTAGGATGCACCAATAATGAATTGTGAAATTAATGAGGCAGAGTGCGATAAAAGGCCGTTAAATTTGAGAGAAGATATATTTGTTAAAAATAATATTATCAAAATAAGACGATCGGCACTATTCTCTGATTTGCAAAATGGAAAGGAAGTGATAAAGAATGATCGACGTACTTATAATAATTTATGTCCAGCAGAAGTGACTAATGCTGCGCAACGTGAAGTTTATGGGTTAGTAAATTGTGTGTTATAATTTTGAATTGATTGTTTGGTATAACGATAATGATTCAATCTCTCTGTAATTCCTAAAATTTCAACAATTATTCAATGGCATAAATTTTGCTCATTTTATAATTTTTCTTTTTTCATTGAGAAAAAGATTTTTATAAGGTATCTTTAAAATAATATTGAAAAATATAGTGATAGAAATATTATCATATTTCAGTAATATGGCTTTGAAACCACAATCAATGTTAAATATCACTTCGGTTTACGGCGAACAACGCTCCATCAATGGTAATATTCGACTAATCGAAAAGTTGATAATCACTTTATCCAGTGGAAAAGAACCTCAAGCAACTCTACGTCTACAAAAGCAAATTGAAAAACGAATAATTGAGCCGAAAAATTACAACTTACCAATACAGTACACTGAGGCAGTACTAGTTGGACAGCGTCGAATCGATATCACTCGTGAAGTCGAAATTAAACCGCGGGAAGGATTGAGTCAGTTTATGACTGCTGGAGAGCCGGAAGTATTTGAATTTGGCGAAGTACGACGATATGCTAATTTTATATTGTCAAGTGAGGATTGGAATTTCGAATTTTTCTAAGTATTTGCAAATGACACTTGAATTAATTGATTAAAGCATAGTTTGAGTATTACCGATGTTAATAAAACTTGAGATAAATAATAACTTGCAAAGTTTAACAATATTAAAATATTATAGATATCAAAATTAAAATCTTTTAGAGTTCAAAATTATTTCGAAGATAACATAAACATATAAGCAAATATATCTTTGAAAATTTCCACTTTATTTTTAATATTGAATATCTCCCTTCAAGCATAAATTACTGAATTAGAGATATTGAAATTTGTGCAGAACTTGAAGCTTTATATCAAGGCAATTTAAATAAGCATCGAGACAATTAAGTTGATCTATTTTATTTGTTTCTTATGTCCTACAAGATAAATTTTGGAAAATAATAGTTTAATTAGTATTAGTGAACATCAACAATACTTTTTGCGTACAGCTAGCCAATTGATCATAGAATATTTTTTTGCTCAAAATATTTTCTAATATTAAATCTTGTTTCCTTACTAATTTAAATTAATATTATGTAGAATTCGAAATATAAAGAAACCATCTATCCTCTCACTTTAACTGTAAGTAAGATGGTAATAACTGAAAGTATCGAAATGGGAATAAATATTTTACTGCCAAAGATTCATTCATCATTTTAGAATAGAAAGTTATAACTCATTTAATTTTTAATTTAATAAAAGCAAAGTAAAATCCTTTTTCTCATTGATTATTTTTATTTTAAAATATCTTCTAATTTAACTATTGAGAATTACATGAGTAAGTAATCGTTACTCTTAGTTTCATACCTTCTTCCTATAATCTGGTATTATAATGTTGAAAATTTTCATAGTTACATGATCATCAATCCTCCCCCCTTCATTTCCTTTATTTTCAGCCAATCGATCACCTGATAGTGCCAAATTTGATTATCCAATTTATCAATTATCATCACCAAAACTTTTAACTAGTGAACAGATCAGTCCAACTAAAGAAACCTTACCTCGTAAATTTTCATCTAGGTACGATTACAAATTATTTTATCTAATTTTCTACGTTAAGTAAATTCAATGCAAATTCTTCAATAGCAGAATTTTTTGTCAATTTACTATTAAAGTGATTGTAAGAGCTGAAGCATGAAAATACCCGAGTTATATCAGGAAATTAATGATTATACGGATTAGATAGATATTTTGTACAACAAATTTCGTTTAATTCTGCTTTGTCTTACATTTCAAGGGAACGCAAACAATCGAAATCAGTAAAAATTATGGATAAACGTGAAAAAGGTAATGTTATTAAGAATGCTTATTAATTTTGCATATATTAAACAGTTCCTAAATATGGAAACAAATACAGTTAATAATACTGTGCGAAATTTTAAATTTTCACAAAATTTCTAATCAAAAATTATCTTCATATTTCTGACTTGAAAATTATGGATTTTTCAGAACAAATACCTGTGCAAAAAACTCAGGAAAAGTGCACTGAAGTGCCAGTTATACGGGTAAAAATTTAGCAAAATTTAAAAAATCTTTTTAAGGTAAAGTATAAAGATAATTTTAAGTGCACTTTTATAGTATTATCTTTTATTTTTTTATTATTTTTTTATTTTATAGTATTATCTTTTATTTTTTTAGTATCTTTTATTTTTTTAATGAGTAACTGACATCCGAAAATCTTCCAGTGTATTTCAGGAAGTAAACGCTAGTGGAATATCAGTCATAAATGGAATTTCTGAATCGCCTGTAAGCGTTTTTAAATCACCATCAAGTTTAGACTTTATTAAAAGCACTTTGTGATGACGTTTAGACTTCTTTATCATTCGATTTTGAAATCATTTTTCTTCGAAGTTCAAAAACTTGTCGAGCATGTGATAATGACTTGCACACTTTTTCTTTTATTAAAATTTTACGGAAATCGATAATTATTATATATGTACATATATTGGAAATTATTAAAGTTATATATGCTTATTATGAATCCTTGAAATTATTCGAAAATTTAAGTCCTAATATCGCAGAATTGTAAAAGAGCATTATTTGAAGAATAATAAAATATAATTAAATATTTTTCATGTGTTTCAGGAATCTACCAAACAAAAACAACTTGACGATAATTCAAAGAAAGGAAAAACAGGCTGGAAACTGCTTGTTAAATCTTCTTATTGAAAATATTCATTTGCTAAATGCAAAGAGATTAAATCTAAAACAATTTTTAAGCATCGAAGTTCAAATTTATGCAAATACCTATTAACATTTAAATCACATAAAGCAGAAAATTCCTAAAAATCCGCTTTAAATGATCAATAAATTATCAAAAATTTATTTCAATTTGCAGAATCTCGGTCAAAAAAATCACGCTTAGTACGTGGTTTTCGACGTTCGAGTCGTTGGAGCAGATTTGCATTAATTAAACCTCAAGTTCCAACCAAGTCTCAAGTTCCAATCAAATATCATCCAGCTTCTACAGAATCAATAAATTTTATCCCATTGGAAACATCAACACCAATTAAAAGGGTAATCGAATAGTTTAAAATGAATGAAAATAATTGATAGATAATCTTACCCGAAGAATTTTACTTATTTCACAGGTATGAATGTAAAAGTTTTAGCATCATAAAAAACCAGAAGATTTGGATGAGCAAAGTAAATTTCTGATAGAGAAACATGTGAAAACATCACGAAGTAGGAGTTCAGGTACTGGAACACACATACGCTCTACTCTCGATTGTGATATTACCGGTGAGCTTTATTTCGGGAAATATTTAATTCAATTAAAATGCAAAATATTTTTTTTTTCAGAATTTAAAAAAGCTTTCAATTGAAAGTGATAATTTCCCAGCTGAAACTTTTTTACTAAATAATAACTTAGTCCAGTTTCAGAACAAAGTAATATCTATGCAATCATTTCTGCAAAGCAATTTAATTATTTCAAAATTAACTCAATATGCTAATAATGCAATTAATAAATTTGATAAACCTATAATTATAAGTCATTTGATCAAATTATATCTTTTAATAAAGAAAAAATTTGAAAGAGATATCGCAGGATTTTTTAGTAAGCACGACTGAAGAAGTAAGTGTGACAGAAATTCCAATCGAAATTAAGGGAGCCTTAAATGGTTTGCCATGGTGCACAACGATCCGATTACGAGTGAAGCATAATGCTAATGAAAAGCCAACTTTCATTCCAAATCTCTGTAAAATATTCCAGAATTTATCATAACAATTTTCGCTTTCATATTCTCCTTATAATCTCATTCTTTTCTCTTCACTCCCGATCAGTAACTTCAAGAAAAATCAATTTTTCACGAAAAAACCTGGAAAATAGTCAAATTCTGGTTTAACCTCAAAATATACTTTCTTTCACTGAATTCAGTAATGAGTCTAGTTTATAAATTCAGTTAATGATGACGAAAAGGTAATCAAAATCTGTAAAATACTTAAAAGTCAGAATTTATTGATCGCAACCATCTTGATATCGTGAAATTTAAATCGAAATTCGAATTTTTAACTGGTTCTTTTTGCAAATTATTATAGCATGTAATTACCGTTAAATTTATAGCTTAAAAAAAAAACATTTCCAGTATCACTCAATCACAATATATTATGGCAAAGTGAGGAATCAAAAGAGGCAATTACTGGTAATGCAATGAAGAAATGAATTTGATGATAATAAACGACCAAAGAGGGATGCTTACACTTTTACTTACTGAACTTCGATATATACTGATATTCAACTGACAAAAATGCTTACTGAACGCAGCTAATAAAATGCTACTTTTATTTAATATTCGATGTTTTTCGATTCAATTTTAAATTTCATACCAATTCATTTTATCATGCTTTGAATAAGCAACAACAAAAATAGAAAAGATAAAGCAAATTGCTACTTAAAAAAAATCATTCTATATCATTTGAATCCTGGAAAGTTAAAAAGTTTTTAGTTATAAATGAATATTTAATTAGTAAATCTGAGAAATACTGAAATGAAGATGAAAAAATTATCGAAAAATCTAAAATATTCATATATTAAAGGAAAATACAGAAGTTGTTACACACATAGTAAAATATTAGATAAGAAAATTATTCTTAAAAAGAATTTGGAACTTTACAGTATTTTTTATTCATCAAAATTCATTTTTCTATTTAATATCAATTGCTAGAATGGTCCTACGAATGCTATACATAATGTTCGAATCCTAGAATAGGCGTGGAAGTTGCAGATCTATTATGGTCAATCATTAAGCAGCCATTTTGCGTATTATAGCTTTGATTAGCCATATTGTCCATGGAAGAATATGGTACCTGGAACATTCATATTTCATTTCATTCAAAAAAATTCCAAATATTTCAAGATAATTAGAAATTTGATTTACTTTCTTTATAAATCAAAAATGCGTGATTTAAATGAAAATTTTTATTTTTTAAATTGAATTTACAAGTACCTGCATGAAGTGTTGAGAATTTTGCTGTGGAATTGTACTTGGTGAAAACTGGTTAGTACTTTCGTATGAACAATATGAATTCAGATTGCAGCATTCTTTAGAACGATCAAACAAGGTAGATGAATTTGATGAATTTGAACTATCAGGTGTTATTGCAGTTTTAGTGCCAGAATTTGCTATCATTTCCAATGGTGTAGATGATACTTCGATAATTCGTGGTTTCTAATTTTTAATACAAAATAATAAAATGCGTCGTTTAAATTTCAAAGTTGAAATGGGAATGAAAACAATTATTAATAATCAATCTTTGAAAATCTTGAAAAAATTTGCTGATGAATTTATTAATTTTAGAATAAATATGGTACTTGCAAGAATTACCTTTATATTTTTCGATTTTCCATTCCCATTTGTGATAGAACCGTTTTGCATGCGAAGATTCATAAAGTACTGAATTACTTCTTTATACTCATTGTAACTAGCAATATCTTCTGGTGTTTGATCCATATTATCAGGAATGTATCGTCGTGCACCAGCAGTCACCAACATATGAACCATCTCAACATGACCCTGAGATGCAGCCAAAAATAGCGGTGTTTGTCCCTGTAAGAAGAAATTATCATATGCTAATGGTATATTTGATCGTCATAGACGAAAACGGATATTACCTCTATCTTCCCGGTATATGCAGAAAAACTTTCAACTTGTTCATATGTAATTTCGAAAATGTTATTCAACAATCAATGTTGTAATTCAGGAAACGGATTACGGAAATGAATTTGCAAACCATATGATCCTGAATATTGAGATTAGCTCCTTGTTCCACCAAATATCTTGCCAATTCTTGATTACTTTGCATTACAGCATAATGAAGTGCTGTTCTTCCTTTATACAATTTACCATTGACATGACTACCGGTACAGTTAATATCAGCTCCCGCATCGATCAATAGCGCAACTGCTTCGGGATCTCGATAACCAAGTTTAGCTATAGTCATTAATGGACTACAATCTGTATCATCGATCGCATCTACCTTAACAATTATAAAATGGTATTTTCAAATGATTTCTTTTCATCTAAAAATATGTTCAAAAGAGAATCATGAGAAATACTGAAATAAAACAAGCCTCTATCGTTTCTGTTTCAAGAATGATACGAATAATATCAGCGGCATTTATTGAGGCTGCATGATGTAGCACTGTACGATTATAAATATCTGTTACTGTAATATCGGCACCAAACTGTATGAGACATTTTACCACCTCCGCACGTCCAGCTTTTATCGCCATAATTAAAGCTGTCTCACCGGAATCATCTTGAGCATCGATAAGAGCTCCAACTAAGAATAGATTTTCCACATCTGTACAACTTGTTTCCTCACTTTTCCCCTGATTCAGCGCTGTTAGCATTAATGCTGTCTTCCCATCGTTACTTTTCATATTAACAAGTGATTTATCGATCTTAATTCTTACAATTTATGGAATATTTCAATCTAATTATTAGCTATTCGGAGATAAATAGTCAATTATTGATTGCTTGATTTTTAAAGAAAAGAATGAAATTTGATCAAGTAATAGAAACTAGAAAACTTGTTCTTAACTACTGGATAACAAAAAGTTAAATATGATAAAAATTGAGTTATCCTCTTAATAATAATAATAATCAATTGAAAATGAGTTCATTGTAATATCAACTTGTCAAAATCGAACATTTATAATATATTTTTTAAAAATAAAAATTCGCTGAAGTTTTTTAAATTTTTAAAAATTTCACAAAGAATAAAATTGCTTTCACCGGTGTTTTAATTGGAAAAGAATCCATAGCCTGATCATGAAGCATAGTCCACTTTCTCTCGCATACTTTTTCATCATCAGGATTAGGAATTAGATAAATCTCGGTAAAAAAATCCTTTTGCTTATTTTCATTGATTTTTTCACTTATCACATTATTACTTTGCATATTTTCATTACTCTCCCAATCATCTTTAAGCAATTTCAGCGGATAATCTAAAAAGCAATATTTCTTTCTATTTCTAAATTAATCAAAAATAACACCTGCATAAAGTTCTCTTAATAATTAGTTTATTATAATAGGTAAGTTATAACGATAATACTTACAATTTTCAAGAGTAGGTGGAAACCATGTTCCAGCTACGTGGACCTTTTTTCGTAGTCGATTTGCAACATTTCGACGCTTGAGATTTTTGTGAAGTGCAAATAGGATAGCAATTACAAATATTTGTAATACAAAACCCGAAAGAACATAAATTTTCCACTTCTTCCAATTTATAGTACTAGTTGATAGCTCAGCTTCAGCAGCGTGTAAACGTGTACCAAGAGGCCACAGTAGCTAAAGAACACGTATAATTTCTATCTCAAATAAAATAATTGAACAACAGTAAGTTATTTCGATAACTTACGAGCAATTCTTTATGATAGCTACAAATTTTTGATTTTACTTTCTCAAAAACTATGTATTTAGTTATTTAAACTTAATGAAATCTTGCCTGGTTTGAACTCATTGCACCTATGAAATTAGCAGCTTGCTCCACATCAGTGATATAATTTTGACAGTTACCTTCATTACGACATTGTACTGTTTCAATATTAAAGTATACTTTCGTACCATACAATCCTACATGAAAGAGAAAATTAACATTCACTCTTTGAATATTCTTGAAAAATTAAACTGAATTTTAATGAATTAAAATAAAGATAAATGGAAAGTTTTCTGATTTGAGAAGTATCAGTAAAATGCCCTGATATACATAAATATTCAAAGTTAACAAATTTAAAGGACTTAATCAAGAAAAAGAAATATCAGTCATATAATAATGAAATTTAAAACAAACTACCCGTCTTATCAACCTGATAATTTCACATAAATATCTTAAAAACAATTAGTATAATTCAAAGTTTGTATATAATTAACCATTTTCATCTGCATTCCATGAATACAATCGTTTATTGTTATACTTGTCAACAGCAATGGTAACTCTGGTCTGCATGCCTTGGCTCAGGGTGTACTGTAGAACAGGAGCATACTTCAAAAATTCATCTGGCTTCATGAGGATTATCAGACTCAAGCTTCCTTCTAACTGAAATAAAATATCAAAACTTATTCCTATTTGCAAGTTGAACAATTATGGTCCTGCTCTAGCTATTGTTGATGCAAGTACCATTGCAATAACATGAATTTATTAGATCACTTAAATCATATAGCATGTCACCAATCACTTGAAATATAGCAATCTGACTTTAAATGATAAAGAAGAGTAACTCTTATCAATACGGTAATTTCTCTTGCTGTAAATGAAAGATTAGTAGAGTAATGATAAGTAAACCTTATTATGTGCAATATTCTGCGTACAATCAGTACCATCAAAATAGCACTCTTCAGTGAAACATTCTTGATCGCAGTAGTCATCGTTGAAACGAGCGGAACAGTAATCTTCAAATAAACATCTTTCTCTTTTCCTATTACAATCGAATCCATCCAAAAGACACTCAGAACGATAACATACCTTTAAGAATCACGATAAAAGATACTGTAGGTAGTGATCAACGAAAGAGTAATCATAAGTAAACCTTTAAAATTTTATAAGATCAGATAAAGAACAAGCCCTAAGAAGCAATTTGAAAAACTTTTTCTACCAGTAATTACCAACCGAATCGCATTTATTATCGTGAAACACTCGACCACAAAAATCTGGAAATGGACAATGCCGAAATGGTTCCAGGTGTGCAGTGCAATCGAATCCATCATATTGGCATGCAGGATAATTGCACTCTGAATCACATACATTGTTACCAGCTTTTGATGAACAATTCTGAAGCAAACAAATCTGCTCCTCCAATAACTCTTCGAGATGATTATTGTCCAGGAAAATACGGTGCTGCTTGCACATACGACCTTCGAAACCCGGTGGACATATCTTCTCACAATTTGCACCGTAAAAAGCTGAAAAATTACTACAAAGTGAATAATTCATTGATCACTAAGTTAATTTATCAGTTTACTTGATCAATAACTTAAGAACATTTTTTTAAGATTAACATCAATGTTTAATTTATAATCATTAGCTAGTTTGAACCATTTCCGGTATGTTTGATATTTGCATGAGAAGGATTTTATGCAGCAAAACCGTGCTCCATCAAATACTTATGATAGATGTGCATTTGATATACTTTCAGTTATCTTGGAGAGTAAGTGTAAAGAAAATAATATATCCAGAAAATTGGTTTCTTCAAAAGATAACTTGGCTGGTTCAATATGTGGACAAGTAGATAAGCTACTTAATGGATGAATGTATGATTTTTTTTTAAGATTTAATTATTGAGAAAGAAAATAAATGACCATTTTGACAGATGCATTCATAATGATCGCCGTAATCAAGGCAGGATGCACCGTTAAGACAAGGATTTGGCTCACATTCGTTTTCATGGATCATACAATATGGATCATTATATCCTGCAGGACAATCACAATACCAGGATCCAAATGTGTTCACGCATATTCCACCATTGAAGCATAATTTATCATTCTGAAAGTAAACTATGAAACTCAAATTCACCGATCGCTTATATGATAATTTTTTCTTTGTTTCGCAATTTCATTTATTGTAGCACAAAGATGATTTTTTTTCTTCACCTGTAATTGTATTGCATATTTTTTAGTTCTAGTCTTTTAGGCTTTAAATTTGATTCTACAGATGAAACCTGGAACCTCGATACATTCGTTTATATCAGTGGCGCAATTTTGACCTGTGGTACCTTTCATACAGTTACAGAGAAATTCGCCACTTGCAGTGTTTGTAATGCATTCGGAACCATTTCCGCATGGTTTCTGCATGCAAGGGTCATCCAAATGACAAAATAAACCTGTGGAAACAATAAAACTCTCACGGACATGTCAAAGTATCCATTATAGTGCAGATTATTCAATGAAAAAAAAATCTCTGTGGGATCGCGCTAAAGTATGGGAATATGATCATTCATCTCTGTGTCAACTTTACTATTATTATTAAACTAGTACAAGTTAAAAAATCGAACCAATTCTTCCTGGTGGACAAGCACAAGTATACTTAGCAATACCATCAATACAGGTACTGCCAGGTGCGCATAAATTTTCCACGCAATCATCTTCGTTTATTGAACAATTCTTCCCGTGGTAACCGTTCAGGCAAACGCATTTATAATCATAAGTACCAATGCTTACACAAGTTCCGCCATTTTCGCATAAATTATTACTAGATTTCTCACAATAACCTATAATTATGATCTTTGAGCAAAACTATTATCTAAGATTAAGTATTTTAGCTGGAATTTAAAGTTTACTAAAATTTTTTAAATGAGAAAATTTGAGCAAGAGATTTTTAAAGAGTAACTTCTATTACATGCTCACAATAACAACAAACATTTTTCTTGATTAAATCGTTTTAAACTTCAACAAATTCACCTGCAAATGCAAAATAGCAGCCGAGAAGTACCAGTGCGAAAAGACGGACAAACATATCTCTGATAAAGATATCGTTAGTGAGTGAGAAATGATTATTGTTAATTTCCAGGCTGAAATATTTTTTTCAAAAGATGATAAAATGAAAATGGCTAATTTTGAGAATTAGAAATTTACGCAAAATTACAGGAGAGGCTGAAAATTAATAGGTTAGAAGAAAGAACAAAGTTTTCTCGACAAATAAAAAACCTAATAAGCTTGATCTCATTTATATTCTAATTTCCGATTTAGACTGATAAGAGAAGCAATTGAGTGATATGTAGAGAGATTTCACTACTAGAACGGCTTCTGAATACTTTTAACGTCCTGATAGTTTTGAGGTTACAATCTTTGAACCTTCTGCACTGCAGAACGAAGTATTCATCAAATGTTTTGAAAATGATACTGATATTTGAAAAAGAAAGTAAGAGAAGGAAATTCTCATAAGGAAGAACGGATATCTGGAACTTGTTTCGAGTACAATGAACAATAATGGTAAGTTCTTGTGACCTTAAGAGATCACTGGCAAGCTAATTAACTACCAGAGAAAATCTATTCCCTTCAATTGTTTTTCCGTTTTTCCCTCGGAATTAATTCCTTTCACAACACTTTATAAATGAACTCAAATTTTTCTCATGTTAAAAAAAAATCTTCCAATAATCCTACCATCTTGTGGACTTTTTGCTTATTTGCCATACAGTGACTGAAATTTAACTTCACAGTTCAAGAGTTTAATTTTTTGTTCCAATATATTATTAATATAGTAAATGAACTTTTCTTTTACTGCATTTAGCAAAAATTAGTGAATTGTCTATTTCATTAATTAATTTGAAATTATGAAGCAATTTTAGAATTTACTCCGGTAATTAAGGATTTATTAAGTAATTAATTATTTTAGTAATTAAAGGATTCTAATTGTGTTAATGCATTTGATTATCACTGATGAAAATTGTATAATTTTGCTATGTGCGATAATGCGTATATAATAAAATACGGCGATTAAATTTTTCAAAAAACTTAAATTTTTGAATTCATTTTCGATCAAATCAAATTTTCCGACAAAAGCAACTTTATACGAAATGATTTAAGAATTGTGGAAGTTGCAGAAATTTTTATGAATAAAGTTTTATTTAAAATAAATTTAACATCATACTTTATACATCATGTTCATTAGCATTTTGCTTCTTGAAATTATTTAAGAGTTTTTTTTCTCTATTCTTATACGATGCTCTTTATCTTTTGTCGTTTCTGAAACAGTTCATTTAGAAAACTGTAAAAATACTTCAACTTTTTGTAACCAGTTTTCCTTAGTCACCTAATGTTTTGAAGCAGTGAATTCTCGAACTTCTAACTCAGCTCACATTTAATTTCGTTACATTTCAAGTTTAGTTATTTATTTCTTAGTTAGAAGGGTGAGAGTTTCAAAATACATTTAGAAGGAAGCGAAAATAATGAGTGAAAGCAAAAATGTCTATCACTTTTTTTTTATTGTTTTGATGTTTTGAAATGATAGGGATAATAAAAAAAGCTTACTTAAACATTTTAAAGTAATTTTGAATTAAAGAAATCGATTACAATAATACATATTCTACTATTCCATTCTACTTTTGATGCTTTTCATCAAACTCTGATCTTCTGTTTTGATATCAAATTCCTCAGTGCTTTTTTCTTCTTCTGCAAAATGAATAAAGTTCCCATTTTCATCGATGGCGCAACAATCACAACATAAGCAACATTCGCATAGAACACGCCACGGTGGACAAATTAAGCATAGCATCAATATCGGTACTGTAAAGAAAGAAGCATGTTAATTAAAGCATGTTAATTAAGAATGTTAATATAATGATATGGAGTATGTTACATTTAAATTTACTGATTAGCTTATTCTATCCTTTAATTAATGAAATCTTTGCAGGTAAAATTTTTATTAGTATTAATACATAGAAATACCAGCAGCTATAATCACTAGACTGAGGATCAGAAGAAGGAAAAGCACAAATGGATTGAAGCGGCGACAGCATGCTAACATCTTTGTTTTTGGTTCACATGGCGAAAATTTGAACATAAAATGAGTCCTGCCTTTAATAAATAGTTTATTAAGAATTTCCCGATACTATTTCTCTCAAAAAAAAATTTAATCCTATCAACTTTAATCATCATCTTAAATCACTTAGTCAACTTAAATCGTCATCATCATCAACTTAAAGCACTAACTTAAATTTGAAACTCAATTCAAACTAATGTGAATTTGCTTCAATAGAATCTCATTTTTTTCTCTTCCTGTATAATTTTATTTGATTGATTGATCATATTTTTTGCCAAGTTTTTTTTACAATTTAATTCATTTTATTTGTTCCATTTTCTCTTGATTTCATCTCCATACTTATTCCATTCATTTTTACTCTTTTGTTTAGAATTTAATTTATAAAATTTCCAGTAGCATGAAGAAATAACATATGATTTATAATCAGATCTAAAGGAATAATATCTAAAGAACAAACATGGCCTAAAATGCGGCGTCCAATCCTTTTCAGTATCCCAATCATCCAAGTAAATATTTTGATACTCCGCCGTTTGACTGTGAGTTACAATAATAATAACAATAGGTAAAAGCTTAATGATATGCATTTTATGCTACGCTTTCTATTTCAATAAGTAGCAGTTATTTCCTTCTATGATACATTCACTATTTCACGCTTCTTGAGCTGCAAAGAATTCAATTTTAATTTAGAATGATTAAATCAAATTAAATCTCCTTTCAACACTCTTTCTTAATTTATAGGCTTATCAGTGAAAGTTATCACATGAAAGACTATTATTTACTTGAAAAGCCACTTTCAATATTAATCAGTTCCTGAGTACCATCACGTCGGCGAATATGAAAGAGAATATATAAAACTATTCAACATAACCAATAAACACTCATTTCGATTTTAATTTCTATCTTATAAATATGAAAAAAAGCAAATGATCATAACAAACTTAGTAGGTAAGCGACGGACTGTCGAGGGGAGAAATTAATAGAATTGCTAGCAAATAATCCACAGCAGCTATTTGTAGTTTGTGATAATAAACCAGTGTAAGAAATTTTTGCATATTGGTAAATTAACAAACTTGCTCTTTCTTCCATCTATACTATAGCAGGAAATATATCCTCTACTTCCATTCTGATGTCCTTCATTCATAGAAGATGACAAAATGTATCCTGAAGTCGGAATAGACACTGTGTACGAATACCGCCAACTCACTCTTCTAGCCCCAACCAATTTTATACTTCAACAATTTTTACAAACCAAAATCCTCTTTTCCAACTCCTCAAAGAAACTAGATATCTGAAATATAATTTACAGTACATGTCGAGTAAGTAAATCTTAGCGCTACGAGCTACATACCAAATGATGATCGGATGTTGCGAGAGACTCTAGCAGCTTCCTCAGGTTAAACATTAATCTTATTTGAATTTATCATCAATACGAATTTCCACTTGAATTTATCATCAATATGAATTTCCATTATAAAAAACAAGGTAAAACACAAAGGTATGAAAAAGTATGAAATAAATATACAAAATTACGAAACATATGAAACGTACAAAAAATATATAAAAAAAGCAAACGATATTAAAAACATTTCAAAAAAGCGCTGAAATACATTACCGAATAAAAATGACATATTTCCTACAATTTTAAAAGATTGAACTTAACATAAATTTGCTTATTCAGTCTCGATAAGGTCAACCGAAAATTTCAACACAAAACTGACTAACTTCTTTTAGTTAAATTTTGTACATTTACATGATGAGTCCAGTCTTATGAAGATGATACGAAATCACCGCTATATAACTCTTATTGTAACGCTAGAAAGTGGAAACAAATAAAAAAATATAACATGTAATCATCCACCATCACAACTTTTGCTATACACAGATTTGACTAGAGAGAATGTATCAGCAGTGGAGTCATTTTTCAATTTAAAGAAGAACGCTTGTTGATAATTTAAATTATGAATCCATCACTTCTCATAACAAGACACGCAGTAGTAATTACTAACTCTCCGTTTTAACGGCAAACACTTAGAATGAAAATTTTTATGACAACGATTACATCGTACGCAGTCATTTGCGTTCAACTCCACGCCCGGCTCACAGGCACACAGGACCTTAAAATACACAACCTCCTGATTCTTCATATTTTGTTTTTATAACTATTCTTATTTTAAAATTGTTTCAGGTAATAAAAAATTGTATATAATTCACGGTGAAATCATTATGATTGTGTACACTACACTTCGCTTTGAATGTTCCATTCAATAGTTCAAAATATCCAAAATTTGAGACTAATTAATAGTTTAAAAACTATTAGCAGTATATCTCCAAAAATTTTACCAACTTTCAAATACCTAAATTCACGTGAAATCATTATGATTAACTATATACGCGTACCGCTGGACGATCTTGTTTTGCCAACTAACTTGATGAACACCAGAAAATGATATAAAATAAACGACTAACCTTTATAAAAGTTTTATTTTGCAATTGCTGCTGATCTTCCTGTTGTAATGACGAGTTCTGTGGTGCCACAAAATTTCGTGCCAACTTCAGTTGTTGGAAATGAAGCTGTGAGCTTGCTACATTGTCAGTAAATGAACCCTGTGTACCCACGTCATGTGATGAAGCGGAATATTCGGAATAACTAGACCGTGGAGTTGAAGTCCGAAACGAGGAACTTTCGTTACGGAACCGACTTGTCGCAGAAGAATCTTCTTTAACTACGTAAGGATGCTGTGGTTTGGTAGCTCTCAATGCATTAGAATGTTGTTGCTGCTCTCTCTGGCTATGTAACCTTACTGCACTTGATTTGTTATAAGCAGGTACTTGATATGAATGTCCTGGAGCAATAAACTGCTTTGGTGATGCACTTGCAACTGATCCACGTGACTCAGAACGTACACTAGAGTGATGCGAGCTTTTATTACTTTGTGAAGATCTCGACCCAGAACTCACCGAAGAATGCCGTGAGGTCCAACTAGCTGGGCGATCCTCAGAAGTCAATACCTGTTGAGATGGAATTCGTGGCATCCTGAAATCTCGTGGTAGTGTTGAGGCATGAGAATGAGCTGACACTACTGTTTTCGGATTCTGGAAAGGCACTTCTTCTTGAAGTACGCAGGATTCGGCAGGTGTCATCACAGAAACATCACGGTCATCGGATATTATATAAGTTTTTGAACGAGCTTCATAGTTTCGGGTATGCTCTTCAGAAATGGAGTGCTGCAACGTAAGATGAGCATTTGCTAGCGGATGATGAGGTGGCAACCGAAACGGAACAGTTTCCTGAGATGAAACTGAATGCTGAGATGGACTGAGCGGAGCTGTACGATCACGGAGAGACAAATCTTGCAACGTAAAATCAGTTCGTATTTCTGGTGGCGGTGGTACAGGAGGTGCCTGATCATACGTTCGCAGTTCTTGTGATGAACCAGAATGGTGGGATGAAGTTTGTAACTGCGAAGAGTAAGAGCGCTGAGATGATGTCCGTTTTACAACTTTGCTAGGAACACGGAACTGAGTTATTTCTTGAGAAGCTGAACGCGGAATGGGTGTTTGTAAAGCACTGCTTCTTTCTTGAAGAAGATTATGTGTCAATTCAGCTAATGATCTGAAACACGACAAAGCGAAATAAAAAGAGAAATTTGACATAATTCAAAATAGTTAAGATATTAAAAAAATTAAAGACTTCAAGATATGAAGAAATTAAAAACTTTAATTACGAAAAATGAATTTTTATGTGGTTGGTGAATCTGAAAAACAAATCATTTCTGAGTTGTCAGTATTTTCAGAAAGAACAGATCAATAAACTGCTTACGGAGCAATTTTAGTCAAACCATCCTCTAATTTCAGTTTTTCAAGCAACATTTCAGAATAAAACCATCGCACACTTTTGAGAACCACTTTGGCAGCTTGACCGGGAGTATTTGCACCTTAAGAAGAAAGAATGAAGAAAATTCAATGATAAGACTTATAAATATTTCTAAGAACACAATTCGATAAAACATAAGGATTAACCAATTCGTCGGTTCAATATTCCTCTTCCATTGTTTGACCAAGGTGGACAAAAAGGTATCTCAGGTGGCCAACAATCTGGTTGAGTGCCATCATATGGATCCGACCATGGAAAATTAACATGCATCATCATATCATCCAGCAAATCTTAAAATGATCAGAAATATAACAGTTACTGTTAATAGTCTATAAAGAATGGGACATAGATAAAGGAGTTGATCACTTAATACATATATATTTTATAGTTAGCTTACGAAAAACATATCAACCATTGATATTATTATGCAGTACTGAGAAGAGGTATCCTGCTATAATTAATAAAATGAAAACAAAAAGTTAATTAAAGTACTTTGCTTACTAAAAGCGCTAAGATTCGGCACAACATTGTTATATTTGAAAACATGATATAACTTGAAGCACATGTTAGGAATGCTAGCCAAATTTTAATCAAAAAAGACGCCTTTCAGAAAAGTTAAATAGCTATGTTAATACAGAGCCTTATTCTTAAGATTTAAACTGATATTGAAATTTTCAGAATTGAAACATGAAAAATTTTAACACTAGTTTAATTGAAGAGCTTACCTAATGTACGATCTTCAGTCATTCCATCGACAACAGCATCTTCATAAAGTTGAAGCAAAGGCAGTGTTATAGTTTGCTAAAAAGTATTGGCAGAATGAATACGATATGAAACCAGATATAGTACCAACATTTTCAAATAACATATTATGGTACAAATACGGAACTAAAAATATTGGAAAACAAAAGGTCTGGAACACTAAACCAACATTATCAAAGCTGTTGCTCATAGCTGGAGGCAGACATTGAGGTATGTTCGAGCTTAAAAAGGCCGAGATCAGAGTTTTGTCACCCGATAAGCTCAGTTTATTCCGTTCATCTACAAAAACCACCAAAGTTCTGCATGTTGAATGATTCTGAATTTTCATTACTGATTCCAAAATCGTCCGTACATCTGCACCCATTTGATCATAACGAATTCGTAAAACTAAAATTGACAGTCCTTAAAACTTTGAATTCCAGTTACAAATGGAAGCATATTTAAAAAATTTTCATTTGCACATAAACACATAAACAGAATACTTATGCATAATGTTATAACCCTTAAGCTTACCAGAATTGCGAAAAAGTGATAACTGATCATCCAAAATCCTTTCACTGGAAAGAGATGATGGTTGAAAACTTGAAACAGCCGGGATAACAGTTGGAGAAGTAGGAATTGAACATTGTTCGCCAGTCTCATCATTTGCTGATGAATGTGATATCCCCGAAATGAGGTCAGTAGATGAAGCTGGTTCTTGAACTTTACCTGACGGCGATTTTACCGTTTCTACTTTTTGCATTTCTGATACCGAAACAACTGAAAAAAAGATATTTATTAGCAACAGAATAAGGAGTCGCTCTATCATCGGTCGTAGGGAAGTGGAACAACTGCTGCATTACATAAAATCTTGAAGCAACTTTTTATTTGAATGAACGATATGGCGCATGTGCGTAAATTATATGTAATTTGCGGAACAAACGAACTTGGAGATTCTTTTTGCAGCAAATTGGCATTTACACCAACACTGCACCGCCGCACCATTCCTGTACTTGTACTAGCATTGCCTTCAATATTTCGTGGATCATCATCATAATCTACAATATAAGCTATTCCAGTTAAAGATGTCACAAAAACATGCTTTTCAAATTTAAACTGGGAAAATTAATGACATGATAGTTCAAAAACAATATTTAGAAATACTGATGATATTTGGTGGTTTATCGAAATCAAAATCAAATACTATGGTAGATTTAAGCAAGCCACATAACTAATTCATATCGCTTATAAGTGAACATAAAAATGGAAAATATAAAACTTAAGAATTTCTTACTTGGTCCAGAAAGTCCAAAATGATATTCCATGAAGCTTATGTAATGTTTGAAAGCATACTTCAAAATATCTCTTTCAAGATCTACAATCGAATGCTTTTCAATTTCTGAAAAATTAAATCATCGATTAAAAAAAATAACAATATACATCGTTTTCGCATAGAAAGCAAACGTAAACTGCAACTCATGTTGAAATTTTTCAAGCGATCAGTAAACAAAGAATTTAATTTACCTTTTCGCTGTTTAAGATTGCTCAAGCTTAGAAGATCGTTATTCGGATCGTAAAACGGAACAGACGGTGGCCAATAATCTGGGTTATGTGATACGCCAAACCATGGCTTCCAAGGATAATGCATTGCTTCCAAGAATTCGTTGAGCATTGCACGTACATCGGAAGTATTAGCAATATTAATTTCTAGGTTTGGTAAACATCTAATCAGCGGAATTGAAACAAGCTGAAAAAAGAATATAACTCACATATCTACTGAAAGTTTCTCTTTTTTTCACCAAAAAGAATATAAAATAAACAGAACTAAAAACAAAAAATTGAAATTCACCAAAGCAGTTCAAAAAATGGCTATTATACAAAAATGAATAGAATGGCCGAAACAGTTATTCATCAAGCACAAATTAGCGGTCTAATAAGCTTGAGCAATCGTTCTTAAATAAAACTTTTTAGAAATCATTGAAACAAATCGAAATATAACCTCATCATCATCGACGCCTTCCTCATCAACCTCTTCTCGCTCTCTCCATTTGTTTTTCAAATCTCTAATAACGGATGAGTGTAGACAAGCATCGATGATATATTTACTTCCATGCAACTTCAAATCACCGCCTCGACTGACATGTATTGTAGCAATTTTATTATCACTTAGCGCATTATATTGAGCAATATATGATTCTATTTTCTTTAGTTTCTCTGTCGCATCGTCCTCAGTGTATTTTTTCTCTGAAACTTGCCTCGCCTTTCCTTTCAAATGGTCCAACAATTATAAAAAACGAAAACATGCTTAAATAATTGCATTAATCGCTCGAGCTAGATGAAGGTTCTATAATCTCAATAACATACAGGCAGACTCGATAATCATTTACAAAATGGAACACAACTCAAACCATAACGATTCATAATTCTAAAGTGAATCGATATGTGTGATTAAAGTCACCAGAAATGAAACATGGAATTAATCTGTGGATATAATGGAAAATTTTACATTAACAAAAACTAACTTTTTTCTGCGCATGGTAAGACGCCGGCTGGTGATACAAATGTAATGTAATCTTGACCTGGTTTTGGATCTTCTGACCTCTTCCGTTTTTTTCCTGTAAAATGAATTCATGAATATGAATCAATTTTTAAGCTATTTGAGTGTTCCAACAAGAATAGCAAACATGCATACTCAGGTGTCCAGCTCTCCTTTCAGCATCCGATAGGCCTTCGACGGAAGCAGAAAGAACACTGGATGATGGACTGGAACGAGATGGCGTTAAAAATGATGGTCTACTGAAAAAAAATTGCGGAAATGTTTCATAAACCAATTAAATAAAAAGGAGTAGCAAATATGAAATGAATCCAGTAACATATTCTCGAGGTTTTATTACCTTACATGAATTCTAATTTTTAGTAGTGCATTCTCTGCTACAATTACACTCACTATTGTAATAAGAAAAAAACTGCTACATGACCGCAATGAAAAATGATATAAAGCTTGGCTTTTAACAATGTATGATTGAGTGCCAAACCAACTTCAGCTGATCTGGGAAAGTCCGTTCAAGTGGAGCACTTGCTCTGGCAATTGCGCGCTCTACTTCCTGCACTTCATATGTCATCACCTTGGAGTTATCAAAATCCATAGTACTATGTCCTTGCCCAACAATATTCTGCCGAACATCAGAATGCCGTTCATCTACAACTGCTGCTTCTAAAACACAACCAATATTCATAAATAATCGATATAGTTTCCGCCGAAAATGTGACAGGATTGATAACCAGCAGATCAAAATAAATGAATTGTACAACTCTGTAAAAGTAACGAATCAATATAAAGAAGGATGACAAGATTTGCTTTTGCAATACTAGCGTTATAAACTCAGTTGTCTTAAGAAAAGATTAAAACAAAATCTCCAATAAACGGCAAATGGAGCAATCAAGGAGTTCATGTTCCAATAATTTAGTTTTTTGAAATATTTCAGTATTAAAATAAACTTTGCAAAAATGAAGATACCAATATTTTAAATATTATATTCGAAAAAATAATCAAAGGGAAACGATACCTGGTGTAAAAGTAGATGTAACTGGTGACTCATTTGAAGAGTTCCTAGGAACTACACCGTTTGCAGTGCTACTTGAAACACTGCAGGCCTGATTGAAATTTGCAACTTTTCCAGCATTTTGCATGAAATTATACAGTGATTCTTCTTCAAAATCGTCCAGCTCGAAATCGTTACCCACAATTTCTTCACCTTCACTGATTGCTACATTCTCCAAGCCACTTGTTGACACGCCATCATCATGCCTCCTACAATAATATTTTATCAATGTCAATGAATTGCTTTGAAGAATATCAACATTTAAACCTCAAATTTTATGTCGTAATCTGATATTGCAAAAATTTGTTACGGATGACAACACAAATACTAGTAAAACTAATAAAGTCGAAAAATGAACAACACAAACTTACACTGCGTTCGCAAAGATTCCTCCTTGTCCAACCCATGCTCTTTTCGGTCGCGCAACTTCCGCCATATCAAAATCAGCAGTCTCCAGTTTCCTTCTAAATATTGAGCTTTATATAGAGCAAATTTGAATAAAATGATTTGTAAATGTGGCCATGCTCAAAATTTTTGCCTTCGCTTAAAGTGACTTGGTATAAGAGATAAAGAATTTTTAAGAAATTAGGAAATAAGCGTACTCATCACTTTCGAGACTCTTTTTGCCACCCATACGCTGCTTAACTTGCATCTGTCTTCTGATATATCTTGCGCGTAACGCACCAAAGAGTGCTTTTACTTTATCCCATTCCGGGAACGCAGATAATATAGAACCAGGACCATACACAGGGAAACCAGCTGCCGTCGCTTCCGAAATGGCTGCTTTCCGACCCTTAACAATTTCTATAGGAACAAGGTATTTAACTTGGAGTTATTACAAATACATCAGTAATTCATATAATTTATGTAAATTAAATTGATAAATTGAGTAGATTTATAATACTTTCGATTTCGGATATACATATTCGGCAAAATCATAAATGTGTGCAATCAAATCGTTTTTATTCAGCTAATGCAACATAATGCAAACAAATTTGTACAATAAATCAGTTGAAAATGTTTTCAAACTGCAGTAGGAAAAAACTCAAATAGCATACCTTTTTCCAGGCTTCTTTCGGATTCATTCCCAAAATTATATCTTTTCGGCAACGTCGTTCAATTTCCTTTGCTCTAGCTTCCACTAGTCTTATTGGTTTACAGCGTTCATGATGCACTGGATACAACTGGCTAACGACAACACCATCTACCATTTTTATACGCGCTATTTCACCTAAAATTGAAATCAGCAGTATATTTATCATTTATACGAAATGAACCAGAAAAATGATAGCAAAATGGCTCACCACTTTTATACGTCTGATGTAGAGTATCACAGCGCGAACATCTAAAATGTATTGTCCGTCCAGATTTTGAATGAGATGCATGCCTATAGAGCCGAACTTCATCCGGATTTAGAGGTACTGTCAATGAAGTTTGTTTGAAGCGGCGTGAAAAAGATAGATAATATGGAGAATTGGGCGGAGCTCTAAAAAGTTTTAATTTGAAACATTAATTTTAATTTGAAGTATCATTATAAGTGAAACTTATATATCACTAATTTATAATTAACTATATCCATTCTCAAATCTAATCTGACATTTTAAGCTTCTTGAAGTGTCTGAGTGAAAAAAAGAAGACGGTAGCAAAATTCATCTCACATTAAAATATGATTATCGTAATAAATTTCGATTTACCAATATTTTGAATCTTCCAACTACATTCTCTTTTATTTTTTACTTTAATGTAGCTTACTAGTATAAAGTATCACACAGAATATATTCATAAAAATAAATTGAAAGTACCTACAAAATTCTTAAGCAGTTACAAGCAAAATATACAACAACTCTCTTTAATAAACAAAGTTAGTAAACAAAAAAAACTTACACAATGGGAGCGTTGACGCCAGGAATTAAAGCTTTGTTCACATTGTTTGTTGGGAATTTGATTCTTCCATTTTCTCGTAATGATTGATTAGTGTCTGCACTATCATTGCTCCCAACCTCACAACCACATCTTGACTCAACACCGTTTTCTACGCACTGTGCATCCTATACATAAAATCGAAGATAAACTCACCGATATAAATGACCTTGATTATTCTTTTCCAAAAAAACATTTATAAAATATGCGTGAATATTTTTTATAGAATCTAAAACAAATATAAAGCATTTGCAGTACCCGAATGAGTTTTGATTATATGAAAAAATTTAGCTTTACAATCAATTAAAAATTAAAAGCTTAGTCGTATTTTCATACTATTTAGCTTTAATTTGCTAATCATATCTCAACTATTGAGGTATCAAAAGTTCATCCTCTGACTTTTATTCACGATGGAACTTTCCAATTATACCTGCGAAAGTCTCTAAGTTTTCCATCTTCGAAATTCAGAAAAATGAAGTAACAGCGAGAACAACTCTTATTTATGACAAAGGGAGAAACAATTTTGCAAAAGTGAAGCCTTGAGATGAATTTACAATGTTGTACATAATTGTTTTTTTTATATGGAATTCAAAAAATCTGTATTTCTGAGACAAATAAAGAGAAGTGGATTATGTCTTGGGGAAATGTACGCACTTTGAGCCTGAATTCATGGAAATATTAAAATATAGAAGATAAACCGAAATTTTTGTAACCTTATAGAGATATGATACCTAACGGTTGAGAAATTAACGACAGAAGAATCTGCTGATTTTATGAATTTAAACTGCTATATCTTTCCTCAGCATTTCAATAAAATTGGTTAATAATTGGATCTACTAAGTTTTAATAAATCTTAATAAATCCAATTAAGTCATTATTATAATTGCCAAATACAAATATTTTTGGGGAAGGTAGTTACGATGTACAAGAAAAGCAAAACGTTGAACTATATTAAAATTGAAGTTAGCATACCAATTCATCTAGCATTCGGCTTTTCACTCTTACAGTTGTAGTAGATACTTCACTGCCTGTTATTTTTGTAATCAATTCAGCACCTTCACGTGAGCTAATTTTCTGAGTCCTGTAATCCCGTAAGACATCTCTTACCCGCGGATGTCGCCAATCTATGGAACATGGTGGACCTGAAACCTCTACTACAATATTCTCGAAATGATTCTTGTTATGTCAGTTTAAGCTGACTAGATATTTAAATCAGCATTGCATGGCATTAATAAATGCAACACTTACGATATGTTCGAAATGTGGGTGGCGTCCATACAGCAGAAATACCATTATGGCCTTGCGAGCCACTATTATCTTGTCTTTCTTCTACCTCGTCCCCTATTGGACCTGGTTCTTGTACCATTCGATTCGTACCCAGTCCCAAAGTACTTTCACCATTCTGATTGGAACCTTCTACAACACTGTCGTTTACATCGTAGCCTTTTGTAATTCGAGAAGAATGTTTCATATATCGATTATTGAAGGAATAATCTATTTGACTTGCTTCACTAACGGATGCAGTATCTTCCCCAAAACTTTGAGCTGGTCGACCTGAAAAATGCAGTAGTCAGAAGTGTGATATACTACACATGTTCCCAACCAGACAGCGATAATTGAAGAATGCTGTTGACAATTTGCAAATATATTGTCATTCATTTATAAAAAAAACTGCTATAAATTAATCAGTGAATTAAACTCTGCAAAATTATTAATTACCGACAGCGAAACATGATCCTTCATTTTGAAATTATGTGATTAGTGACTAATCCAAAAAACTCCGGATATGCAACAAACTATAAATTAACTATGGAAAAGAAATTTATTAATCACTTATAGAGACCTCTCTACGCTTAAAACTGGACTAATGATTAGTAAGAGTTAGAAATGAGAAGAGAAAAAAAAACCATTTTCTGAACAAGTTTGTTCATCATAATCCATTGGCTCAGTTTTAACCGTTCGCAACCGTGCATATGTTTTCCCGGATTGTTGCGAATAATCTCGACTGTAAAAACCATTGCTGCTAGCGTGATCGTTAACAGAACCATTGTCCGCACCAGTACAGTTATTTTTCGACAGATGTATTTCCTCCAAAAACTGTTGCTCTTCATTTTCGTACTGAGAATCAACGATTAATGCACCGCGTTCCGGAGTAAATGCCATGTAATGATATACAGTGCGCGGCCCCCCTGAAGTTTTGTGCTTCAAAATCCACCTCATAAACTCAATATTTGTTCATTTTATCACGTTTGCCCCCAACCATTAAAATGGACTAGCAAATGATGATAATCACTAATGAATATCTTCAAGGAATTATCCAATGGATGCTCACTATGTCTCTTGAGCAACAACAAAATATGAAATGCTAAGGCTCATCTCGTATTTTACGGTAAGGTGTGTTCTATGGGACAATATTTGCACTATTTGCAACAAATTGTTACATTCAACAATAAATCCCATCTGAACTACGTTTTTTGGACTGACCTGATTCTTATGTATCAAATGATGGGTACATCATCGAGAGTCATATAACAAATAATTTCACAAGATCTTCTATGTTGAGTTATCATTAATACTATGTTAAGTGAAATTTCTACCTCGTCAAGAAAAATTGCCGCAAATCTCTCAACCGAAATTTATTTCTTTGCCAATAATATAACGACTTCGAGAAAAGCGAATATGTTACGATATCCAAAAAGAAATCCCTTCGTTAACTTCTGTAATTAAGGTCAAGCAATGAAATCACATACAGCCAAAATAAAGCATACTCTCAGAGTCTAATTATACTCCCTGTTCCTATATGGATATATTCATCAATGATTATGCTATCTCCTTTATATAATTCGCACTACAATAAATTAATAAGCTAGAAAGATAATATTTCAACGCAATCTTTCAATGGCTAATTTTATCATTTCAAGAACCATGGGCCGGAGTATCAATGAGTGAAACTTTCTCTCTAGGCCAAATACCATTCATCGATCTATCATCGTCGAATCGTTCTATGTTGTTTTAATGATGACAATTCATTTCCCTAAAAGATTCTATTCATTTAAGTACCTTTAGCTGAAGGATAGCCTTTCTGCGTGGAAGCAACTTTAAGTCTGAGAACTTTGACGCCTTACTCATTCATCACAATCTTCCATTTCCTCTCGAAATCCATCTGTCAATACCAACAACCTCTCAAACACTTATATAACGGCAACAAATGCGGCCGCAGCTCCATTAATCAATACCGTAATGCAACTTTCACCGTCGCTTCACAAAGTTTGCTTCGTGTATTGCTCTTTGTTTTATAGTAGAGCTTATTTATGTGTTTATGGTGAAATGAGAGCGTGTAGCTGTTAGAAGAGTATTCAAATTAATTTTAAACTGTCCAAACTTCTCATGTCAAAATACAACTGTCCAATTGATATGTATTTTGAAGATTTATTTAGTTGAAAATTGATATTATCATTATGCGGTAACGATTTCATTTTTACCAGTCTCATTTTTTCAATGTTCATTAGCCATTAAATATATCTGATTTCAGATTAGTTGAAAGTAATTCTTGCAGATTATAAGTCTGTTGCTTGATATTTCTCTCTTACACTCTTAGCTAATGTTAGCGTGTAAATCTTTACGATGCTAAATACTACAATTCTGCGAATGCAGTTTTTTTCTTATATGATGAAGAATAAAGTACCTTGAAATAGATCCAATCATCTGTAATCGGAAGAGAACTGGCTGATGTATTAGGTTCATTTTCATCAGCGCTTATTGTATGAAAATTAGATTAACTATTTAAAAGAATTCCAGAGGAATGTCGAGGATTCTATTCTTTGGACGGTTAATTATACCGCTATGCAAATTAAATGCTTGTTTAAAAATAAATTCCAAGCATTATAACTCCGACCTGGAAAGAGATCTGTTCCTTACTTACTGGTTTTCATGCAATGTCTATATTGCATTATCTATGCTAAAATGAGAATAAGTAAAACATCAACTGATTTAAATCATTTCCAACATTTGAAAAATATTATAAAGAATTTTATGCATTATGTTTTAATTTATTGAGATAAAAAATTATTTATAGGGAAATAAAAAACATTATCAAATCTTTTGGTCACATGAAGGCATGGTTCAGCGAGCTCTTTTTGTGGACGCTTTTTATCCTGTAAAAGAAGAAATATTTTTTTATCTGATATGTTTGATTCTAAAGAAACGATAACTATCTTATCAACTGGAATTTTTCCATATTAAGCATTCTAGCTTCAAATCATATTCTCTAATAATGAGGAAGAAATGATAGCATTTTACTAAAAACGGTAATTTTGTTTACGTGTTCCATATCAATAACCATTTAAGAAAAAGGAATAATTTTAGAAGAACCTTGGCGTAATGTAAAAAGCATCATAGTGCCCTTCGATCAGTGTGCTATACGGCGAACTTGCTTTTCTTACTCGATAAGCATGTCTCAATGATCGAAAACAAACAATCACGGTTACAAAACTTACGGTAACTGAAATTTGCTTTTGTTTTGTTAAAATATCAGTTCTGACTATTTAAAATGAAAATAAAGTTTAGAGGAAAATTGAAAAAATTCATTTCAGTTATGAACTTGACATTTTAATAATTTTTATCACCATAACTGAAACAGTAACTCGATTAATTATCATGGAAAATGTCCCTATCTGTACGTGCATGTGCGCAACTGTGTTGTATATATATTAAATGTCATTCAGTACTACATGGTTCATTTTTAATTAGTACATGTGTTAAATTATGTATTTTACGTTATAATCTTTAGCGAACAAAAAAAAAATATTGCAAACTTTTTTTTTTTTGTAAACTCCACTGATATTAACTAATGTAAAGACACTGAACAAATTTTCAAGTTTTTTATATATTAGAATTGGTGAAGCTACTGAAAATAAATATCTTACAAGGCAAGAAATGATTAAATCGAAATTAAGCCTGTCCTTAGGATTGAATTTCTAGTAGAGAGTTGATAAAACTAACATTCCACTAGACCGAAGCAGAGTAGAACAGCGTGAACGTTACTTAATACTCCATGACACTCTCCTCGATCACAGTTGTAATTTATTAAAGCAGCGCTATCCACAAACATTGTTATGCTCATTGCCATTGAAAATATTGAGAAAAAGAGTAATAATAATTGTGCTGGTCGATCTAACCTTCTGAAATTAATCTTATCACCTTACCTTTTTAGCGAATGAGTTCGAGTTGAAGTTTAATTGGATATCAGCATATCTGCTTAACTTCTGATCCTACAGTTATTCTTTAATATTCAAAGTGTTTTCTTCTCTAAGAGAGAAAAATTTAACCTTGCCGAAATAAATGAGAAAATCCCACAAACGATGAATGACAGTGATGCTGTTATAGCAAATGCTGTTTCTGAGATATTATTGGTGATAACATCGAAAACAAGTAATACAATGCCAAGCGGTAAATGACAGATACCAAGTATTATGCCGCAAAATCGACATGGCCATATCTGTGCGACATCGGAATGTTCTGCAAATATCGACTGAATTATAAGCCAAAAAAAGTTCTGCTACCAATTGTGTTTCAGGTATTACCTTACGAATTAAACTTTTGTAATGAATGGTAAAACAGTAATTAAATTAAGAAAAAGTATGAAGAATAATAAGGAATTATTGTTGTCGATGAAATCGTGAGGGAAACTTAACGATAGGGAAATCCTCTGTTCTAGATTTAGCATTGTGAATGGTATGCTTTTTGTCTATAAGCTGTAAAAGAGAGCTTTAAAGTTCAAAGCCTTCTTTGTTTGTAATGTGTGAACCGTAGATACTTCCATCCTTCCTTCCAGCACCAGAAGCATTCCTAAGATTTGCTTTGAGAAGTGCGGTGCGTCTACTAAAATATAAATTTGGATTCCCCTTTCTTTGCCTTCTTGATATCTAAAACTCTCTTTAATATGGTCAAAATGTTAATGTAGTAATGATTGTATCAAACATGTCGCAATAGAGGTTTCCAAGTTTGAGGTACAACCCAAGCGTAACGGTTATCACATCTGCCTAATACAGAAAACAAGCAGTTTGGTTTGGCGCAAATAGAAAAGTCCTTAATCTTGTAGAAGATTGCCGATACTATGGATTTGATAATTGTTTATTATATCTTCCCAGAGCTTTGGAAGAAAATATACTTTATAAACTTCTAAATGATATTGTTTACCTTTTTTGATAGCTGGTACGGATATTGTTGCCATCAGTGGTTTGAGATCATTTTCTTCCGTTCCTATTTGCGCACAACTTTTTGCCACTAAAAATTCTTTGTCTAGTTAATTATAAAAGTACAAAAAATAATAATGCATTATTATAAATACTTTAACACTTATCATTTACTCTCGATATCAAATTAAATTATGTCATGCTTTGACTAAACTAACTAGTTTAACGATAACATTTTTGCTGTTGATAGGACTAACTTTGTGACGTATCTACTTCCTATGATCTATTTCATAACATTGTCCAATTGGTATATTTATTTGATCTTTAATGATTGATCTATTGATTGTAGAAATCATAGAGTCGTTTATCTTTTTGAACTGAATCCATGAAATTATGCCTGAAAGCACAATTAGAAAGTTTTTAAGCATTCCTTTACACTATCAGTTATCAATCAATGAAAAGATTACAGATGGATTTACGTCATATGTTTTCATTGGTTTATGGTGTCTGTTCAATCACATTTACAGTACTAATTACATCATTAACTTTAAAAAAAAACACTAATGCATTCAGCAAATGGATTTGTGGCATGAAATCAAAATTGAAATTCTCTTCTGAAACTTGAAATGAGTTGGAGTTTTTTTTTTTTTTTTAAGAGGGCAAAATGATAGATTACATAGATTTCTATAAAGATATTTGCATTCATTTCCAAATTATTTCACTTCAATTTGGATTTAACAAAACCCTCTAAATTACTTTCATACCAAATCTAGTATAAAAAATTTGGAATGAAAAAAGGATTCTTGCTAGACTATTTGCTAGGGAGTGAAAAAAAAGTTTTTGAATTCTTTTAATCCTATACATTTAGATTGCAAGTAGCAGGATAGGAATGGAAATGAAAGTGCAGTGCAAGATTTGAGAAATTTTAAAAGAAGCAAGAAAACGGACATCTGGTTATCTAACAGTGTTAAAACTTGATTTGATATATTTAAAAGTCTTTAAATCAAAATTTACGCTTATCTATTTTTGAAATTTTTACGCAGATGAAATAAGATTGGATCGAAACAATAGATATATAAGTTATTAATCAAGGAATCATTGAAAAAAAACGGAATAATCGATTGAAATGATGGAATAGAATACAATTTAATCAATTATTTGATGAAATTTACATGAAAAAAAATTGAAATAATGAAGCAAATGCACCTTTTTTTCACCTATTAATAATTTATGAGAACATTTATTCACAGTTGTATAAGTTATGAAAGCGTAAGCCCAAAAATTCAAATCTATCCCGCCTTTTTAATATCTTTACTCGAAGTTTAAAAAATTGAAATTCAATTCATTATCACCGAAGAATCGTGAAATTGAACAAATAGAAAGAATTTATCATTAAATTTTATGAAATAATTAACCTGAGTGGTATGCAAAATCAGGTAAAGGAAAATGATTTTTCCAGAATTAAAATGATTAATTCTTTTCGAAGAAATATGCTAGAAAAAAGTGATTAGCAAAAATGTTGCAAAAAAGATTAATTCAATTTCCTGTCGATTAATTTCAGAAAAAAATAATTTTTAGACAATGATCAGCAAGTAATAAACAACACGCAGCTATTCTACTGTGTGCAAAATTTCCGGAATTCAATTTCAAGACTTTCCTTACCATAATTGCTCAAAAACCGAATAGAGAATTATCTTATTTGATTTACGAATAAAAAAACTATATTAATTCGATTTTAGGTAAGATATACTTATGTAATCATTAATTTTCAAAATTTTTATTACGACATTTTAATTCCAATTAATCAAATTGGTTTTTATGTACGCAAACAAGAACAAATCAGTTTTAGCTCTCAAATGTTATCAATTACTAACTTTGATTTGCAATAAATTTGAGGAATAAATTTACGATCAATTTTTTTCATGAAGCAACTTCTAAAGCACAAGTGATCATGAATGTAATTGAATTAGCTGTAATTATTTATTGTAGAAAATGATAGAATACTTTTTAGAATGCATTACACACAGTTCTTAATCATTTCAATGTTAATTTTGAGTAAGCAAAGTTAACTGATGCTTTTGAAAAGAGTAAATTGGATAAAATTTAAAAATTATCAGAAGTATGAAGTAAAAACAATTACACCCCGCAGAAAAACAAAGTTGAAAACAAAATGTGAGTAAAATGCTTGAGTATGTTTCAATCGATTGTTATTTTATCAAGCAAATAGAGATACGTATATACTCGTGCAGTAAAAAAAAAAAAAAAACAAAGTTAAAGCTTAGCTGAGGTTCAATGCACTTTGAATGACAGACAGCTGCCTTGGAAGTTTTCTTCAATTAACTAATGATTGCATCAAAAAAAAAAAAAGGAAAAAACCTGAGAGATTGTATGGTTTGTTTTAACAATAGATTTTATAGTTTCTATTTTAATAATGCATAAAATTGATTCTTGAAGTGAAGGAGTCAAAAATTAAATTTATGGCTCTTTTTTTTTCGTTGTTAAAAATTAGCAAAAAATTTGACATGATTATTTTAAAATAATTAAATAAAATTATCAAAAATTATTCAGAAATGATGGGAAAAAAGTTCTAGAAAAATTCCAGAAAGTTCTAGAAATTAAGCAGCATGCTTCAATTAACAGCATCGCAGTGATTATTTTAGCAATAATTAATTTTGTTAAGCTTTAAATAATCTGAATATGAGCGTTAGAGTACAAAAACTTTCAACTTAGTACCAGATGAATTAATAAATTGAACTTTATTTGTATTACAAGTCAATCATTACTTCATTTCCAGCATTTGTTGGAAAATTGTTTATTTCGAAATCTATACAAAACGAAATTGACTTTTCATCAAATCGTTTAATTTGAAGTGATTTTTTTCAATAGAATTCAAAAATAATTAATTTTTTTTAGAGATTTTCGTGCTTGAGAAGCAAAGGAAATAAGCAGTTAAATCTTCAATTTATTTTTATATTCTTTTCGAACTTTACAACATTTTTTATCCTAATGGTTGACATTTAATTATATGATTGCTTAACCTAAATTTACTTTAATAAATATGTGTATTGCATTGAAATTACTGGTGCTAATAGCAAAGAACTATGATTTCATTTTGTGTTTAAAATTTATCGGCGAACTTTGACATTTCTGCACATCCATTTACTTGATTTGTTAATGTTAGATCTAGAAAATCATTTCATATTTTTGCATCGTTAATAGAAAGCGCGTTCTAAAAATACAATAATTAACGAAAGAAATTAAATTTAAATATTTAAAGTTTCAATTACGGCAGTCTGAAATACTGAAATCAACTTATAGTAGAGAAATAAAAATGGAAACAAAAGTTTCCACAAAGAGATGCAAAATTATTAGCAATTTAGCCATTTATTTAAGTACTTCCTGGTTAAGCTATGCTGCTTCGTTTTTACAATTTTTGTTTTTAAATGCATTGGGACTTTATATTTTTATAGATGTTAAGTAACCTTAAAGTATTATATATATATATATATATATACGTATATACTATTAAAGGAGTTTAAAGGTGTTAATGAAATGAATTCATGCAAAACCGGAAATAGTATGAAAATAAAATTGAGTATCATTTAATTAAGAAAATAGTAATCGATGAATCTAATATTTATTTTTTTTCTACTGATTTATTAGTTTCTCAGATTTCACCAAACAAGACCCGAGGTCGAATATTGATTTTCATGCTTTTTGCAAATCAATCAAAACTGTCAAGTATATATACAGTGTATTTAAATATTTAAATGGAATTTCATTTTCTGGAAGAATTTTATACGTTCATAAAAAACGAAAAGAGTTGAAATCCGGAAGTGAAGTAATTTTTATTGCTTTTTATTCGCAGTTAAAATTGCTCTATTATTATCAATGATTTGTTGTTGTAAATAAAAAAGGTTAGCTTTTTAAGATCTATTTAGATACACACTGATAGTAAATGACTAAAAGTTACCTTGATTTATAGTTCCTAGTGAAATTGGCTTTTTTTTTTTGCTAAACGGGAGAACAAATTGAAGTTTAAGCAGTTGCTAAGATATCTTCAACAAAATTTTATTTTAATGATTGCCACTTATTCATAATGTAATTTTCCATTTCTAATCTTAAACCTTTATATTCATTACTTTTTAAAATTATTTCAGATCACAAGAAAAAGATTCAACAGTAACTGCTTGACAAACATTATAAGTCTCTTCTTCCATCATATCTATAAGGACTTTTGGATGATTTATCGAAGTTATTTTTAGAAAATTAAATTTTAAATTTATCCAATTTCTTTCAACAGCAAACAGTGAAAACTTCATTAGATGTACTTGACGAAATACACAATTATATGTGAATGCTTCAAAATTGAACAAGAATATTTCAAAAAATAAATCGATAAAGAAAAATTTAGGAAGCAATGGGATTTTGTGGATAATAAAGGCAATAAGTTCACTGATTGCCACAAAGATCTCTTTTGTATCTTTTCGACTTAAAGATATTAGACATATAGTACGATTTAGGCTGTTTTGAAATTTGAACGCTAGAAACAATGGATTGCACTGATGAAAAAAGCATTACACTATAATTGAAAGTGCAAAGTTTATAAATGTGCCTCAAGATAAATCAAATAGTAAACAAATCTAGTACACGCTGATGTGAGTCACGCCATTTATTAGATTTAATTTTCATTCAACAAGACAAACGACTTAACCACTTCCATAACCATTCCATGTTTTCGATGAAAGATAAGCTTCGGACATTTATGATTCATGTAATAAACAAAACATTACCAACTATGATATTCATCTGAATATAAATTTTAATATTAAAAATTATCAAACACATTCCCGCGAAATTCTTTGTCGTTGTTTATTTAAATTCTCTATCCTTATTAATATTTCTTATTGCAATTTACGGCAAGTTATCAATGTACTTTCAATGTAAATTTGTTTTGATTTTAATGTGTAACAAATTATATATATTTATTGGAAAAGCAAGTATACCACTTGACCAGGTTGATTTTCTAAACTTTCTCAAATATTCAGACTTAGGTGATCGTTCGTTTTGTCTGCTCCACGTGCAACAACACGCTAATCGATGGAACGAACATGCTTATGATTATGGTTAGAAAATGATTGAAAATTAAAAAGTGACAAATATTTAATACCAAGTAACAAAGTAACTGGTAACTGTGCATGAAAGTGTAATAAGTTCCAGTAAATTTGCTTTGGCAATATTTGATCAGACATTAAGCTAAAAAAAATATATATCTATATATCATATCACTGTCCCCGAGACAATCGATAAATTCCAATACTGAGAAATCAGATTATCGATGAAAGTAACGTAGGATCGTTATGACTCTGTGAAGGAAAGATCAATGATAATATTAAAGAAGTTCCAGCAATTTATATTCAAGTAAGAAGACTGTCACCTCACTTTTATTAAAAGTATTTTGGTAAGTTGGACAGAACAGAATTACAGAATTGTTTTCGCGATCAATCAATAAGATAGTGATTGTGAATAGAACAATGTCATGAGATATGATCGGAATAGCTCTGAAGTGATTGAGATCATTGCTTCACTTCTTCCCACTGTTGTAAGTGACCTTACCCTTAGAGAGAGGAGAAATATCGTGCAGCGGTCGGTGTCTCCAACCTCTCACAGCTAAAATTGATCATCCTTTCTCTCTCCCTTCTCTTCTCTCTCCTCTCTAAAAGTGCACTTAGAATGGAACCGTCGTATCGATTGCTCCTATTTGCAATTCCCCGAAGGAGAGAGACATCTCTTTGCTCTCTCTCCCTCAGATTTTCCCGAATTTTCCCAATGTCGTATCATCTATCATTTTCATACATCTGTTGAATGCACTTTTCCGAGAACTTTGAACTAATAGGCATTGATGCAGTAATCTGTCAACCGGAAATGCAGAATGCATGTAGCACGAAAAAAGGAACAATGTACACGCCCTCAACTAACTCAAACTCTAATCTTTCCGGATGACGTCACTCTCGAACTTCCTCCTCTCTCTGCTTCTGTTTCCCGAGGAGGAACTTATTTAATCCTGATATCGGCAAACAGTCATCGGCTCCATTCCTCCCCATTTCTCGATATTCGAAATATTGAAATTGCGAGAAGGAAGTGTGGATAACTGTTAAGGAATCACATACCCCGAACGACGCTCGGGTGAAAAACACGACGAAGCGGGGTTTTTCATAATGTACGTCGTTTCGCTCAAGAACGAAGCAGTGGTTTTGTACAGGTGCCATCACCGTCCAGTGTTCGTGTCCTCCCGGGAGGGCTCATACTGTTCCCTTTACCTGTTCCTCTCTCCCTCTTTCTCTCTATCTCTCCCTCTCTCTCTCTCTCTCTCTGTTCGATGATGAGTCATTCCTCTGTTTCGAATGCACTGTCGATCGCTAAGTCTACACTGATCATCGTCACTCGAACTTCATTCTTCCGACATTCTGTCATTCTCATCCCAGTGGTTCCCTGTTAATTGCACTCTCCACTGACCTTTGACTCTTTTCCATGCAGCCTATTCATTATCTCTCAGAAGATAACTTGTTCCTGGTTTTGTCATCATTTATTACATAATCATTGGGATTTTTATCTTTTCTTGGCCAAAACGAAGATTAAAAGTTTATTTGGCTCTATAAAGTGTAAACTAGGAAGTAAGTGTAAATTTCTGTTTTAGGAGATTTTTGTACTGTTGGAATATTACATCGTACTTTTCATGAAATTATCTTCTTCCATACCATTAAAAGGTAGATCACTTCTCGCAATATCCATTCTGGACATGCCTCACTTCATATTTTGAATTCCTTTACGTGAAACGTCAATGTTATAAGTGAAAAGAAAATTATCACGTGGTCTTCCTCACTGGATTGTTCATAACATTGACAAATTCCGGAATGGACAAATTCCAGTTGAAGATAGTTAAATAGCTAATATGGTGGGGCTAATAGAACGAGCAAACTGTGAATCATGGTAAGATTTCTGTTCCGGTTCAGTGGATATTAATGACTTAACAGCATTGATCTAAGTTGTCGTGTCACTGCATGGATACCAATCACTGTTGCTTTAAGAAGGTAAGAGAATTGGAGCAGTAAATTAATAAGTAATGATTAGAAGCTTTTAATGATTGCTATCGTAACTGTATTACTTTTGTTCGTAAAAGTTTTGCGAAAAGATTTAGAGAGTTTTAATATTTATTGTAAAAATCTATTTTCTCACTTTCACTGCTTACGTGAATAGCTTTTTAGCTTTTGAAATTTGAATTCCTTGCTAGGAAATCTTCACCAAAGGAATGAATTCAGGCGGATGAATGATTTTCATTCCTATTGTACTTAGTTTCTCATAGCTTCCATCCTGAAGTGAATGTTTGTTTATCATCTAAAATATAATATATAAAATGTAGCAAGTATTTTCACATTTTTCGGATACATTTCAAGGCTTACAGTAATTAAAAGTGTCCACAGTAAGCTTGGACGGTATTTCAAGTAATTTTGGTAAGAATTCAAGGTTTTTTCTATCTAATGCTTGATCGATTGTATTAAGCAAATAGAATTTGGCCATATCATATTTGAAGCTTTTGTCAGCAGATGTTATCAGCTGGAATAGTCATATTGTTTAAATTCATTTCGAAAGTGATTAATGAATGGATTGCATGAACATTCCACGGCACTGCACTTCAACAAATTTGGAACTTTTCGACTTTATCAAAATGACATCAACTATTACTTAATGAAAGATAGGCCTATCTTTTTATCGTCAATTCTTCAAAGACATTCAAAGCGATCTCATTATAAATTCCGGTTATCTTGTCGTATAGGAACTCTTCAAGAGTGAAAAGTATGAAGTTTGAAGATGTCAATGATTTCAAATATCGAAAAATGCGCTTGACTTCCCCTATTTTGATTATGTTTTTCCATCCTTTTCCCTTTACCAATAATTTTGATGGTTAAGCAATTAGCTAATGAACGCTACTTCTGCTTAATTCATAAGATGCCGAGGTATTGTTTATTGGCTGAATGCTATACCACCTGAATTTATCGCCATCCATGAAAACGTCCTCTATTACTTTTCTTTAAGGTAACATCCCATATCATGAACCATCTATTGAAAAGATTTGATTTCTAATTTCGAACATTTCACTATAAAATACTTATATTTATACTTACTTTTTACTTTTAATTCATTACTCATTACTCATTTAATTTATAATGATACTGAAGTACAATAATAAAGCAGTTTTGTGTTTTCAAAAGTTTCATAGGTTACGACGAACTGACCATCCTCACTGATGATCAATTGATATATGTGAGTTCTATTTCTAGTATAAATGAGTCGGATCAAAGATATCCAATATCCAATAATTCTATATTTGTGGATTACTTTTATTTGAGTAATTATTCGGTATTGCTGATAGGTTCATAATAATGTGACTTTTCTCTTCACATGTTTCCAGACTATCAAATTCCGCTGCAACCTATCGAATTCACGAATTTTCCTCGCTTTTGCGAAAAAAAAAGATTATATAATTATTATACGTACGCTATTAATGCTAGCTTAGTATCAGAGGAATCCGTTGATCTTTATAAGTACTGTCTCAGGTGATTCGAATTACCTATCGTCGCATGTATTCGGGAATAAATTGATGTAAGTTTTTTGATAGAGAAAAAAAAAGAAAATTTTACTATTTCGTTTATAACATATTACAGATGAAACAGTAGGTTTTCATTTTTTTTTCTAACTTTGTCGAAAACAAAGTAAAATTCACAGTGCAAAAAAGTAAAGTGAAGGAATGAAATGGAGAACGAATTTTTGGGAAGTAAAAGGGTTAATTAAATTAAATTTAATTAAAAATTTGTTTCTATTTGGAAGTGTAATATTTCAAGAGTTTGTGGATGAAAGTATTTCAAATGAGGAAGTAGCAATTTGCCTGGTAGTTTCAATTTTTTAGTTCGACTAGTAAAATGAGGAAAAAGGATTTTATTGTTCGGAACACTTGAGAGAGAAAGAGAAGGATGATGTACTATAGAAACCAGAAAGGGACAACATGATTTTATTGGAAAATTTGAGCTTCCGCGTTCATTAGCACTTGCAATTGTACTTAATTTTATCTTTCGTTTATGTATATATTGCTCATTTACTATTTTTCCTAAAATTATTATTTAGAAAAAAGAGAAGAGAAGGAAAATGTGTTCAAGTAGAAGAATAAACATGCTTGTTTTTTACTTAACAACCTAAATATATTATCATTTTATCATTTCTAGTTATTTATGGAACTATTTTCTAACTCTACTGCTTCAATTTAATGATAATGCGATATTTCAGGTATAAAATAGGAAATGTTAACTTGAAGAAATAGAACGTTTTGAGTGATTCATTTTTCATGCAAAGAATTTTTTTAATTAATTAGTCAACTTTTCTGTATTCCCGGACAATATTAGAATCGATTACCAGAAATTCGATCAATTGTTATTTGTTCTTCATGAATGGGTTCATTTATAATTAATAGCAATGGTCTTTAATTTATAATATTCATAATTCTAAAGAGCACGAATCAAAAATATCGTCTCAGGCATCAAGGTTTGTGGATTTTTCGATATGCTAACGATGGACATATGCTAATATCCTCCTCCTATATCCATTTATAATCTTCATGGAATTTATTGCTGCAAAAGTACGATTACATAGCCGGAATTTAAAAATTAACTTGTAGAACAAAAAGATTTAATAAAAGGCAAAAGAATAATTTTTGAAAATTTTTTACAATAACTCATCACTTGCTAGTTTCACACTCTAAATAAGAATAATTCTTTTAGACGTAAAATCTAAAGAAGGCAGAGTTCAATTACAAATTAGCTCATTAAAAATATAGGAAATTAATGGGTGCCATTTCTTTTTCATCTATCAATTTTCCAGTTTTTTTATTTCTTATTGCTAAGTTCCATTTGGTTTGGTTAGTTTGAAATTATGAAGTACAAATTGAAAGAATTCTTGAAGATATGGAAACAATGCTTTCTCGACGAGATATTTGTCATTTGCAGTCATTTATCAAAGTTTTTTTTTTTTGCATAGCGATAAGACCAACGAATGGAGCTGAACAACATCGATCAAATTTCTGAATCTTTGCATTCTTCACAAAGGAATTTCTTGTTCATATATTATTTCATTGAAATTTTTAAACTTTTAACAATTAAAAAGAAATTGCATTGAATAAGTCAGTTATTTAGTATCGTTAAAGAAGAATGTACTTCAGACGAATGAATTGAAAAAGAATGCGATATGAAGGAAATTACTTGCAACAAAACTAATCGACCCAATGTTACGCGTTAATTTTCACTTTCAATACTGATTTGGTAATGATCTCTTCGAATTTGTTATTAATCGTTTATAACGTTCAGTAATAACAATACGTGGTATTGTAAAATTGGTTTAATGATAAATAAGTTACGGATAATTTAAAAGTAAATAAAGACGTCTAGATTTGTATCTTTATATACGTAATATAATTGATGTTAATTTAATAACACCTATCAAATTAAAGTATCATTTCGAATAAGATGATTATAGCAGTTTTTCAGGGATCAAACATATGAGAAGTTCCTATCCTAATTAACAAAGAATGATCGAGTAATCGATGAGATATATTTTTCACTCAGAATGTATCAACGTTTACTGAATAGCATGACATTCTGTCATTTTTTTTTTTTGTATTCGATGATCAATAAATTGCGCGTTTGAAGTCAGAAGTGATAAATTCATTTTTCTTGGCTATGATGTGCAACGAAAGTTAGCAGTTACTTCAAAATCTAATTTCGATCAAAATTCAAAACAGAAAAAATACAATGCACTTTGTGTTTAATGGATACTTACATTTATATCACATTTAAAATTAGCAAACTTCATACCATTATTATTAATTTTATTCCATCATTTGGTTCAATGATCCTTCCTTTCGAGAATCAACTTATTTTTAACTGAATTAATATTAAGATCATAGAACATCATTTCAGTAATGAACGTCGAAATTAAAACTTCTTTTAAAAAAACTTGGATCTTTTTAATCTTCGCGATAGATGATTGTGATGATATATTAAGCTTGAACAAAGTATCACTAAAATGGATATGAAAATCAAAGGTTAACTTAATTGTTTCTGTGGAAATTTACATTAAGCTACTTATAAGCCACATTAATGCTTCATTTTAAAACTCCCAGAAGTCTTTTTTCCTATGATATGTATGGAACATTTCAATTGAAATATTAAATGTAAAAAAATAAGAAAAAACACAATAAATAAGAGAAAAGTGAAATCATTTGAATTATCCATAATAATTCTGATGAAATGTGTATAATTGAAAAATTATACTAATCAACGTCAGTTTAAATAAATTAAAAAGAAGAAAAGTTTAGAGAAATATTTTATAAATAATATCTTTTATGGACTTATTGTTATCTTCAAATTGTAAAATTCATATTTTTGAATAATTCTTTTCACGAAAAAAATACGAAATTATTGGAGCTTATCGAATTCTTTAAACCCTATATATCCGTCTATTAGTTTTTAAATTTCAATCCTTCTTTTAGTTTTTTTTTTTTTTTTTTTCAGTGTTGAATATAGAAAGGTATTTCACAGTTCTTTCCTTGTTTCAACTTCTTGTTAGAACAGTGGAAAGGATATGAACAGGTGTAAAAAGGTAGGAAGAAAAATGCATGTTTTGGTTTTGTTAGAAAGCATTTGTTTTCCAGCAAACAACTAATAAAAAAGTGTTTTCCCAAAAAAAAAAAATGTTTCTGTTCAAATGTATATTCTCATGTCCTTGACATTAATTTTCAAATTTCAACAGCATCTTTCTGTTTTACGGAACAAACCCAAGAAATCGTTTTAAAAAAAATGTTGAAATAAATGTTTGAGTAAGTGAAGAATGAAGAAAATTTTGTTTTTAATATATACTTTTAATCCCAATAATACTAAAGTGAAAGAGAAGTTACTAACCTGAAGCATATATCAGATTTATATTATAATTGTTCCTCCAAAAATCTCAGCTTGGTTCAATCTGAACTATTTTTTTAATAAAGCATTTTGTGTTAACAATGCTATTATTTTTAGATTTTTGAATTTACCGCATTTATCTTTGATGATATTTCCCCAAAACTTTGGCTCAAAAATTCATTTATCAAATTCCTGACTCTTCTCTTACAGCATACTTTATCAAATTCGAGTTGAAAATGATATGAGTGATAGAGAATTAGCATGATAACAAGATCGATCATGTATAAATATTATGCATATATTACTTATCGAACGAAAAAATTATCCATTTGGTTTTCAGACTTTGAAATAGAAATGAAAGACGAAATGAGTAAAAGTTCTGAGAAGGATCAAGCTGTAACAGATTAATTTTCATTAGCACTGAGAGATGGATTAAGTAAGACAAGAAGGATAAAAGAAAGAAATTGCAAACAAATAATTTCCTGACAGTACCATGATTTCCCGTGGGTATTTATTTAAATCGTTAAAAAGCAGGAAGCTAATCAACAGAAACAGACATCTCAATATTTCAAGTAAGGAAATATACCTCCGATTCTGGCTATCTAATATTCTGCTCTCTCCAATGATGATAACATTGAAATAAGCCTTTCCATATCAATCCTTACTCATTTCTTTTCTCTTTCATAAATATTTTAAGAAGAACGTCGTCGTCTTAAATGGAATTCTACAAAGTAATTAATTTTATTCTTTTAAATCTACCAATTGTTATCTTTCAAAATTGAGATTTATTTCAGACTATAATTCCTTTTCTTCATGTTCTAGAAAAAAACGGTTTAAAAAAAATTCAAATTACTAACTATATGATAACTATTTCGTATTTCTGATCATTGATGAAATGCTGAAAGAGAATTTATCGTTGTTACCTGATATTTAATTCACATTTACAATTATGCATCATTTTGGTATCTTTACCGCAAAATGAACCCATCAGATGTGATGTGACAAGAATCATCAACTGAATGGCCAATTGACAAAAGCTATAAAAGAGCAAAAAAAAAATGGTAGTTTAAAAATGATTGCTGATGATAATGAGAATAGTGGAAACAATGAACATTTTAACCGTGATGACGATGAGTTGTACTTTTGTTTCATGATGACTACTCTAAAAATCGCTTCGGTATTTTTTCCTCTTTTCACTGTAAGAATAAAAAGAAGTGCCTTTGTTAATGATGGGTTATGGTAATGATGATGATGATGATGATAGTTATGACAGTTATAACCTGTTATAATTATCATCATTACTATAACTATCATTGTAAATCATTTGTACGATTTTTTGTAATTTTTAAAAAAAGTAAAAATGAAAAATTAAAAAGATTCGATTTTAAAAGCAAATAATTTTAAGAAAATTTCGTAGCTATAGACCATAGAGTCTATCAATGAACTTGATTAATCTTTGAAAAAAACTATAAAACAGCTAAATAATGACAAAACAATTTTTGTGATACAGAGTTTTTACTCACCGATTAAAAGATAGTTATGGCCCTTTGACCTTTCAAAATATAATTTTGCAATGATTCCCAAAGGAATAATATAAAGAATCAATGATAGAGAAGGATAAGAATAAGGTGAAACATCTGTTGCAATTGTAATAAGTAATATTGAAGTAATATTGCCAATTGCAGTAAATGAAGTAATGTCATCTAGACGGAAGACCATGGATCAAATTTATTTTATTCATTAATTTAATTGTAATAATACAAGACATCAAATTATACATTGTACATCAGTCTAATTAATATCGACAAATATAATTTTCATTAAAAAATCATTTGCAAATATGAGAACAAAGACATGTGATAGCTGAAATAAGACGAAATTAAATACCTGTAGAATTTTAATAACTATTCTTGTTTGCAAGATTATAATATTCAATTAGAAAACATGATTGATTCATCTCAATTTGAGAATTCCATTTAGCTTCTTCTTAAGCTTTCGAGTTTTTCGCTTGTCATTATTTGTTAATCGGGAAAAAGTGTCTTGGAAAAGCCGCATGAATTCATTGCTCTCATGTTTCTTGAATAAATTCGTAAATAGATCACGAGATAGTATTTTATCATCATTTTAATTTCCAATTATCCCTTAAGAACCATTTTGTTTAAACGGATAAAATTTGAAATTCAAAATGCAGCACCTTTGACTCATAGCTTTTTGCAGTGATAATTAAATAAAATTTACAGAACTGTGAAATTGAAAAGTCAATATTTAAAACAAAAATTATAAAAAGTTATTTATTTGAAATTTAAATTTAAACTAATTCAAGTTTACTACTATTATGTGAAATTATTTATTAATGATGTTTAATTTCAGTAAGAATATTGAGTAACGGTAAAAAATCAAAAAAAGCACCGTAAGCAACACATAAATGATAATGAACACGCGAACGAGACTTGATAAAATAAAGAATACTGTAAATGGCGACTGTAGCTTTTTGCAGTAATATCTCATAATTGAACAATTAAAAATAGTTTCTGTATATAATTTGAATAAGAAAGTAAAATATTAACTTTTAAGTCTGAAATAAAAAATTAATTTAATAATAAGAAAGAATTTAATAAAAACTCTTGCAATAATTGATTCTATTTTCATAAAATCTCATTAAGCAATAATACAGAAAATCTTACTATTTATAGAAATTGTAAAACTGCATTAAGAATTTACAAAGAAAAAAAAAGAGTATTGTACAAAGATTTGTTAAGTAGCTGATAAGTGATATTAGTTAAGTTGGTGATGATAATATTGAATCAATTGTAAACGACGAATTACACATTGATTTTGGAGTGATAATGGTGGATAAATCAGCTGTTGGTTGAGTGAAAGAAGGAAATAATAGAAGACTATGAGTTGTAAGGAAAAGTTGTTGTGGATCCATGAAAGTGCTAGCTGTTATCGATGATGGTAAATGAGTGGGCAATAGCCATTGCAGTGATGGACACGGATGATGATACGTGAATTTCGGTGGTGGACGTCTCAAATCCTCGCTATCACCGTATGTTTGAACCTTTAACGTCCAATAAACGTTAAATTAGAATAAATATAATCAAAACATGAAGATGATAAATTTTTCCGAAAAAGTTCATTATAGAACTAAGAGAAAACGATCAAGAAAAATAAATACCTTAAACCTTTTTCTTCGTCTCAAGCAGCTACCATTTTCAAACATTCCTAGAGCATGTGGATGAACTGCCCAATAAGATCCTTTGCCAGGCCTATCTGGTCGCCGCGGTATCTAAAACTGAAATTATTAGTTTCTATTACTCAGAATTCTTTTTATTTTTTCTCCTAATTTAGATCAATTACAAATTTTTAATTTGCTTTTTGAAGTAGTTACTTCGGTAAAATATTTATTTACTGTATTTAATAAAATAAGATGAAGATAGCAAAAAATTCTCATAAAATCTTTCCTAAATATCAAAATTATTTTAATAACATTCATCAAAAATTTGTTGAATTGCAAACTAAGCAACTTATAATAAGTTCATTTGTTTTGTTCTTAGAAAAAGAATTAAATTGAAATTTGAATTTTTAAATCAAACATTTCTGTTCAGCCACCTTTATAAATAATTTTATAGGTATTTAATAAAAGAGTCAAACAATCGATGACGATGGTCATTTGATTATTTCAACTTGCTTCCTGTTGTTAATTAAAGTAGTTATTTAATATTTTTAGTGGCTAGAATTTCGAGATATACAGACAATCATGACATTGCTTATCATCGACGTTGCAATCTTAATGATAATTGGATACGGTGGTTTGATGTATTCTTTTTATTCTCGATATCTCTATGATTGAAATTTTACTACTAAAATTTGTTTCACATTTTAGAAAATTAAAGTAATCATTGAACAATAAACTTAGAGTTAATTTTTTTATACTATTTAAGCGCCATACAAAAGTTAAATTACGGTCAAAAAATTTATCTATCCGTGAAAAAAAAAGAGTATTAAATTGATGACTTTTATTAAAATCTTATTTTTGGCCGAAATTATTAAATGCCCAATTAAAATTATAAATTAGAATTGGAAATGGAATATTCTCCTTACTCGATTAGCAGCGAAATGCTGTGCTACTATTTGAACCAGTTTTTTCCTTGATTAAAATAACTAACCGATAGGAGTAAGGCTGAGATTGTATCACTGAGAGCTCAGCGGGTGGTTATAGTTTATTTACGATCCCATCCAATATTATATATTTTTGTAGGGTAAAAAAAGTGAATGCAAAATAAATCTTCCAAATCGTCCTTCAAAACGTTCTTTTTTGCAATTAGTAATTTGGCTGGATTGAAAAGTTCACTTAAAATTCGCAAATTTGTGATTAAATTGTTGAGAGAATATTTAAGTTGAAGAGACCAAAATAATTTAGATTTTCGAAAAATTTTCCAAATTTGGAGTGACGTAATTAGTCCACAAATCATGGAAGTACAAATAATAGACGAGAAAATTTATTTGCACGTTAAAGTAAATTGGGTGATAATGATGGATTCAAAGATAGCTATAAAAATAGTTTAAATCAATTTTTGATTTTTTCTTTCAGTGGAAGAGTTTAAATTGAGAAAGCAATGCGTTAAAATTTTAGGAAAGTTGTATGTCTGTGCTCCATATTGTCATCATACTAATATCACTTAAATTGTTTTACTTCGAAGTTAACAATTGAAATTATTATTTTTTCATTTTAGTTTTCAACTGCTATTTATTGAATCTTAAAGCAGAGTGATATTGCTGAAACATTTTATTGTCTCATTTTATTCGATGAAATACAAATCATACCTTAGTGATTATTTTATCTCAACTAGAAAGAAAAGAATCGTTCAGGGAGAATACCTTAATAAAACAATCGTTGAATGATAAATTATGTCTGAGAGAATTTTGCCATCTTTGCGTATTTTTCCGATAGAATGGAAATTTATCCATAATATATTTGTAAATTTCTGTCAATGGGAGCATCTTTTCCTCTGAATTCTGTATGGCCATATATGTTAACCAAATATATGAATATGGAGGCTTCTGAAATGATAAGTTAATTTGCAGTTATCATTATATAATTGATCGGATATCAATAGTGTAATAGGTTTATAAATTAATAAATATTATTGATCCATTTTGAATTTATCTAAATAAAGTACTCAATCATTCTGTATTTTTATTAGGTTAATTAATATCTAAATAGGTCCTAAATAGGTCCGTTTTGAAAAAAGTTTTTTTAGCAGACGAATAACTGGAAAACTTTGTGCGATCTATTATCTCGTTTATTTTAATTTTATGATTGAAGAGTGAGAATTTATTTCAATAATTTCACTAAGTGAAAAAATATAAATAAATCTAAGTTTTAAGAGGATATATTTTAATTTCAATAATTGAATGATTTTAGAATATTGGATTATTTTGAATGTACTAGATTGTTCTGAGCATATATCTCGAAAAAATCTCTGAAGATATGAATGAACTAATAGTATAAAAGTTTTGTTTAGGTCGCATAAAAAGCTTATTTTTATTTTTAATTGAAGAGATTTGCAGCTAAAATGCTAGGTGCTAAAATAAATGCTAAGTTTTTTTATTCTAATAATAAGAAAGTACTGCAATAATTTTTTCTTAAATAAAATAGATGAAAAAACGAAATTGGCTGAAAAAAACGATGATAACTTCTCCACTGGATACTTAACTTATCGCAGATAGTGTAGGTAATACTACAAAAGATTACTTAAATATAGGATAAATCTATTCTTTAATAATTATCGAAAATACAGAAATGAGAAAATATAAATAAATGTAAGTTGTAAGAGGAAATATTTTAATTTCAATAATTTAATAGTATTCATTATATACATAAAAGATTATACGTGTCAAAAGATTACAGGTGTAAAGATTTGCAAAAATAAATATTTACCTGATCATCGTAAGAATTCTTTCCAGGTCTTGGCATTAGAAATAGCCGCAAAATACTGTTACTATCAAATTGTAATTATTCCTTGTGTTTATTTTTGATATTGTTAATTGAAGATTTAGGATAGGCGAAATTGTATAAAGAAAAGGCAGTATAGGTGAGCTAACCAAAAAATGAGTGAAAAACTGTACTGTAGTATTACAGATATTGTAAAATGGTAACAGTCAAATGAACAGAAATGAGCAAATAGCCATCAATCGAGTCATTTTTAAACTCATCTCTACTCATTACAATAGAAAATATGAACACGTAATATACGTGTCAATCAACGAGGTAGAAGACGAGAGAACGTTAAACGTTGTTAACACGACCGTTTTGGTAACTGTCGCAAGTACTTCTTGCATCTCAACCGGCCAATTTACTTCGATGGGCGGTACTTCAATGAGCATATTAACCAATAGCTGAACTACGACGCTATCCTATCAGACTACGCATGCCTCTTTATGTCATCATTTGGTTAACGACTCTTTTTCTGGGACATATCGTCGGATTACGGTAGACATTTGTTTTTCCCCCCAAGTTTATTTCACTACTAATCACGAATAAATATTATTTCTTCTTATAAATATACTCTATTTATTAGTTAAAATATTAGGCTTCTTTAATTGCAGTAATCTTTAATTAGTTATTTGTCACTAAATATTAAATAAATATTTTTAAATTTGATGAGAAAAGCGAAGATAGCATGATGCAATTTATGTGTGATAAATTAATTATGAAATTAATTTTCAAATTATTTAGCAAATTAGTAAGCAATTTATTATGCTAATTAATTAGCAATTAAATAATTTGATTAATAAATTAGTAAGCTATAAATTAAGCAAATATATAAATTTCTTCACATATAATCTTATTAGATATTAATTTCACATTTAGCAAAATTTTCATTCTTACCATAAATAATTTCTATTTAATAAAATTAATTTCAATAACGATAAAAGGAGAATTTTAGTTTTTTATTTTTCTGTACATAATCAATTTTCTTATTTCTATTAAAAAAAAAAAAATAAAGATATAATTGAAAGAGAGTAATAAGTGGAGGAAAGAAATTTGATTGAGCATTACACCTTCTGCTTCAATGATTTTTGCATGAGAGAAAGAATTGTGATCGAAACAGAAGATAGATATTAGTTATTGCTCCAATTATTAAATTGTTAATCAAAATATTAGCTTGCCTTCCTCTTCAGCAGCTTTTTTCTTCTCTCTCTCTCTCTCTCTCTTTCTCTCCATGAAAATTTTATATTAAATTAATGAGATAGATATGCTAATAATTATGTGAAGATTATTAATTCACTAAAAAAATAATTAATTATTTTATAAATTTAATCTTTGTAATTTTACTTGAATTAATATTTTCCATGCATTTGAACAGGAAATTACTGTTTTTCTTCGTTGATGAATTTCAAAAAAAGAATTTTCTAATGATTTGATTTAAACTTGTTTTCGATATTGCGTGTAAATATTTAACACATTTCAATGAATGATTTTGAAACTGTGTCATTTATTTTCTGAATGTTTTATAAAAATATACCTTTTTATTTATCATAAAAATTCAAAATTTCATCTTGAAAAAAGAGAGATAAAATTTTGGTACTTAACTTAATTTGTTATACATAAAGAAATGAATACTTTTTGTAAATATCAAATTATGGATTGATATTTACTTGTTTTAACAAATTTTCCACATCATTTTAAATCATATTCTGTGCATTTACTTATCACATTCGTGAATGTTAATAGTGTAATCAATTAGGACTAGTTGCAAGTATTGTCAAAGAGAATTCAGGAAAAGGGAACATTTGACAAAACTGTGAGTTCGCTTTATCAATTTGAAGGTCATTCTATGGGTCAAATTCAATATCACTACTAATCCTTTTCTTCCACATTGCAGCATTTAAACTTTAAAAAGAAACGAACCGCATTACAGATGACATGAATTTAGCAGTAATTGCGGTATCTCTATAGTGAGAATACTCTCTCTTGCAATCATACTATTGTTTCGATCCAACTAGCAAAATGAAAATGATCAATCTATCGCCACAGCATGAAACACCCGCAGAGTTGTAGCTGACAATACCGCGGTGTCTCTTCTCAATATTTCTCTTCCAGTATACAATGAATTATCGTTTTTTATGCAATTCACAAATATCATATTACTTTAATTAACTTAACATCTCTTTAAACTTTCTTACTTACTTATACTTTACTTATTAAACTTTCTTATTTAACCTAAGATAAATAATATTAGAAATTAAAATTTTATTATTCATACTATATTTATGTTTTAATCTCATATGGCATTACAATAATCATCACAATCACGATATTAAATGCAATTGTAATTGTCATAAAATCTATTTATTGCTGATATATATGAAGAAAATAAAGCAATAATTGCTACAAATATAAATATGATATTTGGTAATGAAAATTTAAGATAACATAAGTGATATGAAGAAAGGAAGGAAAGTAATTTGTTGTAAGATTATGAATAAATTTACAAATTTGATACTGTTACGAATATTCAATGAAAATTATGCAATATCATGTTGACGAAATGAATTTTTAACTTTCAATAATTCAGTATTAATAATATTCAGTAAAGTAATCTTTACTTTTTTTTGTATCTATTTTGAGATAGTATCGTTCCCAACTAAAACTCCAATTATTCTTACTACAAAAATTTTCCATTATCGAATTTGAATCATGAATTTAATTCTTTCTAATTTTTCCGAGTAATTTTTTTTTTTTTGGTATTATATCATATGAAAAAGAAAATTATGAATTTGAGCGATAAATTTTAATTATCATTGCTACAAAATTTGAAAAAAATCACATTTATGAGTTAAGACAAATGAATTTAATTTCATTGTTTTTATCATCCATTCTCTTTCGTCATCAAAATTTTCTCGAATGTTCTCAGAATTCGTCTTTTCTATTCGTTCAAATCATCCTTGCCTTCTAAAATTACGGTCTTTTTTAATTTTTAAATTATTATTCCGTGATAGTAACTAATGTAAATTATGTTCAAATTTTATAGACAGGAAGTAAATAATTAGGTACGAAGTCTCATCTTAAAATAGTCAAGCGATCAATTTCATTTTAACTTACATATGTCTCCAATGAGAATTGAATAAAAGTAAGCGATCAAATGCAATTGTTGGCATGGAAATTATAACTGATAAATAGCTGTTCATCATTCATGATAAGCTAATTTTTAGATTTTGGTAAAAACTTCCCATTATTCTCTAAAACCTAATTTGAAGAACATATGAATAAGACAAAGGATACAAAACACTTCCATTTTTCAGTTATTCTTTTCCACTGTATGACGTTTAACTTATAAATTACCTTATAACCTTGTAAGTAATTAAATAATTAGCTGATAATAGGAAATTTATTATTCAATATCTATAGCATATTTGTTTGAATAAAGTAAAGATATAACATAAAAAAATTGAAAACCATGAAATTTCTTAATTTTAATATTTGATAAATCTTCACAAATCACTGAATTCAACAATACTTTCATCGAGTTTTTGCTAAAAATGAGCAGCTAACTTGAAAAGGTTTTATTTTCATTTTTCATAAACATTTATTATTTTTTCACTAACTATAGCTTAAATGCAAGACTACATTATCGAATAGTGAAATTCAAATAGGTTATTGAAAAATTAATTTAGGCGTTTAGGATAAATCTTTCTTTTAATATTATCAATATTATTGATTATATTTCGATAAAATTCGTTCTACCAAAAGATATGAGTAATTGAGAAGATAATGTGTGGAAATTTTTTAAGAGAAGATTTAGAAAAGTACCGAAGTGTTAATTGTCAACGATAAAACATCCTATAACGATCAAAAATAGCTTATTGAAATTGACGTATAAACGTGTTTGTTAACATAAACATCGATCAAAACACAACACAACACATTGTTACGGTGTGTCCTTTCTGAATCTTTCTTCTTTATCATGAACATTCAATGAAAGGTAACGATAAATTCGTTACCTTTGGATCGTCAAGGTTTATTGCACAATAAGCGCATCGATGCAGACTAATAGACGCCAAACAGCAACAAAAACAACATCAACAATATTTCCATTTGCCTATATTTGTCATTCATCTAAAATCTTCAAAATCTTTTAACTCTTGCCACTTATCGAATACTTTTATGGGTATTTTCAAACGTTTATGCCGCTTTCTGAAATAAAAATTTTTGTTGATTTCGTCATGATTGCAATAGGAAATCCTGGAAATCAGATTTATGAAGTCAATTTCTAACTTACCAAAACAACACAACTGATTATAATTTATTTAAGTATTATCATTATTATGTGTGTATCGATTTCACAATTCATATTCAATGAATTTGGATGAAAGTGAAATGAATCAATGCAAGACTATCAAATTTATAATTATAAAAATATTTTGATTAAATTTCGGGAAGCTAATAACTAATTCAAAATTTCCCCACAATTACTTCTTAATAGAATACTTTCGCAAGTTGGATATAGCAGGATATAGATAGATCCTGAGTGCTTGATATTGAGCATAATCATCTATTACCTAAGGGCATTCGATGACTACTATTCTCGATCATCTTCTGGCTAATTCATGAACGAGCTTGTTTGCCTCCATCAAAAGAGAATCGAAAGACTTTGTGGTTTGTCTAAAATATCCAGAAATTTAAGGTCTCATAAATTTTATACAGTAAAAAATGTCCCGATTTATAGACCTGAATAAAAACTTGTTCAGATCACAATTGAAAATTTTGAATCCTTTGACGTGGAATAAGGAAATAAATAATAAAATCTGTTATAAATTGAATCAGTACAGTTAATTTTCAACGAGAAAGTCGAGAATATATTTCAATAAAATAATTTTAAATTTGAAATATTTATTCGATTAGAGAAGTAATGAAGCAAAATAAAGAAGCCATTTTATTAAAATTTGATAAAATGATAAAAATTACCGATAGGAAGAAATACATGAATAACAGCGAAGGATAATGGACGTTTTATGAAAAATGTACGATCAAGTTTGCACGCGTTTCACGTATTTTTTGAAAAGATACAAAGAAAATGTTAAGCATTTCTTTTTTTCTTGGCAAATCCACCATTTTATTTATTTACAAAAGGTATAGCAAATAAGTAATATTCCCACTTTAAGCAATTCATATCACTGTTGAGCGCAACTTTACAGACTTCATTTATAATCCATCACACTTTCATAATGCATACTGAATTTCTCTCACTGCAACAATTAATTCATTAGAGCTTCTACTTGAGACTTCGGTAAACTGAATTCATGCTAATATGTAACTTACCGATAGATCTATGATTCAGGAAACATATTATATCATATTTGCTTATAATTTATAATAGTGAAAGTAATATACATTAGCCGTTAAAAGCAAATTATCTTTTACTATTTTTAATTATCATAAGTTATATTACTGCAATATATTTTGGATGCAAATAGCTTAATCTATTATCATAATCATAAATGAAGAAGAGGTTAACAGTGCATTATGAAGAAATAAGAAAAACGAAATTAATTTAAGAAACATATCCAATTGTGATAGGGAAATGTCTCGAATAAAGAATGGCATAGCGATAAATGTTTCCTCTCACAAATAGTACGTACTTTCTTGTTGTGTTCCTCGTTTTACATTACCTATGTTTTAAATTTATTCCCCTAATGCATTTGTAGTTTGATCAAATCAATGCTGACTTTTAGTTTAACATAATAAACTTGAATAAGAAGTTTTAGCAAAAAATAGAAGCTAAATTGAGGAATGGTTATCAAATAAACAATCATATTCACAGTTAATCACTCTAACAACAGTCTTAATTTTATCAGCATTCATTTGACCTAAGTATAAATCCGAACGTTGTTATAGCATCTGTGATTTATTTGAAATCGTTTACGCTATTCTATTTAAGATATTATCAAATCTTTGTATTTGATTCCAATTTTTGGATGCTCATTCAATAATTATTAAAAGAAATCATTTTAACAGTGAGAATAATACTGAAGGAAATTATCTTATAAAAAGAGAACTTGAATTTGTTTTCGAGTATTTTGGTCAGAGAAAAAAACTATGGCAAATTAGCTTCAATTCAAAAAATCTATCGAAATGGTTTTAATATTGAACAATTCCGCTTGTTTATTGTCACGTGAAGTAAGAATGAGGACAGGCTTTTAAACAAACTTCAGCTAGAAGCAGAAGGGTATCATCACATATGTACCTCCTTGTTTTTCTTAACTGATAATTTCTCCATTCTCTACCAACAGTCAAATTCAATTCGGTAAAGCTTATTGTTATTCTGCCTTTTGCTTCAAGTAATGAATGGTACGAAAATATAATTTATCTGGACAAGAAAGTAGAAATTCCATCTAGCACGATCAGATATGAAATAAAAAATTAAAAGAATTATTTTTAACAAGTGGAGGAAAACGAAGAACAATATACCGTACATTTTTCATTCGCTGTTGTTTTAATTATCGAGCCCTCGGCAGTAGATAACTAAAACAACGGCGTATGAAGGAAGGTAGTTTCTCCATCACAACGAAACAATGAAATGATTAATGATTATTGCTGCAACACCAACAGCATAATCTTTATAATCCACAAAATCACCAAATTTTCATCTCTTTCAGGATTTATTTAACAATAGGTGCAGAGATTTAATAGCAATTGCAACATACAGACAACTACAGAAATTAGTTTAGAACTCTTTCAGAATCCCTTTTCAATTCCTCGTACTTCACAAAACTCTAACTTTCTATTATTTGGAAGAAATGATATAAAATTTAACTTCTGCTTCCATAAAATGTGATCCTGAGCAACTATGTAACTACAGTGAAATAAAAATTGGAAAAATTTGTAATAAAAGCTTAAATAGAAACTATACATAATTTTTAGGAAACTACTTATTGATTATAAATATAACGAAGCCGTAAAAACGATATCACGTTTCAAAAGAACTCGTGCTTCTTCAAAACGTGTTTCCAAATCTCCATTTCCTATTGCTTTTGAAGCACCCACCATTTCACGCAGCAATTCTTCCAAACGCCGCATGCAGCGAATTATCGATCCTGTAATTTGATTAATGGAGTACTAGGACATCAAGAAAATAGAAATATGTTCAGCAAAAATAAATCATAATTGTTCGCAGCTTTTGCATACAAAAATCATCTATAAAACATACATGTGCACATAAAAGATACAATTGCACATGAGTACAATACAAAATACGCAAATATTTGAGATATATATTGATACAAAAAAGACAGTTAATAATACCTTCAAAAATATCCGTTTTTTTTAAAATTTCAGCAAAAGATGCACCAGTACACCATGCATGGACTACATCCATCAAATGAGGCTTAAATGATTCGACATATTTCTCTTCATCAATCTCAAGTTTTGATTCCTTCGTCACTTTTGCAATACGTCTAGCATATTCCTGTAATGATCCATTAAACCTTTTGAAGTGGAAAAACAAAAATTGTTTCACTAGAAGCTGACCAAAACAGAAGCATTCAAAACCTCATACTACGTGACCAAAAACAAAATATTGCTTGTTAAAACGTGACCTATTCTTTAAGACCATACGACGATATCCCACACTAAAAAACGACAAATTAATGAAGTAAAGCTACACAGGATTTGTAAGTAGCATAAGCTTTAATGTTAACAAAAAATTAAAATTAGGTCACTAAAATGAAATTAAAAATATTTATCAATCTTAGCAAAAAATAATAAAATAACCTACTTGCATTGCTCTCAAACAACCACTGAGATCATCTGCCAACTTTGTTCCTCCTGCTTTTTCTTCAAATACGAAACATGAAAGCAAAGCTGCCAACTGTGGAGTAGCAAGATCTGTGAATATGCCACCAAACATCATTTCTGTTAACATCAGCTCATCCGCAGCACTTATTTCACAAGAAACACGCCCCTAAAATGTACGGAAATATTCTCCTGAAAAAACAATGGAAGAGTCAAAAGATTCCAACTTGAATGGATAATAAAGACAATAACAGTATGGTGGAAACTACTTTGACATTTTGCAAATCTATGTTAATTTCACCATTATTTCACAATTAATTTCACCATTAATTGCATCTTTAACCTTTTGCGTAATAACATCATTCTCATCACAGTATTGTAATCTTCGAAGCACACGCTTGCGGCATTTAAGTTCATCCAACTGCAATAAACTCTGAGCTTTCTTTAGCTCAATTTTTGCCACTTTCAGCTCCGCTTCCACCTCTAGCTTCTTTTCATATTGCTTGTAGATTTCGTCAAATTTATTGTCCTTCCTGAACTGCTTCCATTAGTTGGAAAATTAAAGTAATAATTTGAACATTAAATTACAGGAATACGTACCTCAAAGGATGATTATCCTTTCGTTTTTCCAATGCTTGCAATTTAGTAATATTTTCTTGCAGCACGGAATCATTTATTTTCATGTCGTTTAGCGGATCAAGCAAAGGCATAATTCCATTGAATCTTTTCAAAACTTCCTAAAACGTCGTAAATGGAGTATAAAAAAATATCCATGAATAATAACGAACTAGAATATACTGCCTTAAAATTTGGATTACAAAATAATTACTTTTATAACGCGACCAGCACTTTGTTTTCCTTCATATGCCTTCAGATTCTGTGGTAACTTTACACGGGCTGCACTTATTTCAGTCACACAACTGATTGCAACAGATACGACCTAAATAACTTTCAACTCATTTTCAGTATTATCCAGAAGTTAAAAAGACAGTTTTGGTTTCGGTTAAATTTTCGGAAATAAAAATTAATAAAGTGAAATAATAACCTCTACAACTCCCTTTTCATCCGTACTAGGTGGTCGCAGCTGTGTAATATCTGATAGATTTCTTGCACTTTCTGCAGACAGTAACATCAATACATCTAGTACATACATTACGTCTAAACCAAGAGGATCGATGGGATTTGCTTTTTTGTGGAAGTTCAATAAAGCTGTCCATCCAAAATCCTTATCGTTTGAAACAATCTGAAAGTCTATGTTAGAGTCTTCATAAACATTTCATGATTTCAATTTAAAATTGGATGAAGTGGGAATATTTAGCATTGAATCCAAATTATAAAAGAAACAGGAACAAAGATTAACGAAACAAACATGAAGCAAACGGCCAGCTTGTAGAAAGGGTACTAGATGTTTTGGTTTCGTGACAACTTCTTTTATAGCGTCTTTCAATACATTAATCTGCTTTTCCATTTGATAATAACCAGATATTTCTGTTTCTTTATCAATTTTGTAACTGGCAAGTTCTTTCTTTTTTCTTTCCACATCTGCATAGTCAATGATTTGTCTGCATATTGAAACTTAAGCATTTTACATAAGTACAAATTATCAATTATAAATAACAAACTTGCGTAGAGCTGTGGTAAGGCATCATAATTTTGAAATTGATAAAACGAATTCTCCAGCATAAATTCAGGATTAATCCCTTCAACTCGAAGCAAGTTCAGAACCATATTATAAGTCAAACGAAACTGCGAGTTAAGTGGGTCAGGTGCACCTAAAATAAAAGGAAATTGGTAATACTTCCCGTAAATCTCAAAATGAATATGAAGATCATTTTTTTCATGAAGACCTAACCTTTGATAATCTGTTTAGCTACATCTTGCCCCATTTGTTGATCAACCATTAGTATCACAAGGCCGCGATCGTCTTTACCTCGACGTCCAGCTCGCCCACTCATCTGGATATATTCACCCGATGTAATCCACCTAAAAACCTCGATTTTTAGCAGCATTAAATGAGAGAAAGAGTATTAAAAACTCCAATTCCATTAGATTGTATGTAAATGAATGTACGTTGTGTATCTACATAGATTACTTCCATAGTAATTATACATAACAGATTTCCAATTCTACATCAATCATTTCCGTGCTTACACTATGGCAGGTACCACATAATACAATTGACAAATGTTTGTGATGTACGAAATATACCAAATATGCAAATTAGTAAGAACGATTCCTAGAACAAACCGGTAATCTTTCCCATCAAATTTTCTCGCCGATGTGAACAACACTGTCCGAGCAGGCATATTTAGACCCATAGAAAAAGTCTCAGTGGCAAATAATGTCTGCAAAATACTTTCTCATTTATATACATCTGGATTTCTTCCCTTATTTATATTGCAGATTTGAACCAATCCATATAGAATAGAATAAAGCCGAACTGCCAAGCTACCTACTTTGATCAAACCTTCTCCGAACAAAATCTCGATCACTTCTTTAACAATTGGTAGTAAACCTGAATGATGTACTCCAATACCACGCAACAATAGTGGTAATACTCGTCCGATTTCAGGTAATTTGCTGTCCTCCTCGGATAATAAACTGATTGCATTCACAAATATTTCCTGCACCTTCATTTTTTCGTCTTCTACAAATATTGCTGGCTTTTCGTCTTCTACAAATATTTTAAACTAAAATCTTTTCGAAGAAATTAAAAAAAATTTACCTGTATTAAAATCCAAATTCGTCATTTGTGTTGCGTATGCTTCACACTCTTTTCGACTAAATGAGAAAATAATGACTGGAATCATATCACGCTCCTTAAGCGTACGTATTATATTTACCACATGAGATGTACCTAAAAGATGAAAATACACAATTCTTTGACAGATCTGAAATAATAGGAAATTCAAAGGTCCAATTCTTGTGAACTGCGAAAATTCCAGATGTAAAATTTTATCGAAAAGTGCCATCTCCTGAATCTTTTTGGACTTCCAGGAATTGCAACAAAACTAGTCACTATTAATTATGTGAAAATTTTAAGTATAACAGTGAATAAACAAATATAAATATAAACAATTACTATCTGGACACATACTTCTACTTGAAAACAGTATTAAAGAGATAAAAATAAACATTAAAGAGACTATAACGTAAGAATGAAGAAATATAATTTTGAAGCACTAACAAAATTTTCAGAATGGACAGTGAGAAAACTGTACAAAATTACCTGCTGTTCCTCCCTTCTTTCCTCTGTTAATTCCACTCTGTCCAGCATCTCCCACATGTGACAGCACACTCATTGCTTCAGTAAATTTATCCTCTCGAAAAATTCCCTAAGACATTTTTTAACCTCAAAAGTGATGCGGCAATAAATTCTAGGGTGCAAAAGAACAGTTAAGGAAAACATTCATTCAGCAGATTCGCTTCATAAAAAAACAAAAAATTTTAAAAACACACAAGTGACTGAAATGGACAAGTATTTTCTAAACTCACCTGCATATTTACAACTTCATATAAACCTGAACCACCGGCTGGATATATGAAATGCTGCAAGGGCACTGGACGATAGTCGGTATATATGACATGAACCGGTTGGTCGTGAAGATAAACTACCCAGTCTGTAAAGTGATTTTTTTTCAATATGAAAAATAAGACAACATAAGTTCATGAAAGTCATCAAAATAATAACTCCTTAATCTTTGTAAGCTATGTTTCTACAAAACTGACCTGCAAACTGTCTTGCATTTGGAATTGTAGCAGAAAGAAAAACGTAATGGACAGTATCAGGTAGCAAAATGATTGTTTCTTCCCATACAACACCACGTTCTGCAAAACAAATATCATCATGAATGACTTTTTAACAGATAGTTTTCTAATCTTCTAGTCTAAACTGCACTTGCTGATCTGGCTTCCAGGTCTTTTTGGAATATGGTGTTTAACGAACCCAATCCTCTCCATACCAGAAAATGATAAACATTAGATAATTGTGAAACTTATGAAATTACTTATGAATTAACTTATGAAAATTATAAACCCTTATCGCGCATATAGTGAATTTCATCGAAAATAACCCATCCAACTTCTCTCATAATTACCGAACCACGATATAACATTGATCGCAAAATTTCTGTCGTCATGACAATGCAAGAAGCATCCGGATTCAGTGTATTGTCACCAGTCATCAAACCTACATCCTAAAACCATTTTAAAAATGATTAAATTATAAAAAATATTTTTGTGCTACGAATAAGATGTAAGTAATTTGAGAAAAACTTACACCAAATTCTTCTTCCAACTCTCGATATTTCTGATTAGACAAAGCTTTGATAGGTGATGTATATATAACACGCTGCTTATCACGTAAAGACATCGCTATTGCATACCTAAATGGTAGAATTTAGTATATTTTATATGCTGCTTAATATCATGCTCATAATTTAAATCAGTATAAAATAAAATGCTATACAACTTTGTGCGATGCAAAAAAATCTCGAAGCGAAAATGCATTTGCTAAAAATTTCGTTATTTTTTAATTTAAGGATAATAATCTGCACTAATATAATTCCGAAAGACTTACAATGCAACAACAGTTTTTCCGGCAGAAGTATGGGCTGATACAAGAACGGAATGACTGTTATCAATACAGGTAATTGCTTCCCTCTGAAATGCATCTAACTGGAATTCATACATCTTAGCTGGAGCTGTCGTACGTGGTTTTAATGGTACATATTCCATATTTGGTGGTAAGACGACCTAAAAATATGATTATGTAGATGAAAAAACGATAAAAACGTATTTTAAAAGATCATGAAACTACTTCATGTGAACAATTTCCTTCACTTTCCACAGTTTTGATATTGTTTCGTGGATGGGAAGCTAAACCGAGATGCTCTTCTGTAGTATTCTCTTTTTTCGACCTTTTCGACAATACTCCTAGAAAAAGCCCCTAGTAACGTGAGAAAAAAATTCTGTCCAGGAAATAAAGGTTGATGAAATTTACTGGATAAAATAATCGAAATATGGATACCTGTATCGTTGCTATCTATTTCATCATCGTCGCTAGATGCTATTCCAATATCATTATTTGTGGTGCTACCTGTTGCTAACTGCCCTAATAATTCGTTGGCTCGTTCACGTGCTTCTTTCTGTTTCCTCTTATTTATCTAAGCATAATATTTTTTTAATTCGCAGTTGACAGTTACTACTAATGAGAGTGAAAAAGACTGAGTAAAAAAACAAATAACACGAATGAAAAAACAAATGATAAAAAACTGATACAAAACTTGAAACTGACGATAAATATAAACGAAATTATTACATCGAAATATCTAAATAAACTTGATCTAATAGTGTTGCACTTAAATGAATGAATCAAAACTAAAATCAGCTAGAAATTTCGGAAAAAAGAATTACTTCCGTCTTTTGAATAGAACTATTTAATTCCATCCCGCCAGTACTGGATGGTAGTGAACCTTCTGCAAAGACATCAAACATCTCCATATCATTATCCATGGCAGATGTCGCTCACCTTCCTAAAGAAAATGAGTAAACCATTCATGCAATTTTTAAGAGTAAAAATAAGTTCATAAGCACTCAATCTCTTTCAGTGACAATTCAGTCAAACAATCCTCATATGATCTTGGCTTAAGTAGAATAAATTCTTCAGTAGCACCAACGTTAAAACGATGATTTTAAATTTGATTATTGGGAGGAATGGCACTTATTTTATGGTACATGTTTATTAGGCGTCTAAGTATCACAATGAGAGTACTGAGGTATAAAGAAAACGATTATCATATCAAAACAGAGATATTGCATGATAGTAAGATATACAATAACGACAAAACACTATAAAGGAAAGTACATATCTGTGATAGAAATCTACTCAATCTGAAAGATCAGTAGAAATATACCTATAGTGAACAGTTGACGGGGTTTCTCGTTAATGTAAAGAACCCCGCACCTCCTAGAGCTAATGTAACCGAAAATTCGAAAGTAACAGGCGACCAATTCAGAACGGTAGAATCAAAGTGATACTGAACGGATAAATAATTGTGTGCGATTTTGACGAGGCTGAAATGTAACAGAAGTATCATGATAAAGATCAGTAAAAACTACTATGTGAATACGTGTTGATGGTAGTACATTGTCATCTCTAAAATTTCTGGCTTTCGAGGATCAGTAAATGTCATTGAGAAATCCTGGTCCACCATGTGACATTTATTGCATCATTTATGTCTTATTTGGATTCACTTCGAAAGGATATGTAAATGAAATATATTTTCGTTAATCTTTTTTGAAAGAATATTTTAGAGCAGTTTATAGCACTCCTTATATATAAGAATTGGATTAATATGACAACGAGAATAGAAGGAGATATCATAAAAGTTATCATACTGCTTAAATGATTATAAAATAGTGGCAATGAAGGAGAGAGATAGAAATGGTAAATAATTGAGAGACTACCTGAAATACGTGATCCCTTAATTCCGAACTTCGTATTTATGATTGATTTTCAATGTATAATTGAATTCTTTTCGTATGCAATCCTCTTTTTTTTCCTTATCAAATTCTAGACCGCATACTTCTTCCGATAATTTGAAAATTTAAAATATTTTTTCGTGGCAGTCATCGATTTTAAGTTGAAGCAGCTTATAAATCGATTCACTGCTCTAATGACACAAGTTATTTCATAATTTTTAATTAAACACATAATGTAATTTAACAATTTTGAATTATGTTTTCTGGCTATATCCCAATATCATTACACTCAAATTCTTTCGGATCCGTGGTTGGCGGAAAGTCGTACAAGTGCCTATCATTGATGAATTTTGGATTGGGTGATTCCTTTGTAATTACTGTGGCTGTTCGTGTAATTTTGGTCGTGGTTTGGGATGTCTGAAAAGAAATGATGGATGAAAATTGTTTGATTTTGTTTTAATCCAAATCTTATCTTTGTTACTCGAAAAATTTTGAGTGATGTTCGATTCAAGTTCTGAATTTAAATCTTCACCTTTGATAAAAAATTGATTTCCCAATCATATGGATCAGAAAAGGAAATGCTGAGTCGTTTCATACAACTCATCAACAAATCATAAATTTTCTTGTAATCGGGTCTTGATTCATATGTCAATGTCCGTATATACTTCATTATATGGATCCATTCGGGTGGACAATCCGCCATCAATACTTCATCCGTTATTTTATCCTTCATTATGCCCACTTCTTTTTCCTATGAATTTATAACGTAATTAATTCATACAAACTTCATGGAAACATTATTTTGATAGTTTTTCACTTTTCAGTGATTTTTATATTTGAAAAAAAAAAATCTATGTAAAATATGTACAGTGATACCGCGCCACGGTAATCCAGCATGTAATTCAACAAGGACATAAATCAACGACCATAAATCATCCTTTCTTCCTTGTTCCATTCGGGCATGAACTGCTGGCGAACAGTACCTAAATTAGGATCATTATATTAGGCAATAAATTCTTTAAGTAAAAGGATATAATACAAAGTCAGCTTCTATTTAAAAAATATACCTTGTTGTGCCTCTCATAAGAACATGTTCACGTTTTCTCCTAATTCGTGCACAACCTTCTTCCCAAATTGCATATTCTCTTGCCATACCATAATCAATTAAATAAATAATGCGTGCTTCATGACCACGTCGTCCGATAACCATATTTGCTGCAAAAGAAAATGAAATATCAAATTGGAATATTTAGGAAATTTGAAAGGATTTGAGTGTGCCATTTTGCCGCCATGTCTTATGTTGCGTAGACATAAGCATCATACGTTGTTTTATAGCATAATTAGTGTTGATGGACTAACCTGGTTTGATATCTCGATGTACATAGCCAATTTCATGTAACTGTTTTATAGCATACAATGCATGAACTCCAATTCGGTTCGTTGTTCCGGCAGTAAATGTATTCACTTCGCATCTCTTTTTTAGTTGCACTAAATTTGGCCCCAAGAGTGACATTACGACGTATGAGTACTGCAATACAGTTTTCGTCGAAACAATAATTATCGTATCAAGTAATGTGGTCTAACTAACTACCTAGATGTTTAATATATTCAAATGAGAAGTCATTAAGGGAGAAGGATAATCATGAAGATTATTCGAAGTGGTTTGCCTATCGGAAATGCCACAATAGAATATATGTTGAATATGGATGACTATTTATACAATTAGTTTAAAGAAACTGGAACGGTCATTATTAAACCATTAGATTTCATTGACCTCCTCTGATGTTCAGTGTTCAGTGCTGAATCTTGACTTCCAGAAATATATTCCTCACTTTTTCGGCCGCCTTTCATGTGATAAGGCATATATGATTTTTTGGAGAAAAAGTATTCAGTAATGGATCATAATGAGAGAAGCATATAAGTAAAAATGAATAATACATATTCACGACGTGCAGCATATACCACTCGAACAGTATGCTTTCGACACCGTAACTTTCGCATGACAGCTACTTCCTTCTTCAACACACCATAATTATCACGTGAACGTGCTTCAACCTGTAATTCCATGATCATTAATTAAATGACAATTATGCAGAAGAATCTGTTTTTTTGAAAAAAACCGAATGAAGTCAATGTTAATACTGTACGTGTTTTTTACGTGGAGAAAAAAGTTTAAAAATGCATGTCGGACAACACTGATATATAAAATGGCAATTGGTTTAATTTGCTTCACGTACTGCTTCTACCTTCTCACTATATGTTGACCGTTTCTTGCAATGAAATTTGAGTTAAAAGAGTTATCATAGTTGATGAAAAGCTCTTTGATTCTTTGATGCTTTGTAAGGTGGATATTTATTGATAATATGAACTTAAAATTTGGTGAGATTATCTGAAGCGAACACTCTAATACTTGATAAAATGATTTTCTTACTCTATAATGGAAATGAATTTTGTTATTGGCAAATTGATGAAAAATAGCAATGATATATTTCATGTGCTCAAAGACATAACTTCAAAATAGCGAAATAGAGTGCTAAATGCAATTATATGAGTTCTTTTAAATTCTTTTCTAATTTTACTTAGTTCCCAATTTCTATTTAATTTTTGATTGTACTTTATTTCGGACAGCAAAAAATAAGAGCAAAACAGTAAAGTAAGATATTGTTAGGTATCATATATCAAGAATGAAATAGGTCTTTTATGGCTAAGCTATAAGTGGATGATTTAATTAGCTTACTTTAAGGGCAGCTTTTACTCGAGTATCGTTCACATCGTGAACTTTGTATACGGTAGCACATGAACCTTCACCCAGTTTTTCATCGATAACCCATCGTTTACTGATTACTTTACCCTCAGATAGATCAATCAGATCCATCTAAACAAGCTTATGCTTCGTTCAACTCTAACAATGCAATTCTTAACAAATGAATATCTTTTGCCATCTTCTCATCTTTATGTGTTTTTATGGTTATCTTGGAAACGGAATCAGTATGTAAATTTGTTATACCAATAAACGTGTTTATATTTTGGTTGTAAATAGGAGTGAGCATTTTATACACGAGGTAGTGTATCCTACTTGTATGATTGTCCCAGTCTTTTGCTCTCGGGCATTTTTTAAGCTGCAAGGAATGAATAAGAGTTTAATCGATGTTATCTACGGAATTAATCATGGATTAGAGGAAGGAATCCAACTGAAATTTATTGTGCTTATCACTAGCCAGAAAAAGTTAAATTAAATGATGGATTATACTAAGTTTGAACTGTCTATTCCAGGATCTGTACGGTATTATAGTGATTTTGACAGGAATTTGTTGATCAGTGACGATAAATAATGCCGATTACTGCTATTCATGCCCGTTATATCTATGATTCTCGGGGCAATCCAACTGTAGAAGTTGACCTTACTACAGAGAAAGGTTAGCAGCTTCTCGTGTATATGAGTTTATTATCTTGATTACTTTATTAAGTCACATTATATTTTCGTAAGTTTTTATCAATTTCTAGGTATGTTTCGAGCAGCGGTGCCGAGTGGTGCATCAACAGGTGTGCACGAGGCACTCGAACTTCGCGATAAAGATAAGGGTGTCCATCATGGGAAAGGAGTCCTGAAGGCAGTTAAGAATGTCAATGAACAAATTGCTCCAGCATTAATTTCTAAAGTAGGTCAAATCCACTTAAATTAAAAAATTTTTTATTTGAATTATGAATTATGTTGCATTTCGTTTGAAAAAATCATGGAAAAGAGTGGCAATTAATTAGAGTTATATAATACACTCGGTATAACTAATTTGATAATTTAAAGAACATGGATCCGACCCAGCAAAAAGAAATTGATAATTTCCTTCTACAGCTTGATGGGACCGATAACAAATGTAAGTGCTATCTTTTCAGCAAAATATCGTAACGATCTAGAATTAAAGTGAAATTCATGAAGAGAAGGATTGATTGAAATAGCAAACTGAAGCTGCATAATAATTTTTGACAAGATAAAGAATTATTTTAGCTAAATTTGGGGCCAATGCACTTTTGGGAGTTTCGTTAGCAGTATGCAAAGCTGGTGCTGCTCATAAATGTATGCCACTTTACAAATATATTGCCGAGCTGGCAGGTGTAAAAGAAGTCGTTCTACCGGTACCTGCCATGAATGTTATCAACGGTGGTTCACATGCCGGCAACAAACTTGCTATGCAGGTTAGGCTTGCTGTTAATTAGACTGACTTCTAAATATGCAATGTATTATATGCATTGCATGTTTAGAAGTCTTTGGAACGTAATTCGAGGAAACAAAGAGTATTTCTATTATTAATCCAAAATTTCAGGAATTTATGATTATGCCCGTTGGAGCCTCCTCTTTTACTGAAGCAATGCGCATGGGTTCTGAAGTTTATCATCATTTGAAGGTATGTTTTTTCTTTTTTATTTTCTTCTCTACCTGTTTTTTTGAATTGTCCTTTTTTCTTCAAATTATTTATAAGCAAGTAGGCCTTTAAATAATAAATAAATGAATAAAATAGTTGACAATAATGAATAAAACAGGCAGAAATCAAAAAACGATATGGGTTGGATGCTACTGCAGTGGGTGACGAAGGTGGCTTTGCTCCAAACATTCAGGACAACAAGGAGGGTCTAGATTTGTTGAAATCAGCAATTGCTGCTTCAGGATATGAGGGAAAAGTTTTTATTGCGATGGATTGCGCAGCTTCAGAATATTACAAGGTGTGCGTACATCCCATCAATCAGAAGTAGTTTATGGCTCTGATCACATTTTTTTCATTTATTAAGTAAAACAGGTTTAAAAGAAGATCCAGTACTTTAGAAAGGAAAAATCGAATTTAGCCTACAATTATGTTGTAATATATTTCACAGTGCTGAGTGGAATGAAGAGTGGACCAAGGTATTTCTGTAACCAAAGTATTTCTGTAAAGGCTGATTGTAATGAAATTATAGGAGTCAGCTAAAAAGTATGATTTGGATTTCAAAAATCCAAATTCGGACCAAGATAAATGGAAAACAGGCGATGAAATGCTAGAGTTGTACAAATCATTTATTAAGGTTGCTTCTGCTTCTTCGTGTTGCGTTTTTCTTAACAAATCAACTTAAGAAAATCTTTGTCAAAATAAATTTAAACTTAACTTTTACTCGTGACATTTGGACTATTAAGGATTATCCAATTGTATCAATCGAGGATTGGTTCGAGCAAGATGACTGGGTTAACTGGACAAAAGGATTGTCCGCCGTGAACATCCAGATTGTTGGTGATGATTTGACTGTGACTAACCCAAAAAGAATTGAGATGGCTGTAAGCAAGAAGGCTTGCAACTGCTTGTTGTTGAAAGTTTGTTTCGACAATTTATTTTAGCACAATTTTACGTAAAATATGCTCCTTAACAGTTCTATTTTTTTCCAGTTTAGGTGAATCAAATTGGAACCGTAACCGAGTCTATTGAAGCGGCAAATCTGGCACGTAAGAATGGTTGGGGTGTAATGGTTTCGCATCGATCAGGTGAAACTGAGGATACATTCATCGCCGACCTCGTTGTTGGCCTTGCCACGGGACAGGTTTGTATTTTCTTCTCCCTTCTTTCATTTTCATGTTTTGCAATTCTCAAGATTTTCATAATCAGTCAGAAAAGTAGTCATAAATTTGAAAATATCATATTTTGGGCAAATAAATATGAATGCTGCAGATAAAGACCGGAGCACCATGTCGATCGGAGCGTCTCGCGAAGTATAATCAAATACTTCGTATTGAGGAAGAGCTTGGTAAATTAGCTGTTTATGCGGGGACAAAATTTCGAGATCCGCAAGCTGCATGAAGTAGATGATGAAAAAAGAATTCTGAATAATCGTGTCATTTATTACCTATGAATACTGACTTACTCGATGTTCGAATTTCAAATGAACCTGGTAACAATATATTTTTTAATTCCCTTTTATAATACATTCTTCAAGTAATATTCTGTATTTAATTCTCGGACTTACTTAATCTCTATGTAAAGCTTCTGCAATTTAATTGAAAAATAATTATAAACTTCCGACATCCCACAAAAAAAGAGACTTCATCCTCGCAGCAAAATCCCGTCCCATATTATTTTCTTTTAATTCTCTAAGTTTCTCTTAAAAAGCATCCTTGAAAATCCATGAACAAAAATCAATGTACAGTGTTTGAATGAAGAATATAAACATTTTTATAGAAAATGCACTTCGCATGTACAAGTGTGCAAACTATACGTACAAATCAATTTACACCTGAAAAACTATTTGCTATAAAAGAATTTACGAGTGTAATAAAAGTCTTGAAATATATCTCACAAATGATGAATGACTAGAAACAGTAAAACGGATATTTGAAGCTCAGCTGTCATCATAATTCTTATTTTGAAAATTTTCTTCAGTCAACAAATGTCAAGGTGATTCACTGGATCTATTTCATTCCGTGCTTCGTTCATATTTCAAGTTGCATAATGAATCTCATTGTTGTGTGTGTATTTTTTTACCTTTTAAATCTATTTAAATGACTTATTAAGAATAGATACCTAAAAAATAGGAGTGGGTAAAGACATCACAAAACAGCGAAAATTCCAACATTAAGAAAATTAGACAAGGAATTAGTGTAAAAACGAAAATTTCTGTCCCCTATAATACAAGAAAGAACTTGGAGCACCGTGCTGCATTCAAATCTCATTCATCATCTGCATCATCTGGTTCTTGAACTTTAAAACCTTTTGTAACTCCTTGTTGAGACGCTCAATTTCTTCATCTTTCTCGCCGAGCTATAACGGATTTCAAAGTTTTTTTCGGCTTCTTAGCAAGAAATGAAATTTGCATACACGGACGAAAACCTCTTTATCTTAAAATCAAATGCACACACTTAAATGGTCCTAAGTGGTATTTCTATAAGAAAGATAATAAGAACAAGGAATTTTAAAGTTACCAAATTCTGCAAACATTTCATTTCAGATTCTTTAGCATCAGTTATTTCTTCCAGTTTTCTCTGCACATGTTTCAAATTTTCAGTTATCTCTGAAGAAATAGGTGATTTTAATCTTGTCTACAATGAAACATTTTTGCGTTAACATATGAAGTCTTTTAGTGGAATCAATATTTCCAAGCAACGTACAAAACGAATTCCGATGTGTATCTTCACTAGATGTTATAACAATAGAGAGTTTTAACAACTCCGGTAAAAAAATCAAACTACATCTAAATGCTAATGAAGTGTTGTTATTCATCAAACAATTTCTTAAGTGTGTGGAATTTTCTATATTTTCAACGTGGGAAATATAAACCTTTGTTTTCCGCTTCTTTAGCTACCAAATGTATTTCTAAGGCTTTAAATTCATTGCTGAGTTGAGTACATTCTTTGTCCTTATCAATCAAAGCATTTGATGCTCTGGAAATATAACTTAGTATCATTTAAACGATTACTGTTTAGGTACATTACATCACTTTCTTTCTTTCTCTTTCCCGAACTTGATTTGATCAGCCAAATAAAAATATCGGTCTTAAGTAAGATATCAGTAAGCACCAAATTTACATCAAAAAAAGCTTACTGGACAAATTTTATTTTCAGTTCGTCATAACGGCTTTTCGCTGCTGTAGCAAGCTCTCTTTCACTTTTATTTTCTTCTTGCAAAATATTTTTTTCTTGCATCACTTTTTCAAGCCTGAAAGTGAAAAAAATCTTAGATTTTTTTCTACTAAAAAACGAAGAGACAAGTGAACACGTCAAGACGGAATGCTCTTGGATCTATTACTGCGAGTCCCATCCATGATTGCTATAAATTAGCCCAATTTCGCCACTTGAGGAACAAATTTCAATATTATGAAACCAAAAAATCTTAATTAATACGAAGACTACACAATTTTTGAATCCTTGATATTCAGAACATGAAATAACATATGATCTATTCAAATTATAAATCAACTTACTCATCATTAAGCATAGCCACTTCCATTTTCTTATCCTCCATTACCTTCTTATAAGCCTCACACGTTTCTTCCATTTCTTTTCTTTCTGAATAGAAAGAAGTTAGAAGCGTATTCAGATCCTCAATCTTTTTTTCACGATCAGCAACAGATTTCCGAAGGCTTGTTATCTGTAAGAATTGTGAAGCGATTGAAAGTCTAAACTTTTCTGAACGTAAAAAAAAATCTAAATCAATCACCTCGTTCTCACTGTCCTCCTTGTTGCGCAGATTTTGAATATTTTCATAAAGACGCAGTGAATCTTTCATTTTTGCCACCATTCCTTCCAATTCTCTTTCTCGAATCTAAAACAAAAATAGCAAAGCAGTAAAAAATTGGGAAACTTTATTGCTTTTTTCTGCCTAAACATTAGTATTTTCTTATAATACACACTACAAGTAATTTAAGCGGAATTAAGTCTGAAATGTGAATTTCGAAGGAAATTAACATGATTCGGACAAAATATAGTCCGAAAAAGATAATGAGGTTTTGACAAAATAAATTTATTTCTCGTTCCAATAATCAATAAAGGCGTAATAATTTTAAGCATACCTTCAAAGTTTGTATTTCCTTTTCATACATACTCAATAACTGCAATGCTCGAGGATCTTTGAGCTGGAAGATTTGTCCACTAATTAAGTACTATTCATTTCATTATGTAATGAAACAAAATAGATATTATGAAGGTTCAGAATCAGAATGAAGCATTGCACATCAACTTCCGAAAACGACAAAGCTAAGGACATGAATAATCTAAACTCACGTCATTGCCTTGCCGCAACTTATTTGATACATCATCTGCTTGCTTTAGCAAATGATCACTTGGTGTCTTCCTACCATCCACTGAGAAAACATCTATATCACCATTTAAAACAACTTCGGAGGGGCTGCTAAACAATAGTATGTAAAGAAAGCAGCAAATATGCTTCCAATGATCGCATTTAATCCCAAATAGTTCAATGGCCTAATGCCAATGGCGCATTATATTAATTATCTTTTAAAGGAAATATGAAAGTAAGAAAAAAGAAACTTACCAAGGTAAGTAATTTCTCGCAACATTCTTTTCTCTGGGATAGCTTGCTATCAAATCTCCCAACCTTCAAAAAATTAATTAAGAAAAGTTGAGTAAAAAATTAATACTAAAAACATACCATTTTGTGGGAAAAGTGTGAGTTTGCGCGCAGTGTATGTAAAGAAGTAGAGCTTCATGCGTTAAGTTGGCACTACCATCAGCGAATGCATATGCGATGAATGGCACTAGGCGGTCATCCTGAAATAAATAGTTTGAAAAAATTCAGAAACATAAAGTACTTAATTATCAAATCAACTAATCGGCAACCTTTAGTATTTTCCAATACAAATCTTTATGCGACTTTGAATAATCCTTCAGTGAGATCAGAACTCTCAGCAGTTTCAAAACCACAGCCACGCCATCAACACTGCAACTTTCCCATGATCCATACATTGAAGTAATGAAGAATATGAAAAAATCATTAGACAAGAATGGAACGAAATGATCATCTTTTATTTTTTCAAAATGATACTGTGATAGTATAAACAGCGAAATGGTTTACTCTAACGGCCAAAAAAATAAATCTTCTGCTCATATTGCAAACGACAAGGCAATGAATTGATATGCCTTACAGATCGAGAAATATGAAAAGTGTGCAATTACTAGTACCATTTTGTTTACAAATGATGGAATTGATTTATAAATTCGAGGATGTAGGGCAAAAAACACAAAACTCACCACCATTCAGGTAAAAATCCGGCACGCTGTATTGCAGGTTGTCCTACATAGGTAACAACAGTATTTGAGATCATTTGTGATTCGATGATATGGGAGCAAAGCGGGACAGTGATAACTTCTAATAAATTAGCTTTTATTTCATCATCATTTAAAATCGCTGAAAAATAAACGAAACTGTTAAACTACACATTAAGTTCAACATCTAAATAAAACTAACTTGCTTATGGTACAGCAAGTGAACTATAAATGATTACTTTCAGCCAAATGTAATCCTTCGGTTATTCTTTGGCATTGAAATTTTATAAGGTTGCTGACTGTCTCAATTGCTGTTTTCGTGCTGCTTTCGATAAGTCGCAGAATATGTTCAATGGGTAAAACATTTTGCACGTGGCCGTTGTTTTCGATCAGCTCCTGCACAAAATTATTCTAGGTGATTCAATGTAAATAGTCAAAATATTATGATAAACAATAATATAAAAATCGGATGAACTAATGCAAATCAAAACTTCCGATTTCTGAACGACAGAACTTCTATTTTTATATGTATGAGCCCACTATCGCCATTCCGTTCATCGACAAAGTAAAATTTTTAGTTAAATTTTTGAAAAAATTAACTGAAATATGTGATTGAAGCTTAATGCCTGATTTATCAGAATGAATTACCAGATTTTTGCAACGACACTAATCAATTTTAAAATGAAGGATACCAAAATGTGAGAGATGTGAGAGGTTTCAATACTTTTTGTACCTGGAGCAGATAGATGAGAAGGCGCATAGCCTTTAAAGGGATTTCAGGCTCAATAGCTTCATCAAAAGATAGACCAGATGTGTTGCAAATAGCCAAAATAGGAGTTGTCAGCCTCTCTTCGGATGATGGGTAGCGCAAAACGGCTTGTGCAGTTGCTGATCGTAATTGTGCTATCGAGCAAAATGATAAAAACAGATCGTATACCTATAAATGTTTCCACAACTATATTCTCAAAAAGACATAAGAACATAAGAATGTAGAAGACAAAAGAATATAAATAAGATTTCAAATGCAGGTGAAGTTATCTACTTTAAAAGGACTTACTTTAAGTGATTCTTCAGTGTGGGGATCAATCTGAACAAAAAGGTTTGCAACAAGTTGAATAGTGTTTTCGAAATATGAATAGGAAACAAGATCTTTGGCTGTAGATGTAATTGTTGGAGGTGATGATACCTATAAGACTTGGTCTGTTTTCATTTCTTCACACTTATTACTCGAAAACAAGATAAATAATGCAGGGATAGCGCAGCAGCACAAATTTAAAATAGTATATATTCCTGCATATTCTGTCCAAATATTTTCCCCATCAGCAAAAATAAGAGGGTGCGCAATGCTAAAAGGTAAAAAATGACAATAATTGAAACTTATACACCAGGAGAATCGGTGATGATTAATCGCTTCAGTAAATCAACAGCGATATGCCGAGTCATCATATAGTCTCCTAGAATTAAAACGTTGAAAATGCACCGGAATGTTTGAGGAATGTTTCGAGAACAAAAAACCTGAAATGAACAATTTTCTATCCATTACTTCAATTTAAACTTATAGTCAGAATTATATTCAGGAAGCACAGGCCTCTTTTTCTGTTTAAAAATAATGATAAAACTCTACAGGTAAAATAACTTCATTTTAATTGGTTTCACAAGGTTTTTCTTCAAAGATCAGCATAGATATAAGGCATGATTAAGGTCTTTCCTTATGTATCAACGAATATTAGGTGTGATGTTTGGATAAATCTTTAAAATTGCTCCATAAAGTTACCGTATCACGAAGTTTTTCCTCCAGAAAACCGATAAGTACAAGAGATGAAATAACCACAGTTCGCGAATCATGAGCTAACAGCTTTAGCAGTTTGTGGGTAAAGGCCTTGTAAGATGACTATAAATACTTTTTATATGAATTATTGCCATTATTTCGTTAACCATAATTCAAAGATTAGTGAATCATTCTCTTCAGTAATAATGTAGAATCTAGAATTATTTTATTGCAAAACCATAAAAAATGAACTGACCGATTTCCGTATTCTCAAACAAGCGGATTTTGATCGAGCAGCGAGGTTAGATAGTATGGCTATACAATACGGAAGCCATTCCGGTTCATCATCACAGGTCCTACAGGAACTTCAGTTGCAAAAATTTTCGCATTATTCATAGAAAAAGAAATATGAATATATACATAATAATCTAATAAGAAAGCGCATTAAATAGCAAATAGGTGGATAAATATATAGAGACAATGTTACAAAGTTAAAACTAACACTTCGCTTAAAAGAAATGAAATAAGATCATTCGTCCATATTCCAAGCACTACATTGCGCTCATAAGTGAGTACCTAAACAGTAAAATGTAGCAACAAAACCGATAATATATTATTACTACGAATATAAATGTGACATACTTGAAGCAATCGTAATACGTCGATAAGATTCTGTGGACCAAGTTGGTCTCGCAGTGACAATTTTAAACATTCAAAAACTGATCCACAAATTTTTAAATCTTCTCCTGCCAAGTATCTTCTGACTGAGATATTGTGAAAAGCTAAAACGCATTTTTTAATTGGTACATGTAAAAATTATCCTTATGATGTTATATCTATCACAATTTTATTATGATTACATTTCTCTAACGGTGGTCCTTCTGAATAAAGTTTTGGAGTAATTTGCATTTGTAACCGATGTGAAATAAGTCTTGGTATTGCTAGCCATTCAAACAATAAATAATGGTATACTGCACAAAGGAAACTGGTAAAATTCTTGAGTTCAAAATCAATATAGTCAGAATACAGCTAACCTAAATTAAAAAGAAAAAGATGCAAATGAGAACGAGTAATTGCTGATGTGGAAATATCATTCAATAGTATTGAGCAATGACGAAGTAGCTCGCATAATTGTCGATCATGTATGCTTAATCTGGCCGATGAATCCAAATTATTCGTTAAATGTACCAATTTCTGAAACCGTTTGTTTAAATATAAAAGCTATGAGATTTCAACGCTCTTAACTCTTAACGTAAGGAATGAATACCAAAAAGACAAATATGCCGAAATGGATATATAGATGTAAGGCTACAGTATAAAAATAAAGGCTAAAGACATTCTTTATTTTTATCAATTTTGTAATTTAGCATAATTATAATTATTTATTTGTCACCGTGGTAGAAATATTTATTTGTTACTGTAGTATCTTCGCTACAAAAGTGATTGCTCCATCGAAATTATTTATGTGTAACTTATGAGTAATAAGTGAAAACAACTAATAGAATCATAAATACAGTTATTCTACACTGAATTTGTCAGTTATGATAATGAGATTTTAACAATATAAAAGGTCACCTCTAAATGAGTATCCAACGAAGAGGCATTAATTTCGTTACTGTCACTTTGAAATCGATAAACAGCAGTAGTAGCTGCAACAATAGATGCCCTTAAGGCATCAGTCATCGGTATCGACCACCTCAATAGTCGTTTTATTGAAATTCCTGATGGATATATTCATATACACAAAATGAAATCGAACAAAGATATGATACATGTGATGTCAAACGCGCATAATGGTTATCTAAACAATCGAATCTGGTAGTACTGTAAAAATTGAAACATGATCAGTTTTAGAAGTTCCATGAGCCCTTGAAAGTGAGATCAGTTTATATTCAAGCTGAAAATCATATACTTTTTTCAATTTTAGTTATTGAACTGTTCCATCGCTGTCTTTTTTCCACAGTGTATATTTTCAGCTCAATAACTGTTCGACAGCGATTAGATAGCCGGAGTAAGGTTGTTCTTTGAGTAAACTCGTTTTGAAATACATAATAGGAGTGCAAATCAAAATTTTCTCAGACAGCACAGTTAATTAAAGTTAATTTATTATTGCAACACTAATTTCTTATAAGCGAGTAACAGATATCTTTATCTTCGAAAAGGAAACACTGAATTCAACAGCGTATACTGTAATTCATAAAGCCAGAGGAGACAATCTGTGTTAAAAACTCAATACATTTGTAAAAGTTGATTACGTAGCGAAATATCGCAGTCAAATACATAAATTTGTATCAGTTTTAGCACTCCAGTTGTAATACATGCGGTAACGATAAAACTTGATGAACAGGCTTGTTGGAAAATAATGGAACAGGCGGATAATTAATTAATAAGTACCTTAATGCTTTCTCTATCAAATATCCCGCTAGCAGTTTATAATATTTATAATATATAATATCACATTTATAGTATATCATGAAATCTGATATCATTTATAATGAAATGATAATTTATTTGACTATCGCTTGAGCTTTAATTGCAAATTTTATTTTTAAAACTGCGAAATGATCGAACATCAATTTCACAATAAGTGCTAGTTACTGCTTCTATGACGCTTACAATTCCGTTAAACTAAATTAGAAAAATTGGTATCCGATCAGCATGTGATTACGTTAAATGAAAAGCCATGGTTACATAATAGTTTTAAACAAATCAGAGATGCACGATCACCTATAGAAAGTAAAATTATGATCCCTTTGTATTCTTTAGTGTAATTTGAAATAATCTATAAAAACTAGTCTTTTCCTATTTTATGACCTACCAGAATAATTTCTCCTATGGTTAGTGCGTGTATTTTGTAACCCTATGTGTGTAAGAAATTATCTGAATCCTAAACCAAGTCGAATATGAAATGAATCATGACAATATCCCAGATCCAATCATATTTCATTTATGATAATGGTATCCAGCATAGCTGAAATTCTGATTTTATATGCGAAAAAATGATGAAAAAATATTCAAATAATATTGAGCAATAAATCTATAATAATCATTCAGTCTTGCACATGCGCAAAATGAAGTCAGCACAAAAATTTATAAATATTTTATGAATCATTTTACAAAATCAAAAGACTTACAAAATAAAAAAGTAAAATTAGTGAAATGATAAATGCATATAAAGAAGTGCATATGACTAGAGCTTCTTTCGAATATTACTTGCAGAAGAACATGAGTCAAGCAGACGTTTAGTATGAAGACCATTCTTTACTGAATGAAGCAATCTGCCTTCTGCTTTCGGTATATCCGTAGACTGAAAATATACATCACTAATAAAAAAATTTGAAAATCTTCTCAAAAACTTGATACGTGTTTTTCTTAAGAATTTAATCTACAAAACCAATGTCCAAAAACTAAAAGTCGTGATTAAAAAAAAGGTACCGGAATTGGGTCGAAGTAGTTTAGTACTGTGATGAAGATCATGTTTAACAGAGCTGCCCAAACATAAAATATACCAAGTCCAATTCCACATGCGCAATAACTGAAATTTAAGCTTCATGGTGATAAAATCTCAAATTTCGAAACATGACATAATTCTATACACATAATTCTATACACTTATTGCTAATTTAAATTACAGTAAAAACATACTTTAACAATCCCTCAAACCAAGATAACTGCGGACATTGCAGCGCAGAGAGATAGACTTTTTCAGTTCGTTTCGCAATATCTGGCCAACGATACATGCGACGAATCACATCATGTTTCTTTTCCGGTGATATTAACTGCCCACTTTCTCGTAATCGAATCACTTTCAACAAAGCGTCACCCAAATCTACATTTCAAAAAAATTACTCAATTAATGATTTTTAAGCCAAATGCAAAGAAACTGCACCGCTGTAAAACTTCTATATGCATATGACATAAATAAAAATTAAATTTGTAGACAGAAATAAAAACTTTTGCATAAAAATAGAAGTTTTGCTTATAATTTATCAACCTACTATCTGGTTCAGGTTCCACCAGTACGATAAAATCTTCTGGCAAGACTTCTGGAATCCCACCAACCCGTGTAGAAACCACATGAAGGCTGAAAAATTGGACATGATCTTGCTCACTGAAAGAATGCAAAAATAAAATAATATAAGATTATCAAAGAGAAAATTTTTTACCCACAAGAAGCAGCTTCAACAATGCTCATACAGAAAGCCTCTGTAAGTGAAGTGTTCAAAAATATCTGTCCCTGTACAAGAACGTCACGGACCTGTAATTACTTTAAGTATCAAAAGTAAACACTAAAGTGACTTCACCTCGCCACAGGATCTATAAGATTCGCATATGTGGGGAACTTAATAACGAAATTACTGGAATATGTAACCCCAATTTTAATAGTGATAGAAACTCTGTTACTCTCTAGACTTATTTAGATAAGGTAAAAAACAAACTCTAGATGAATTTCCTTGAGTTCTGGTGAAATAAAACAGCTCAATCCATAAAAACCTGGTCGTGAGGAAGTGTGCCTAGCATGGTTACTCGATCTTGCAAGCAGTATTTTTCCCGCATTTCTTCCACTTCAATCCGTTTCGGTCCATCGCCCCCAATTATAAATCGTACCGAATTATGAAGTGAACAAACACGAGGTATAATTCTTGTTAAGATATCGGCTCCCTACAATTTAAAAATTTAAACCAAGAAATGTTGAAATAAAATGGTAAATTCATCTCTTCGAATTTAAAGATTATTCTTTATGATTTGAAAAATGAAAACGAAAAGAAATTGATATCAAAAGACATCTACTTGTGTTAGTAAGAAAATATTTCTATAGTTGTATAATCGAAAAAAACATTTGTTAGTTAGCTTATAAAACTGAACTTTACCTTACGATATACAAGTCTAGAAAGAACGATGACCGTTGTTGGACCGTTTCGAAACAAAAATGGATCAGGCACAAACAAGTCTGTATCAATAGCATTTGGGATAACTGCAACTTTACTTGCGATGACGCCACTTCGCAATACCGTATTTTCTTTGCTGAAATAGCACAAATATGCAAATATTCCATTGGTAAGATACATGTTAAAGCTATAATGAGGATGAGTCTCATCTAAATCATGATGACATGCAATAATATAAAGAATATTATATTGAATATATTTCATGAAAAATCCTTGTTCAGAGAAAGATTACAAAACTTAGGAAACTATACTGAAAACCTACCTAGTATACGAGACACAAATAACTCTATTTACGTTAGCGAGCGAGTACTGCAACACCAATTTATTCATGAGAATCGCGGATGCATCAGCGAAGCCAAAAAGGGAATGGTCAGTGAATGTTGTACGCAAACCCAGGCACCAGGCATGAATCATTGCTTCATGTGCCATTGTTGAAAAAGTCTGTAAAAAGAAAAGAAATGCACAAAACATTTAAACTTCCCCAAGACAATCTCGAAATTTCAGCGAAATCCATACACTTAGAAATATGAAATATTTTCACTTACAGAATGGCCATGTACTATCTGTATATGTTCTTCTAAATATATTCTTCGAAACCAGTATAATGAACCAACGATCGAGGGGAGACAACTGCCGTTGTATACGACGAGAAATGGTAGATAATAGACCTAAAAAGTAATATATTATTTATTAGAGATATTGAATCAGAAAAAAATAAAATCCAAAATACAATGTTGATTACTTTAATTCCATTGGAAAGGTATCGAATGCCACGCCGCTTGCCATAAGCATGGGTAATTACAATTACTTTATGCCCCAACTGCAGCAAACATTTCGCTAGAAAGTATATATGCGTCTCCACACCACCCGCATTTGGACAAAAGAAATCCGAAACCAACCTATAATATTCAAAAAATAATTTACAGAGTCAGAAAATGTCTCTCTCTTCACATAATTATTTGGGAAGTTCATAAGAAACATAGAAACGCATAAATACTTACGCGATATTCAAAGAAATTCGAACTCCATCACGAAACTTTGTCATCGGACCCAATTGCTTGCAGACATTACTAAAATTCTACTAATTCTTGATCAAGAAACGAAAAGCAATATGTTTCTTCGCACTCCTATTTTATTTTATTTTGTATTATATTTTGCCATCAGTAACCACTCATGTACTAATTCAGAAAATTGTAGTCTCCAGTCACCAGTTGAAGATGTAAAGATGTTATATTGTTAAACAATTAAAAATTTCACAAATATCCAATTCTTATTCCGGGAGTATTTCCATCGTTTGAAACCCATTCATTAAATTTTGCATCATTAATCCATAAAATTTCTGTTATAAATTTTAAAAAATTGATGGAAATAAGCAGCGTATCAAGACACGTCAAGTACTACCATAATGTCGACCAGGAAAACTAAATCTTTCTATTCATTTCATTATCAAAATATAACAAGTAAAATGCATAATACAAAACTGAACATAACGGAGTAATTGAAAAATAATGAAAACAACAGGGAATGGTATAAATGAAAATGAAGAAAAAGATTTTTTCCATTTATATTTTATTAATATTCTCCTCGAATTGCTTTTTATTTAGATCAATGAAGAAACAACAATATGACTATCAACATTTTAATAAATCTCACAAAAATATTTCTCTGACTTCATTCAATCTGTAGTGACAAGAGGAACAAATATAACAATAATAAAAAATTTCAGTTCCGAGATCAAAACGGCAGCTGCGAAGAATACCATACCAAGTAAATACAGCCCTCACGCTGAGATCCTTTTTGGTGTATTCTGCAACATGCACATGTTCATATAAAGTTCAAAATACTTCACAAAATATTAAAAGCATTAATGAATAGAAGATAAAAAACGAACCCCTCTAAATACTTGTCCAACTTGCTCACTGAATAACTCAGCCATCAGTAAAACACTGCTGATCCTTTTAACCGTTGCCGCTTTTCCCTCTTTTTGTCTCCAGGCTGTCAATATTCTTTGTGCTACTTTCATCGGCTGAAATAAAAAGAACTGTTTCGAGCAAATTTAAATAGTCTCATGAAACTTTGCTAAACTAAAAGTGTAGCCAAATATATGTACCAAACTAATATCAAGATATCACTATGTTTCACACCTCTTCTTTTGTGTCGTTCTTTTCTTTATTGATATTCATTACATCCGCTAGAGTCGACCAGTTGTTTGCTAGCAACGGTGCAAGTTGCTCGATATGTGAATCAGTTAAAGCAGCAGAGGGTTCGATATGTTCCTTTCTAAAAGAATTAATGACAGTTATTAAAGATAGCAAATTGAAAGAAGTTGCTGGATTTAAAAATTTGAATTTAAATTCAATAAATTTTTTAATTTAAAGATAGTGATTTAGAACTGATTCTTACCAGTGATGAAAAATCAAATCATTCATGACTCTAAAAAATTGCTAATTCAAAACATTCATGTCAATGAATAATACTACGCAATCAGTTCATGAAGAAACTGTTGGTTTTGATTTTGAAAACTTTATCTGCATGGCAACAGAATGAAAGGAAAGCATGGCGAAAAATTCAGATGATAAAAATAAGTAAAGAAACCCATTATGAAGAGCCGATGAAGCACAACTGGAAGAGTTATTGACTTTAATACTTTTTTTATCGTCTGTTAAACTTGGAATGCGATCTTTCAACTCCTGAAATACCAAAAAGTTTTGAAATATATTTCCAATCCAGCAAGTTTGAAATTTCCTAAATTATCGGACAATTAATAATGTTTACACAGAGATGCTTTTAATTTTGCACAAAACCGATCTAAATGCATGAAGATCGCACAAATTCTTGAACACAATTTTTTATGTGTTAAGAATTATTTTGGTTTAATAATTAATTAACAATCTACATAAAATGACAAAGTTAAAGTAACTGACCGGGAAATTAGCCGCAGTGTGCCTAATGACTTCTTCCAAAAATGGTGCCAAATTTGCTATTACTTCATTTCTTTTTGACGGTGTCTAAAATAGCGCACTAATTAAAATCAATGATTTTAATTCATACCACTGAAATGTTCACGAATAAAACGTACTTGAAAATAAGATGTGCTTTGAGACATCAGAAGCCGTGATGCTCTCCACTGAAACGATTCATTATTCACAGATCTGAAAGGATTAAAAACAAAAATTACAATCTATAGACAAAGTCATAAATGCTTGTTTGTACGATATTGGTATTTTTCAGTGCAAACTTAATGCAACGCTATATATTCCTCTTCTCACTAAAAAAGTTTTTGCATTAATGAATTCATTCAACTCATAGTCACAGCCAAGAGTATTTCTTCGTCCCATCCGAAATCAAAAAATCAAGAAACAAAATACTGCATTAAAAATTACCTGTACTGCTCTTCAACCATTTGTTCTGGATCCAATTCATCGATGGGATCTTCAAGAAATGTAACCAACTTCGGTATAAAATTTCTGAAATAAGCTCTGCATCAGGTCACTCATTAAAAATTATAATATCGCATATATAAAAGAATATATGACCTTTACCCTTATCATACCAAAGGTCTTGTTGCACACCCTCGCTATTAGAAGCGATGCCATTGAACAGTTTATATGACTGAAATCACTCTATTATATGAAAAGATATTATTACGATTAAGCTGCATTCCCATATAAATACAGTCGCTAATAAATGGAATGCTGCAACACCTGAAAAAATGCTACCGAATAACTTACACCTTTCTCTAGGACCTTTCTCTTCAGATTTTACCTTTTTGAGTCCTCGCAAGCCGATAACATATCTGGATTGATATTCCATAGCTTCGTCAGTTCAGGATTACCGAGATCAAGTTTTGAGGGATCGTACCTATTTCTAGGACGCCTGCAAACGATATTAACGTAAAATCTCTTCACTTTTTTATCCTTCATATTAATAAAGAATGAAAAAAAGAGGATTTCATTTAACTACTTTACTTCATCTCTTTTTTTTATTTCGAAATGTTTCAGTTGTGAGATCTAACATTATATATATTATTATTACATTATTACACTTGTCAAGTAAGAAATATTTGTAATATGGTTTCGATACAGTCCAATGTGTGTTTCCAATTAATTGAAGGTATTCGTAGTAGCTCACTTTTTGAACACGCTCGGTTTTTCTTTGTCTGCTAACTGAGTATAATCGATACAGCCTTTGTTTTTCCATTCAGACCATTCTTTTTCACGATGAAGAATTACCTAAACATACTAAAGTAATTTTCTCTTCCTTTATAATAAATCTTCTGTAACTTAAAATAATGACAACGTACCTTTATAGAATCAGCAAAATGTGGTCCTTTCGGATGCGTCTCACGTAGTAAACGAAAGCACCTTTCAGTAGACTCAATAATAAATCGTAACTGTTCGTCATTCAGAGTGAAAGACTTGCTTGAAAAACAAAAAGATGAATGGAAATTCTCTACTTGCACTAACATGAAAATATATATATATATATAAGATTAAAAGCTATCGAAAATAAATTCAAGAAATAACTAGAAATTAAAAAAAACCAAAAAAGTTACTCTTTGAATTTGATATCAGATACTAAATATTGATATAGAATTAGGCACTGTACGAGGAAGTAACGCCGAAACTGAGAATCATTCAACTGTAACTGCAACAGCTGAAAAAGATTGATTGAAATAAAGCTACAATTTTGGGAAATGAACGATTTCAGAAAGGGAAATTTTGTAATAAAATATTAATAAACACTTGAAATTAGTTACCTTCTGACTAGTCAAATATTTCGCAAAATAAATGTCTTCATCTCCATCAGCTTTTGAGGTTGATGGAATCGCAGCAATCTCATCACTTGAATTTTCCTATGAATAATTCATAATTCTTTCGTATGAAGATAAGAGGCTTCAAATAAATTTCAAAGAACAATAAATGAAATGGAATAGACTATAATGTTTATAATTGGGAAATACTTCAATCAGAATAAAAAATCAAAGGAAACCTGCTTCAAGCGTTCTCTTTTTGAACCTTCATGAGTTGAAGAAGATTCCAATTTATGACTTGAAAATATATTCAGCACCTCAGTTGTGTTCTAGAAAAGAATAATTAATTGATTGTTCTGAAAATTTTGCAAAAGTTGTCTTATTCTTAGTAGTAATAAATAAAAATAATTACGCAAAACAAATTTTTATACGATACCTGTTGAAAAGTCCTCCATTTCGATTTCTCAAAACATGTCGCTGGGGAAGAGAAGAAAAACTGTAACTGCCAAAATTTTGCGTAAAGTGTATAGTCCACTGGAATTTCCCTTAAAATTGCATGAGAAAAATATGAAAGTTATTATTGCTAATAAGTTAGAATCCATGAATTCAAAAACTCCGATGGTGGAATGCTCGTGAATGAAGGTAAAGCACTATTTTTCCCTTATCAAGCAATTTAAATACCAAACGTTAGTCAAAAAATTTTGTAACGAGCAAAATTTAAAAACACTAATTAGAAATTTGCGACAGAACTAATACCGTTCGCTTATTTCGCCCACTTCCATAACATCATTATCCTCTATTAAATTTGAATTGGCAGCTACACAAGAATCGGCCTAAAAATAAAAAATGTTATACCTCGAGAAATAAAGCAATAAATCTATGATTACTATACTATTGTAAATTTTGTAAACAAAACAAAAAGTACGATTAAACAAACAAAAGTTCCAACATATACCACATCATATTTCGTAATATTGTCCAAGTTAAAATGGCTGACAAGATTTAAGCCAGATTTTTCACACAACGGTAATGCATGTGCTAGCAAAACTAAAATCCGGCCACAAAAGCTCGTATCCACCGTCCGTGAAAGGCGCTTCAGCAAGTCATTACACATCCGTAATATCATATTTTTACAAGGTTCATAAAAAATGCCCTGAAAATTGAGTTATAGCTCAAGCAGAACATATTATAATCTAGTCAAAAATTTTGAGAGAAACAAAAAAACGAGATGCACCATTTTCCACTGTGGTAGATTGTCTTCCACAATGGTGAAAAGTTCTTCACAACGTTTAACTGGGCTAATATCGAATACATCTTGCACAACAGCAACTGTTGTCCCTTTCGCACAAAAATCTGCAACTTAAAATTGAGTCTAAAAAGATCTGAAATGCAAATTAGAAAACCTTTAATGCCAAAATAAGGTGACAAGAAATTCGTACATAAAGAGACCTAAGTTATACCTTCTCTAGCAGCTTGGAATGTAACTGCTAGTAGCTGCCTTAGAAGACCTTCTTGTTCACTATTCGCACACTGTGCAATTTCAAATGCTTTTCGGTGTATGGCATTCTCGATTGTTAATCTAATCACTTCCGCAGCACTCCTGAAATTTCTTTCCTGTTTCTTCATTATCTTTATGTTTTTTCCTAGAATTCATATTGAAGAGAATTAAATTATTGATCAAATATTCTTAACGATAGAAAGCAAAGCTATACTACTTTGAAGAAATATCTTACCCATCTTCTTTCATTTTTTTGTAAGCCGCTTTGATTTGTTCAAATTCTAATGTGAAGATCGCTTTTTCCATTAAGCTAAAAACACTTTCATGAATGTTTGCGGGCACATCAATACAATTTCTTTACATACGCTTTTTCAAAAAATGCTTAGTCATTCACTATACAACTAACTTTAATTCTCAAAAATAAAAATAAAAATTAAGACCTAACCAATTTAGGCAAACACCACTTTGTCTATGAAGATAGGTGAGAAACTAAAATCACTGGACACATAAATTTGAATCACTTTTCTCAAAGCCAATATTTTCCGTCTAATTCATGATTCAGAGTTTTTGATTTAAATTCTATGCCAAACATCAGTTTCAGTTTATTGCATACGAAAAATTAAGTTCTGCTTTCAATAACTGCATACACACACATATCTCATGGATAAATTTAGTGCGATTACCGAATGAATCAATTTAATCTCTACACTATCTTTCTACTTTTAATTCATACTCTCCAATTATCTCTCCCTATTATTCGCTTTTCTCTGCTTTCATTACCATCCCAGTTACTTGAATTCCACCAATACTACTGAACTTTGACCCCACTACGAACCGTATATTGAATATTCTTTCAAGTTGACAAAATTTCATAAAATGAGAAATGTTGCATATTGATTGCATGATTCGAACTATGAAATTGGGGAAACCGCGGGATTTTTGATTTTCTACTTGGCACTATTACTAGATGTGTGGGCATGGAAACTGTTGTTTCTAAATTAATAGAGCATGAACCATGATAACATGTTGACTTGAGTAAGCGGATGGATGTAATGTAACAGTCTGATTTAAAACTATAACTGGCAGTTTTGGTGGTGCAAGTTTGATTAAGAGAAGTGATACTATGTCAAATCTCCCTCTTCCCTCTTTTTTCTTTCTTTATCTCTCGAAAAACCTTTTCCTAGTTATCTTATATTTACTCTCTCTTCTGCAATTTTCCGTGCATTACTTTGAAAGAATTTAAGTTATGAAATTTTTGAAGTTTGGTAAAACTATTAAATATTTATTTGTTGAGACATTGTATCCTACATATAACAATGATTGTTATCAGTTCATCCTGACACACATGAACAAACGAAAAAGCAATCCGTTTTCATCCCCAAATTATCCATTTCTGATAATTAGAAAAAAAAACTGCAAGTGTGAAGATCTCATATTTCAAATAAAAATTATGTTGAAAATTCGGAAACTTTTACTTATACTTCTTATCTAGTTGCTTAAGTTAAATTAACATCATATTTTTCACTTTCAACTGATTCCAGACTTTATATCGAACTTCTACAGATGAAAAAAATGAAACTTCAGTAAAAATCTGTTTGATTATTCGATGAAATAGAATTTCACAGAATGTTACGATGGAATTCATACTATTCTGACCTGAATTTTGATAAATATAAGTTTTTGACAATAATGGAATATAAATTTTGGCAGTAATAGAAGGAGAAAAACAGCGTTAAACATATACAAGAATCATAGGAAATAGAAAATGACATTGTAAAACAGATGAAAATTTGCTATCATATTTAAATTTGCAATTAAACTTAAATTTTATCCATTTAGCTTAACTTGAAATTCACCAAGCATAAAATATCATTCCATTTGGAGGATTGAATCTTCTACATTACATTTAATTACGTCAATTTTCGTTTACGATCTGAAAAGCACTGCAGAAAAACAATCAACCTGAAATGTGGAACAGTTAGATTTATTCAGGTTAAAATGCATTATCTCTTTCGATTGTTTCTTTTTCTTACTTGCCTTTTATGACAATTTAGTGTTAAATTGTTTTCTATTAAGTTGGTCTCTCATTTAAACTTCCACTTCTGTTAAGATTTGTTATTTTAGAAGAAAAAAAAAACGTAACCACTAGGTATTTAATCAATCATTTCGCTTGCGATTACTTCTATTTGTGAGTTCGGATTAAGATGATCAGGTTGTGTTTTGTTGAGCGTATGACTTTGTTTATCCTCTATCATCATATCTCTTTAATAAATTCAATCAATAAAGATCATATGAAATAAAAGATTGTAATAGAGAAGTTAAGTATCATAATAGAAATTGGAGATGAGAGAAAATTTGTTTCCATTTTAATTAAAACTTTTGTGATTCGTTAGTTTTCCTCTTTTTTTTTATCAAAGCAAATTTCGATTTATTAATTTTTAGGAATATTTTTTGACCTCTTTCACCTATCTATTCTATCTCTTGTTCATTATTACCACTGAAATAAAATTTTCCGCTTATTATAATGCATGTTAAGATAGAAGAATGAAAGCAAGTTTTCTTTGTAAACTTTATTTTACTATTTGTGAATGTTGCGTCTCATTAGCTTCTTTTGCATTTTCAAATGATAAGTTTATTCTATTCTTCTCATTTATTTTAGTCATTAGTATCTGCCTCAAAATAGGGTAATTTTTCAAAGTTTAAAATGAAAACAAACATCGGTCTGATGTAACTGATGATTGATTTTCTTCTTCCTTGTGTCATATATGCATCAGCTGAACTGATAGCTGGAATTTCCATGTACGATGGTCTGCTATATGATGCGGAATCGATATTTCTTCCTTCTTAAATTTTAACTTTATCATGAAAATGAATCAATTTTAAGTTTCATTCAACTTTTGTCACTATCCATTCATCTTATGATTGAATTTCGCAACTGAAATTGCTAGCTGGAATATTTGAAATTTAAGATAATTATAAACTGTATTACTCTCGAAACTGTGATTGAGATGAAAGAATCGGCATAGGGAAGAGAGGAATAAAGAGTAATCAGTAATGATTCGTTAAAGAAATAGTTTCATGTGATTATCCTTCCATATTAATCTTCTCGAAGTTCACTCGCACATTTTTCACTTATTAAATGCTACTAAAATGATGGACAAATAAATTTAAAATTAAATAAAAATAAAAAGTAAACAAATATTAGTTTTAGGAAAAGGGAAAATTAATTACCTGAGTGATGGTAAGTGCTAGCATAACCATCATTGATAAGTGCTGATGGTTTATGCTTACCATACACAATCCTATCAGACATACTGTCACTAATTCTTCTGTATTGTTGAAATTTAATCGGAATAGGTATTTCTTGTATTGTACCTCGTGAAGCAATAAAATGTGGCTCAATAACAGGAAGTGGTATTCGTAGCTCGAGACCTCGTAATCTTTTTGGGGCGCTGCCAGTAAAATGGTCATGATCATCTCAAAAAATAATTTAGTTGGATTTGAAACAATTCTTTCATTTTTGTAAATCGAAGATGTGTCAATTGTTAAGTTGTTAATTAATGAATCAACGACAATTCTTGTATATTCTCCTTTCTACCAATTAAATCATTTTATTTTCAACTTCATTAAATCGAATTTCTACTGAAATTACTCAGGTAAATTAAGCGCATGTAAAAATAAGCCATCAAAAAGAAATAAGGTGTGTTTGTCTACTATTCAGCCATAGTCAGTAAAAGAAATTCTCGTAAATAGAATCTGAAATAAGTATGAATTGCTTTTATCTAATGGAATCGAATAGTGGTCTGTTCCGAATCGGTAATCAAGGCCCTATATCAGAAATATTTCTGACATGAAAGATTCCCGTTTGACGAATAAGATCAAGTAGGATATAGTTTTTTATATAGTTTATATATAGTTTACAGGATATAGTTGTTTTCTGGATCGCATGGCCGAGATTTCTCCTTATTTGTGGGAAACAGCACAATAAAATGTTGTCATTCAGGATAGTTTTTGGTAGTATTTTCGATCCCGACGAAGAAATATATTCATATTTTTCCGATCTGAATTTTGTTGCTTTACAGTTTGTTAGATAGACAAAAAATAGAAATTATTAGTAAATATCAAAATTTTCTCTATCACACCTTTGATAACAAATTTCCAATTTTAAATTTTCAAAATTTCCATAAATTCTTTGCAAACCTTGGAAGCCATTTTTCAATTTAACTTCATGCCAAACTTTTACCTCATAATCGGAGAATTTTCCTCCCTTGCAATTGTCCAAACGATAGCAGTGAATATTATGAATAACGAAAGTTGCATCATCAATATCTTTTAATTTTTTGCTTGGTAATCTTTATTTGATACCTAAATAGATTAATAATTTAACAATGAAAATAGACTTTTCAAGTATTTTTAGGAATTTATTGAGAGGAAAGGTTTAAATAAATTAAATTCGTGAGTTTTATACATCTAGAATTATAAAAAAAAATGAACTAAAACAAGATACACACAATGTATTGTACCGTATTGTGCTTCATTTTTGGAAACTGTAACAATGTCCGGTACGATTGCAAAACATTACTATTCATAACCAGTTTGCAGTTCTGTCTTTTACAAATTCAAATTAACTTTTTCATGTTTTGTTTCAGAACATAATCAGTTGTCCTTTTCATCGATACTCTGCTATACCAGGAAGTAATTCATTCGTTACGTTTCACGAATCTCTATGAAACCATCATCAATCTTTTTTCCACTAAAAGTTAGAGCACAACGTTTTGAACTCTAAATGATAATCTTCCCTCCTTCTCAGGCATCACATATTTTTACTTTTCTGCCAGTTGATATATTTTGTGAAAAATCAATATTATATATATTTTCTTCTAATTTACATTTCTCCCATATTTATAAACGATTATTATAGAACAATTAAGTAATTAAGGATTAATGATGAAACAAAGAAAAACTTTTTAATAAAGAAAAATAAAAAAAAAATGCTACCCGATATTTTAAACTAAGCGATTGACAGTTTATTTTCTATCACTAGACTTAATCAATCTTCATTTCATCATATAAAAAAATATATACTACTATACATCAATGCCATTCTCTATGCACAAATATTTCTCGATGGTAAAAATTTAACTCTATTTGAATTTGAATTATTCATACATACATTTGAATTAATGATTTCAGTTGATTTCATTTTTTGAATTATTGAAAATTTGAAAATATTTGAAAAGTTTTGAATTATTTTTCATGCTATGGTTAATCTGAAGGAATGAATTATTGCTAACCATGGATATCAACTTTATATAATGCTTTCTACAATTAAAATATATTTGGCTCAGACTAAGCGTACAATACTTGGATTCTACTCCTGAATTTTACTCAAGTAAGAGAACAAAAGAAATAAAGAAGAATTCTAAAAATTGAAAATAATTTTACTAAAAATTTTTACACTTTTGCAAAATTGAAACGAATGATTCATCGATAACTTCTGCAGATTTTATTCTCCAAAAATTGCATTATTTGTAATTTAATTTTGGAAGATAATTGAGAAACGGGGCTAAAAAATGTGTCATTGCTCATGGCTTTATTCAATTAGCTCATCGATCCTATCATCCGATAAAATAGCTCTATCCATCCCGCTTTTACTCCTCCTTATCACTTTCTCCCGATGATTTGATTTTTCCTTCTTAAATATTTAATTTAATTCATTTCCCATATGCGTTGATGTATGAAAATTTTGTTAATCAAAGGTATGTGTTGTTATACATCATAAATATTAATAAGTTAAAGTTTTATGAAAAAACTTTAATTAAAATTAACGAATGGATGCCAACTGTAGAATAATGAAATCTCTTTTTAGATCTTTAAAAGATTTGTTACAGAAATAGCGATATTCTGAAAATGAAGTGTCATACAAAAATATCAGTAACCTTTGTGACAGTTAGAAAAAGTAAATTCTTTCCTATAAAAGTTGTCTTTTAAGGAAATTCAAATCTTGGAATCTTTACCAAAATCATCTCTTCATACTCAATAGCAAATTAATTTGTTTATCGGTTAATCTTTTTAAACAAATATTGCAAATTGTATAATTCGAAATTATATATGTTTTTTGTTGATTATATCATTACCAGTCCTTAAATTTATACTTTCATATTATTATCAGTATGGAAAGAAATGTTGTAACTAAATTAACAGTTTCTCGGAGAACTTGCACTTTTCTATTAATATTAATAAATAATTACTGGTCGATTTTTATGAGTAAAAAAGACATTTGTTTATTCATGAGAATTCTAAGGATTGAAATGAATTCATTTCTAAATTATGTTAGAAATAATTCAGTTCTTCATTTAGCCAGGATAAAAGTTAGATAGGAACAGAAATTATTCTTATAACCTCACAATCTCTTTAAATTTCAGCATAATTATCTAACAGTAAACATATTCTTTCTTGGAGGAATTCTGTAGGAAAATAATTTCAGTTAAATTCTAATCTAATTCTTTAGGTATATTTTATATCGAGGCATTTCCATATAGAGGCAAAAGAATTCTCGAAACTATTTTCTTGTTCAAATCAATTGATTATCCGATTATTCACCTTTTTCAGTGCTCCTTTTTTCATGAGCTAAATGCGACAACGTAGTTTTATTGTCTTATATTTTTTTGTTTAGGATGAATTTTTCGCTTACTTTTCCTGAAATATGACTGCATTGAATAAATGAAAATGAAATAATTAGGTGCAGGATTTTTTTTTTTTGCTAATGCTATTTTATCCTTTATTTTGATTGGTATTCGTGAGAAGAGGAAAAATTTTTTAAAGTAAAATTATAATTGAATATCTGTCTATTCTTAATCTCTTTACATTTCAGCATAATTATCATATCTCTCTAGCAACACTAATTTTTAGAAAACTTTGCTAATCATTTCATTTAGAATTTTAGCATAATTTCTAATCTCAATTTGCTACACTCAAAATCACCTCCAATTATTACAACGATCACGATTTAAAAGGAATAATACTATTTCATGATTGAAACAATACTAACCTTTGTCTTATTATTCTTTCAAAAGTTTTTTCAACTCTGGGATGAATCTATTAGAAATATTGCAAAAAGAGAAATGGATTGTAGTGATTGGCAATGCAAGAATAGTATCAAATGATGTTTACAAAGTATGGCCAAAGTTCATTATTAGTTTATGTTCATTAAAAATGTTTACTATTCCTATTTCTATAAATCATTATTCGGGAGTTGCTGAAAAAATTCTTTCCCATTTATTTTGATGGATACGGCAAGAAACGAAGTAATCATCTACCATTCAATATAATGCAATTTTGCACATATCGTTCAAGCGTATTAAGTTGTTAAAATCATCAAAATATATTTTCATTCAAAAAAAAAAAAAAAACAACTTATCATACATCAACCGTTTTCAATTTCATTTAATTCTAACTTTTTTTTTGCGCATGATTTTTGATTTCCGATATCACAATACTTTCTTAGAGTACATAAGCAACATAGTAAATTATATTTTCATTTGATTTGAAAGAATTTTCAAAATTTCAAATTAGCTCTTTCATCTCTTTATTATGTATTATGATTCTATACTTGTATTTTATAACTTTTTTTTTGCTTAAAAAATAAATTACAATCATCAGTATAGAAGACCATTTAGATACTAGATTACAGCTCAACTCAGAATTTTAATTTTAAAAGTTACTGAAAATTTTCCTTCTGTCTATTTCACCTTGATTTTCCCGTCGTTCTTCGCTTTGAGAGTTAATTTAGCCTTAAATATGCTCAAAAAATATGATTTAACTTTGATAAGTGCTTTGAGGTAAGGAGATTGAAGCCACAAACTCCATTTGCCATTTTGTTCTTAATCCTTTAATGAAAATTACTTTTTAGTTTTTTGGACAATAGTACCATAATTAGTCTAATTTAAAGTAAATTAAGTCTTCATTTTCAAAACTTTCAATCTTATACTCTCAATTTTTTAATATATGAATAAAATTTTTTTTTCATATATTTATCAATTAATTTAAAAAGTAAGCAAAATATGATTTAGCATGTGGATAAATATTTTATAAAAAACTTTGAATATAATGGCTAAACTTAATTTCTTCAATTTTTTTAGTGGAATCCGTAAGTGAAGTTGAAGTCTTTCTCAGCCTATATTAAAACTTCTCTAATTATCATTAATTATTATAGCAGTTTGCAATCAATACTTTCCATTCGTTCCTATCATTAAGGATTAATGATATGATTCCTATTCAGAAATGATATAATTCTCAGAATATGAAACGGTCTATTATTTATTTCAAAATAACTGATAACTAGACAGGTGTGTATTTAAGACAAGAAAGTGAAGGGAAAATCACTATACTTTTAATATCTCATTAAACTTTCAATGACGAATGGTAAAATAAGGTTTAAATTTTTTAATTAACTCATCTAAGAAATGAAAATGATTAAAAATTCGTATTTAATTTCTCAGGAGAGTTAAGAGAGAAAATCCCTCTTGACCATCTGTTAAAAAAAGTTTGCTATTTAATTATTTCATTTAAAATTGAAATAATATAAGGATTAAATGTTTATCACCATCGATCTATCCTTACCAACAATTCGATTATCGATAAGATGCGATAATATCTGTATTCAGCTTTTCGCATGACAGTAAGCTTGTTAGCTTGTTAGCTTATTGTCATGCGAAAAGCTGAATACATAAAATTTGCCAGTCATTTTTCCTTTTCCGTCTTATTCCACAAATCAATGCTTTTATTATTGAATGAAAATTAATTACATCCAATATCATTTAATTATTAATTATCAGATTTAATACTGTATATTATATTTGATACTGTACTGTATATTATATTTACTGTATATTATATTAGATTGTATATTTGTACTGTATAATTTTCTATATTTAGTAGAAATGTGAATCATTTAATTTCTTATTATTCAGTCTCAAACTTCTTTACTTTTCGATTTTAGTCATATACCCAGATACCCATATACCCAGACAGACAAATAATATTTGCTAGTTATGTGAAATAAGTATTTTCAAAGATATTTTCAGGATCGATCAAGCATGTTGTCAAGCACATACTTATCAGGATTGTAAGAGCATATGGATGTTCAATAAACTGTTATTATCTGAGCCTTACTTTCTCCTGCTTCCTTCCATTATCTCAACTTCATTAACAATTTCTAAATATTAATTTTATGGCATCTTATTTTATTGCAACATTCTGATGCATAAATCAATATCATCTATTTGAAAAAATAATGACTTACTCGGACTTGCATCAATTCAATTAATGCCGACTTTTAGCTCTTTTAATTCTGAAAACGCTGCAATCATACTTGCACTTCTCTTTATTGGTAATATATTCAAATTGTTTAATTTAATTTAAATGCTAAGATAATTTTTAAGTTGCAAAAAATGAGAAATCACGACTGTTACTTTCAATATTATGACAAAACAACACAATTTATTTTTTCTTATAGTCTTGTTCATCAGATCAAACTAACGAAGTTATTAGATTGTACGAGATTAGTAGAAGGTGCATTCTGCATGCTGCATGTTGCATGCTGTAATACATAGTTATCAGTTATATTGCAATAAAATAAAGAAATCTGTCTAAAGATTTGATAAGTTCACCGAAAATTTACAGCACGTTCAATGATTTCTGGCCACGTAATACACGTACCACCACCAAGAGTCTTTAAAAGTCGTCTAAAAGGTCAAGTTGTGTGTTATTCTTGCATATCCTTCGCAAATGATTTCAATTCAGAGCGATCCAGCCACGACAACTCCACTACTAATCTATATCGAACACTTGAAAAGGCAAGCATTTAGCAATAGTTTATAAAATTCTAGCTATAACAGTTTTTTTTTAAGTAAATAAATAAATACTCTTCTGTTAAGTTACGAAGTCTAAAGCTTTATTGATTTTTTTTGTTACAAACTAGGAAAATCCATTGTTCATCGATAATAAAATTCACTTAATCAGGCTGGGATAACAATACCAAAACGTATAACAAAATGTGTTGAATCATATCTTCCAAATATTCCGAATAATTATCAAACAAACTTGGTATTCTGCCCAAATACGGTTATGGAACCAGGCACATGTGTTAAATTGAAAGGACAGCATAACGGTTTTACTTTTTTCCTTTTTTAAATTAAACTTCAATTTTCTGATAAAATAATTTGATATCCCCATAAAGTATTTCCAATTTATTTTCCATAAATTTAAAAAATAAAATTTAGGATTTCTCTCGTAAAATCTAATTTCTTCCGTTACATACTGCCATATGGTCGTCAACTGTTTAATCATTTCCTGTCACGATATGAGACAATCGATTCATTGTACCATTAAAAGTTAAAATAACATTTCAATTTTATTTCCAGGTAACCAATACATTTATCGTAATTGTTGGAATAATATGTGGACTGATAAAAGACCATATGTGCGACAGATGTCCGAGCGGTGTTATATTGATGAATTGGTGCAAAACTTTGTGGCAACAAGTAACAATAAAATATGTTTTTGTGAAGATGACCTTTGTAATAGTAATCATAGTATACTATTCTCTTTATCCAATTACCTCTGTTTGATAATCATACCTATCACATTTCTATTTTTACACTAAGTTACCAGTTATTTGTTTCAAAGTAAAGTTTCATTCAAATTTTTAAAACAAAGCAATTTTTCATTATCATTCTGATTCCTTGGTATACATTTCACTATCATTTAAGATACCATAAATAGTCTCTGCTGAAACATAATAGAAATTACAATCAAATTAGTCACGAAGATTACCGTCTTTTGTAGATACATTTCATCTCGACAAAAATCGTGATTAGATACACGTAGGGATACGTGATCTTAGCATCATTTACTAAAATTAAATGCTGAAAGTCTAAAGTATTAATTAGTTATTCTATTAATATAAAGGCAAGTTTCTGAAGTTCAATGACAGAAAAAACAATAATAAAGAAATGCATTAAAAGGCATAATGATAAAACTTAATGAGTAGCAAAGTAACTATCAAATCATTTCTGATAGATGGAAGATAATTAGCACCATTAAATCGAGAAAGGCAGCATAATATAGGTGAAAAAGGTAATTCAAAATTAAAGTATCGAGTAGTATTGAAGAGAAACAATCCTAATATAATCATTCTTCGAGAGATTGAATTCAAAAGTTACCGAGTATTTTTGCACTCAGAAACTTTTCCATCTAATTTTTTGAAATTTTCATCCTTTCATTTTTGAATTGTTATTTAATCAAACTTGAAATATCAATTTGAAATGACTGTCTAAATCACAATGATACTACTATGAAAGCGATTTCTCTTCCCAATCCCACCACTGATTTACCATTTTAATAAATTTCGTATTGTACGGCCGAAAACTCCTACGTAATTTTAATTGAATTTCTGGCATAATGTTTATATGAGGACGGCCTTTAGTATTTCCAAGGCATTTAGCAGTATATCGGTCTTTCCGTCGGAAACAATAAAACCCTTTGTGTTTATTGAAAATTAACTGATCCGGTTTGAATAGTTCCGGAATATGCAAAAATCGTTCAACTTTTTGCAACTGAAAGGAATAAAAGATAAGAGTTATTGAAAGTATTACTAACTTCTGATAATAATTTACGTAATTTTGAAAATTTAAAGTGAAATTGAATGATACATCAAATTGAAAGTATTTGTACTTCTTTTTTTTTGGATATTTTAAAGATGTAGAAAAAGATAAGTAATTTTGGAATAATATTATGCAATAAATTATTAAAACTAGCCTGTGATAATGGGTCCACGATAAATTTGTCGCCATCCAAAATGAGAAAATTTTTTAACGGGAAATACTTTAACCATTGACTCATATGAAGTGAGTATAGCGAATTACGTACCGGTTTATAATTAATATTAATTGTGATACTGTCATTGAGAAAAGCCTCTGTTTCAAACGATGGCTTTGTCTTATTTCGTTCATGTTTTGTATACAAGACCTGAAGAGTTTTCTTTTTTTTTTTCCACAGTACTTGATGATAGCTATAAAAAACTTGATGACAATCATCAATTTCATTCAAAACCGGTCTATGATTTTGGATAGTTTTGGATCTTTCTTTCAAAAAATTTAGTTCAAACTTCTATTATTTAGTTTCGTGCGATTATAACTTCAATTCTTTTCCACAATTCTAAACCTCATTTTTTCCTTTAAATGTGTTCCATCAGTTTTACAGTATCCGAAAATATTATCTTTTCACTGTTCGCAATTAATTTCTGTTTTTTTGAATGGTTTTTAACCGATGATACTCTACAATTTACATGCAACTTCTAAAAATGAAAATACAGAAATATAAGGTAAAAGTACATTTAAATTCTGTTCTAAAAGTAAAAATAAAAGTGAAGGTAAAGAAGAATTGGAAATTTTTAGCTGAGAGATAAAATTTGCAGCAGCATAAGCAAAATTTTAATTTTAAAAAAGATAAAAATTCTTTTAATTTTTAAGATGGAAGCCTTATTGAAGCTCATAGATGTATCCGATGGAACTTCTGCTAATTTCATTGAAGTAATTGGAAAAAATTTCTGCCATTTTCAATTTGATCAGAAAAGCAAAATTACCTGAGTGAAATCACTAATGGTACGAATAACTGGATCCCTCAATATTAATATCAATTTCATTGAACTATTTAAGCGATGAACTCTTTCAGGTGAATATCGATTTGTGAAATAAGCTGGTGTTTTTTCGATTGTTACCTAAATAGGATGACAAAATTTAATACGATTACTACAAACTTTTAGTTGGTTAAATTGAAATTAATGTTGAAATATTTTCAGAGAACTTTTTTGAACTTTTAAAATGTTATCAGAAGAGTGCTACTACCACTATAAACCTTTGTTTGACCAAAAAAGAAGGAAACCTGCTCAGGATAAGTATGCGGCATTTGTCGACGGTACCATTCTGATCCTTTGTTGTATGTTTCATTATCGTTGAAAAAATGTATTTCTCGTCGGGCAACACGAATATACGGCTGTGTCGCAAGAGCGTCCAGCAGTGCTCTCGTACCACCTTTACGTACACCTATGATTAAACACTGAGGTAAGCGTTGTTGTCTGCGACGAGCCGGTGATGGTGCTACCAGAGGTAAACCCGGTGATGGTGCTGCCAAAGGTAAACTAAAAAAGTTTTTCTTAAATTTCAAATCCATAATTAAACTACGATAAATTTATAAATAATTTGTAAATTTACATGAGACCAATTTAAATGTATGCTTTAATTATTAAATAAGACTTCAAGTTTAATTGAATAAGCAGAGAAAAATTAAAGAATAAAAAGTTGTCATCATTCTACTCATAAAAGATAACGGACGATTCTCTCACTCTCAGACAATACCTCCGAGACAGATCAACACTTTATAAGAATTTACCTTTCAGTGCTCATTAATTCACTGCTATCATAGTGTCTATAGAGCGGTGCTTCACTGATTGAAGGATGAGTTCCGGATACGTGAACGCTAAGTAAGCTAGTGTTTATCATAGATATCATTATCACTAATATACATCCTGTTGTAAATACTGTTATCTTTAACGCTGATTTTTCCATTTTAAGGGCATATTTAATCCTGAAATTAAATATCCAAAAAATACATAACTGAATAATTTGTTTATTACGGAAGCGTAAATAAGGATTTTACGGAGTTTTTTTTTTTCTTATACACACATTTTACTTCTTTTGGATTAGAAGATAAGTGCTACTGAATAATAATATGATCACTTTAGTTTTCTTGCATGAAAGCTAAACGCCATAATATGATAGAAATATCACAATATAATAGACAAACTTAAGATTTGACTTTAATATGGCAGTAAATCATAATCGTAATCAGATTAGTAGCAATGATTAATTGGAAATTTTCAAAGTACAGCTGACAGTAAGTATTTATTAAATGCAATTATTTATAATGGATAAATATTGAAGTAACTTTCTTTTTTTTTAAATTGAAAAATCCTCCCGAAGTACAGTAAAACTTTTTTCTAATTTTTAAGTTTCTAATTGAAGTTATGTTTATTGTAAAAAGACAATTAGTTCTGAAGTTAGTAACGACGGGAAAAATCCTTTCAAACTTTATGAATAAAATTTATGTTAACGAACTTTGATTATTTTAAAGCAAACTGAAAAATTTTCAACTTTCACAAGTTCTTAAAATTTATCACAGTGAAATATGAGGAAATTTAATGCAATTCCACAACTACAAGATATTAATTTTACTTAAAAAGTAGTATCAGTGTGTTTTCAGTGGAAGAAATAAAAAGCAATAACGAATATCATGATTATTATAAATGTATGAATGTTGGAATCGTTATCAATTTATTATTTATCGTGAAAGAAATCTCCTTAGATTATCCTATCTGGATATAAATAGTATTTGAGTTATTAACCTTATATTAATCTATCTTAGACCATGAACTTTATTGTAGTAATAATAAAATTTGTTATAGTGGAATATAAAAATAAAATCCTACAAAAAAAGGAAATTTTTATATATCAAACAATCTTTACAATAATATCCCTTTGAACAATAAACTAAAATTAAGAAATAAACTAATAGAAAAGTTCATACCTAACTATTTATTATAGTTCATCGGAAAGTATTACAGATGCTTGATCATAACTTACATATCACAATAAATTATGAGAATCGTAATCAATAAATTTTGAGAGAAATGTGAAATGACACATTAATGTCACCACTGAGCTACCTGTAGTAATTTACCAAATTTTGTATATTAAATTTTAATGAAATATTAAAAAATAAACAATGTAATGAGAGAGTAATTAAATTATAAATCAGTTAAGAAATAAATTGAAAAAAAAAACTTATAATGAATGTAATTAAATTATAAATCAGAGATTTAATATTAATATGAATTTACTATTGCAAACTGTTGCTTACTTTAAAAACCGGAAATTTTAGTTGTAATAAACGACAATTGGATTTGCATGCATTTGACAATTAAATTATATCAGCGCAAAAAAAAGAAATCCATTTCATTTATTTCGCAAAAAAAAAAAATTATTTATGAATGCAAAATTTTGATGCTAGGAAAATTTCTGAAGTAAATTGAGTGTATTGAATTTATTCGGAAGAATTAAACTTAAACTTTTTTAGTGCTTTTTTTTTTTGAATTTACGTGACTTTTTGAAATTACTGATCAATAACGGTTGAGAGAATGGAATCTTTAAATTCCAGGTAGTATGACCTTCAATCATTTCAATATTATCTGACAATATCGCCGAATTGTAACAAAGGGAATGAAGATGGCAATTATTTGGAAGTAATGGCCATCATTTCAGATAAAATTATGAATTTCAAAATGAACGAATGGATAAAAAACGAAGTTGAATGGTAGTAAAATAATAGGAACTGAAATTATGAGGATGTCAATGAAATCTTAATATGGTAGAGGAACTCAACGATTTCGAACTCCTTTAATGTTAGATCATTTAAAAGTAGTTCTTCGGACAATTAATTTCTATTCCTAAAATAGTTTTTAAGGTCGTTTTGAATAATTTATTTTGAAAAAATTTTTTTTTTTGATTTAAAACTTAGTATTCAGGAAAATTTTTGCAATTTCGTCATTTAATTACTGGAAGTATAGAGAAGAGAGAATGAAAGTTAAAAAATAAATTGGAAAAAAAAAACTTATAAATAAATAATATCCATTAAATGCACAGAAAATAAAAATCGATCGTTAGACAAAAACAGGAAGATAAACAATAAAATGTTAACTTTTTTTCAATTAATATTAATTAATTAATTACATTTCATAAAATTTACTTACAATGAAATGATACTTGAACTAATATTTCTAATAACTGTGAAATATGACGGATGAGAATGTTAAAGTGCGTTAGCGAACGTGAAACGAATATATCGATGATATATCGGTGAGTTTTTCGAGCAGAACGGATGGAAGTTAGAATGATAATGCAGCTGTCGCTTTTTCCACCACATAACCATCATCATATCACGATTATTAGGAAATACAAGTTATTGATTATTCAAAGTATCGCTGGTAACCATCATCATATCACGATTATTAGGAAATACAAGTTATTGATTATTCAAAGTATCGCTGGTAACCGTCATCATATCACGATTATTAGGAAATACAAGTTATTGATTATTCAAAGTATGAGTTGGTATTATCTATTTACGAAGGGAACTATTCATTTCTCTTCTCATTGCGTTCCGCTCAATGACAAATTTGATCGGAGTTTAGAATAAGTATGATAATAAATGTAATCTGATCTGATTTACACTCTGATCGCTTCTTCCATTTTTATTTTAATCTCATTTCATACTACATTGATAGGAGTTAGAATAAGTATGATATTGATAAGTGATCTGAAATCTCATTTCATATTGCTAAAATCTTAAATAATCTTTATATAATAATGATGTAGCAAAAAAAAATCAATGATGATTTAAAATGTTTTTGAAAATTTTTCCAATTATCTAACTAAATCACATTACACATTCATTTTATTACTTAGCATCAGTTTCTCTTCTCTTTTCCTTTTTCTTCTTTAAACTTGCAAAGATTTTTTTTTTTTGAACTGCTATTTTTAAAAAATTTTTTTTAAAACTATTGCAAATTAATTTGGAAAACTTGAAACGAAAAAGTGATCCTATTTTTATTATTCTACAAAACTACAAAATTTTTGTTAGCTTTAACCAATGCTGTAGAACTAGAGTAAACTTTAGGATAAATGATTGTAAAAGTTGAACGATATCAAAAGCTAAAATTTACGATAGCGCTCAGAGAATCGCTGCTTGCAAATAAGCGAGAAAATCATAAATCTTTTGAGCAACAAAAACATACAATCTGTTGAGATCGTAATTTCGGTACATCTCATACTACCAAATATTCTTAGAATTATGAATGAAAGATAAATTTTTTTGGAAGTTATCATTTCTCCAGAGAAACTGCAAAAATTCAGTATATCGACAAAATATGAGCTGCATGTTATTGCAAAATGATATGAATAAGATACATGAGAAATTAACGGCAGCTTCATGTAATTAATTTTTTTATTTTTATTTCTTTCCCATTTCCAACAATCAATAATTTAGCATTAGAGACTATTTTAAACCTTCTCTTCTGTTTAGTAAAAAGCAAATACACATAATATGTACGTACATCTCAGGATATTCTAGGAATTACAAGTAATCAAGTTGTGGTATCAGTAATCAAGTATGTTCATCAGTGGCTTACCTGGCTTATCAAATATCGATAGAAATGTTTGCACGAAATAATAAAGCTAAGAATACCAAATTTTGAGTATATCTTAAACATCTCAGCTCAACACTGTATAATTTGAAATCTAAACATTTCAGTTGTGTTATCTCGAAGTAGCAGAGTGCTATGAAAATCTGAAATTTATTGACATTTTATTAATTCAAAGCTTAAATTTAAGACTTCAATTTGTTTATCTTACTACATCGAATAAAGAATTAATGAGAAGAAAAGTATTGAGTGATTACTACTAGAAGCATAGCACAAGGCTCAGTCGCCTTTTATACCTAATATATCATCACGTATAATGAATTTCAGATCTTTTGTAAAAATTATGCATTTTTTACAAGATCTATGGTAGAACAGAACAACTGCTCATTCAAAATCTCATTGAATTTTTTCAATTACAATTAGCTTAAATATGAAATATCTTAGCTTCTTTTCCGAACATCTGCACGCTGCAAAGTGCATTTTCTCAAGCAATCAGCAAGAAAATTTTGCTAAGAAAGAAGAAAAAAAAAAAAGAAACTTGAAAAGAATTCAGAAATGTACGAGAAAATGAGATAGATCGAATTGAAAAGAAATAAAAATCGAGAATAGTGGAAACATTTTATGTTCAATCAAATATTATGAATGAATATGAAAATCAATAGAAATAATAAGGAAAGGTCAGCAATGCAGCATCTGGGATTTTACAACCAGATAAGCATCAAATTTCCAACCTATGCTATTATTTTAATCTCAAAGAAAAGCCGCTAATGCTAATTCAGAAGAAGCCAAACCGCAGATTTTTATGCGTAAATTCATCTAAAAAAAAATAAACAGGACAATTAATTATGGCTAATTATTTTTTTTTTTTTGCCAACACCAATATAATTTATCATTTATTATTTGAAATATTTACTGATATTAGCTTTGAGAACAGCTTTATTGTCCCTAAGGATAACTTTCGTGTAGTAAACAGTAAGTTTGAAATAATAATTCATATGTCCACTCACTCTCTCTCATTGCACCATTGATTTTCTTATCGGTCAAGTGGAATTGAGAATTGGTTGTAAATTTCTAAAATAATTCTTTCAATTATCACTTGAAAATTGGTAATGTTAATAAAATAGCTTTTTAAATTAAATTAACACTAAGCTATATTAATCCAAATCCAGTTGTTATTATTGTTTATTTTGTTCATTCATCATCAGATGTGTAAGTCTTATTAAAATTAAAAGACATAAAGTTGAAATGTTTGAAGTAATTAAGAACAAGTATGCTGAAAAACCAATTAGAGAATAAAATTTTCATAAGCTATATTCATAAGCATCATTCGAAGATGAGTTATTCAATGTTTTTTAAAAAAGTCTTGACTTTTGCAATTTTCCATGAAAAATGATATTTTTTATCCCTTCAAAATTTTTCAGAGAAAATTTTGAAGCCTTTTTACTGTATATAATGACTGTATGCTTAATGAGAGTCTAACTTCAACTATTTTATAATAATTCTTTCAATTATCTATTTTGTCATTTTTCTAAATTTCATATTATAACTTCATTAACGAATCAGCTTATAATCGAAATGAGCGGTAAATTGACATCGATAGAATGCTTTAGAAAATAAATAAAATGAAAAAGTAAAAGAGATATTTGTAGGATAAGAAAAATCTTGAAAGAAAAAAAAGAAAAGAAGAGGTGAATCCTCCATTTTGGAGCACTTCTTTGTTCCTCCTCTCAATATAGCTTACTATACGGATACAGATACAGCTTACTATCTCCAATTTATAGTTACGATAGTGGAAGCAGTGAAGCAGTAAGAAACGTCAATCAGTAATGTCAATCTTTTCTAGCATCTCGTATTTCATTCCTATCTATTTATCGCTTAAGAAATTCTGAACAAAGATAAAATAATATAGCATTTATTTCATTTCTTAATAATTAACGATAATGAAATTATCTTTCCTTCTTCAATCTACTAATTATCATACATTTAGTACGTACAAACTAACTAAGACTTAATAATCTACAATATTGTATACCATAAAGTATTAATATAAACGATTGTGATAGGATTATTTGAAAAGATAGACGCTCAGATTCAGCTGCTACTGATCTGATCAGTAATAGAGAACTACCAGCTGACCATTATTCGCTGGATAGCACTGACAAAAACTTACCATTTTCCTTTGTTTCCAATCATTTTCAAAATTGATTGATGGATAAGAAAGCAGTGATAAATTTGAGATAGCAAAAGGAGACGATGAAATAAATGAAAATGTATTAGTAATTTCTTCCATTAACTATCTAATTTTGAATTTTATTCTTGCTTATCGATAACTGAAAAGAAAGCCATTTTGCTTATCAATAGCTATTAGGAACTTCTAGGAGATGATGATGTCTGGAATTGAAACGAAACTTTATGCATTTTAGAAAATGAACATTACAGCATTGAACAATGTTTTCTTCTTTATTCCTTATCTCACCTATCTTCACCTGATTCCATTAAAAAACAATACCTTCAAGAAAATTTTCAATAATTTAAAAAATTTTCATTCACTTGATAATTTAAATTGATATTTTCACAATTGCTTTTGAAAGAAGCATCAAAATTATTTTTCTCTCAATTACTGTTTTCTGTTATGACATCTTTTGTCTTTCATCTATTTGCAGTTAAAATTATAATTTTGGAAAATAACATGCTTGCAATAAAGTTCAAGTAATGAGGTGATATGAACAAATAAGATCAAAGAGTACTTTTCGAAATTTCAGTGAGGAAAAGAACTAAGAAAAATCTAATTGACAGCTGGACTAAGAACATATGAATGAACACAGACTCGAAGTGAATCACTACTTAAAAGCTGATACTAGAATGTGCATGACCAGTAATTACACTATTATTTAACTCAACGTGATCAGACGCAAGTAGATTCAGCGTGAATTAGAATCCACAATTTGTAAATCTAATTTCATATGCAAAATAAGAAGCAAAGAAAAGATTCAGTGCGTGAAAAAATTCTGTTAACTAAATATTTCAAATAAATAATTCAAATAATATGTGCCATGATCGAGGTTTCTATGCAAATGGAAGACAGGTATCATTAAAGAAAGAGGAAGAAGGTGACGGTGTGACGTGTGGAAAGTTGAAGATGACGGTGTGACGTGTGGAAAGTTGAAGATGACGGTGTGACGTGTGGGAAGTTGAAGATGACGGTGTGACGTGTGGAAAGTTGAAGATGACGGTGTGACGTGTGGGAAGTTGAAGATGACGGTGTGACGTGTGGGAAGTTGAAGATGACGGTGTGACGTGTGCGGGGAGGAAGAGAATCACCAGAACACGAATCGCGCTCTCCGGTGGTTTTTGCTTCTCTTAATTAACATATTAAAACATGCGTTCTTCACCACATGCTTATTAAGTACTTCATGGACATGAATGTTCATTGAAGTGGAAATTCAAAGATTTCACTAATTGTTATCACTCAACTTTGTCCTCATTAGACCTGAAATTACTTACAACTCTTATTGGACTGAATTTGATCACATCAATCACACCTCTGATCATATTCTCGCACAGGTATCTATCTCCCTGCTAATATTCCATCTACTGCGCTTATAATACCCATTTTCTTAACTGATTCCTTAATTGAAGGTGTACTTGGAAAATATTTATTTATTAATGATGGCTATCTTTTGCAGTACCGGAAAAGCGACCGGATTTCAGGAGGAAACGGTAAGAGAGTCTGCGTGAAAAACGGATGAACTGAAAGAAATGGCAGAGATGTGAAAAAATAAGAAAGAATGATGAAGCGAGAGGTTAAGAAAATGGTTAGGCAATGATGTCTAGCAACTGTAATAAAGAATGAAAGAAAACGAGAGAGTAATTAGTGAAGGAATCATCAGATGTGAAAGTGTGTACGAATCGGCAAGAATTAGAGGAACACACTTGTAGCATTCTGTCGTTAACAGGTAGCCTTACTTGTACCAGCTGATAAAAATTGTAGCACTGTAATACTGAAATACTGAATTTGGGTATTGTCTTGCACTGATAATTGTTACTTTCATTAAAAGGAATCCAATATCAGTTATCTTTTGGGGGTAAGTAATAGCTCCCTACTGATAATAAATGTCTGTGATCAGATCAAATTAAAGGTGCAACGGATGGGTGAAGTGGATATAACAGATCATTTACCTCCTGGCTTCTTCGAAACTATCCGATCAGCGAAATGGAACGAAAGGCGGGATATACTGTTAGCACTCATTGATAATTTATCGCAGTATTCGCGCATTGATTCAAAAATAAAGTACAGTGAAATTTTTGCTGAGTTAAAATTGGTTAGTGCATTTCATTCTTTTCTTTCTCTTCAAACTATTTTTTTTCCCGCATTTAACAGAAATCGAGCTATTATGTGATTGATAAATCAAGTTATTAAGATTTACTATTAATTAATTTTGATATTGAAATATCCATGGTGCTTTCATTATGAATGGTTTTTGCTTAATTTTTGATAGCAATGATAACAAGCTAATCAAATAATAAAAAAGGATTGTTTATTTTAAATTAATTTTTTTCTTTTCATCTAGAGCAGCCTTCTTTTCAGATCATATCAAAGGACTCAAATATTATTGTTGTAACACTGGCACTACGAGCATTAACAGTATTTGTTAAAGCGTTACGCAAAAATTTTATGAAATACATCCCTATGGCACGTATCCTTTAATTCAAAATTGTCACAATTTTTTAAATGAATTAGAAAAGAGTTTAAAGTGAAATTATCAAGAGAATTAGAACCCTTATTACAGATCCTCGTGCATGTATTAGAGAAATTTAAAGAAAAGAAAGCCTCAGTTAAGGAAGCCGTCGTGGAGTGCTTATCATTTGTCGCTGATTACGTATGTTTACATACTTATTTAAAAAATTGTTTGTTGTAATGATTTTTTAGTCGGCTACATTGGCCATCATAAGCTTTAAATCTCTTTCAGTGTGATATCGCGATTCTTACTGATCCCATATGTGAAGCTTTAGAAAAAGCCACAAATCCCAGTATGAAAACAGGTATAGACCAATGGATTTATTGTATCTTATGTCGATATCCACGAAGTACTACACCAATCGCATTTATCAAAAACATTGCACCATATCTTGTTAAAGTAAAATTTTCTCTATTTCACTATATCTAGTTTTATTAGCAGTTAAAAGTATTTTCTTTTGAAGTTGGTATATAAGCGGATTTTTCCAGCACAGCAAAGATAGCGATCCGGACGTTCGTGAGGGAAGCTGCATGGTTTTTGGCGCTATTTTACGATTAGTTGAAGAAAAAATAACAGCTTCTATCGCTGATGGAATATTCTCTGACAAAACTAAATTAAAAAAGATCATGGAATACTTGGAAAAAGCTGAGAAAGATTTCGAAACTTATAAGCAGATGCGAATCGAAACCGATATTGCTTTGGATTCTTGTACTTTGAATGAAAATATGGTTCATTTTCAACTGATATGAAGCCTGGAAATTTTTTTTTCATTATTGGCAAAAATTAAGATGTAATAAAGAAAATTATTTCAGCTTTGATCTGTTTTCATTTTTGTTTTTAAGTTGCTCTAATATTGCCCCCAAGTCGTATTCTCTTCAGGTTTTAATTACCTCTTCAAAATCAACTCTAATAATTGTAGAGAAAACAGATTTTATATCTTTCTGAGAATTTAGGAACATTATGCGGAATCAGTTGGCGATTTAGTTGAGCCCGATGTAGAGATTAATTCTTGGGAATTGTTGACTGAAACGAAAATTAGTAATAAGATCCCGTGTGATATCCAAGCAAAGTTGGCCTCGAAACGGTGGAACGATAGAAAAGAAACATTGGAGGTAAATTTTGATATTCCCTATTGCTTTACGAAAAGAGGAGATAGTTTAGATGGAATGAACTTTATCTTAGCACCGAAATAACTGCGCTGTTTGAAATTTATAGATATTGTGCAAAATTTTGGAGGACAATCCGCGACTTTGCCCTGATGAAGATCACTCAGAATTGATTGAAATACTGCGTAAGGTAAATGTTCCAAAATTCCTATTTTTATACAAGCGGAATGGTCGAGCTATATATTACTGCTTGTTGTTTCAGATACTTGAAAAAGATGCGAATATTAATGTAGCCGCAGCAGCAGTGAAGTGTATAATAGGCTTTGCAAATGGTTTACGTTATAAGTTCGCCACATTCATACCAAAAGTAAATTTTCTTTATCTAATTTAGTAAAGAAGGTTTATCCACGAAATAAATTTAATCTACCAGAGAAAATTTCCTAGTATTAAATATTTTAAATAAAATTTTCAGTTTAATTCTCTAATTCATGGATTATCCATTTACTTATTATTAATTTTTCAGATTTATAATTCTGTTTTCGAGAAATTCAAAGAGAAGAAATTTATTCTTCGCGAGCCGTTAATTGAACTTTGTGATGTCCTTGCTTTACTGGTAAGTGGATTTTTTTGAACGTCTAAAGATTTTATCATGTGTTGCACAGTTGAGGAAGTTAGATTTATTGTGGAAATTAAGCAGTGAATTCACCTCAAAAATATGTTTTCTATCATGACTAATTCTCAGACTCCTCTTTCTGCGTATATCGAAGCTGTGGAGATTGCGCTGCAGAAGCCAAATCCACAAATAAAGATGCAAACTGCTCTTTTTCTCTCGCGATTACTACGTCAACACAACATGCATACTTCACCGTTGGACTGTATAAAGGAAAGGCTTGGACCTGCATTAACTAAGGTAGCTTTTAAAATGATTTTTTTTCTTTCTTTAGTAAAAAAAGAAACGAGAATTTTGACGAAGATTAATGAAAGATAAATATATGGGAGGTAAATGTGTAGCAGTGATGAAAATTGCTGATCTATAAAGAGACTAACACGCGGTAAGTCGTTTTTTTGTTTCGTTTTTTGTTTTTTTTTTCTTATTCATGGTACAAATATTGTAGAGTTATAGGACTCATATCTGTGTTAAAGTACTCATCAGCTTCCTTAATTCTAAAACTCGGAAGTTATGTTATATTAAACCGGGGTTTCTTATGCGTTAAGCTATCTTTTGATGCGGATCCAGACACTCGTGAAGCGTCGCTTGTAGCAGTTGGAGCTATCATGAAGATTGCTGGTGAGAATATTGTCAATGAATGTTGTGGAAACATCATGGAGGATGTTAATAAATCGACAAAGGTTTTCATAAAGCTACTTTAAACTTGAGTCAAGTTATTATAGTGTTAAACATCTTCGCAGCATTACTCAGTTTTTGAGTGATGCAAGTTTATATGAGACAGAATTTAATTTTGTTTATCCCTCGATCTCATTATTTCATTAACTCAGGTCCGTCAACACTGTAAAAATCTAATACAAGAATTTGGACTAAATGCTTCTGCTCCAATTTTGAAGTTATACCAAAAAAACAGATCAACAGTAACTGCTACAAAAGTTGAAATTGACAAAGCACTTAGTGCTGGTACGAGAACGAAGGTAAGTGTTGTCAATATTATTATGATTAGTACCATGTTCTCATTTTGTATTTGAAAGCACTAACTCTCATGAAGTTAAAAATTCAAACGTTTTTTCCTTTTTGTTTAACAGTACTAGTTCTAGGAGTCCTTAAGCTTTTAATCCCACTTACATTTCACAGTTATTAATTATTTAGCTAATATTATGCTTTTTTATCTGCTCAAATAGACCAAAAATTGACCCTCCATTTTTCGTGCTGTTAGTGCTACTGACAATTTCTGTTTAGTGAGTAGAAATATATCTACGGAAATAACTGCTTGGAGTTTTATTGCCACTTTATATTGTCTTTTATCTGTGTGGCCGAATTTTATCATACGTAATTAATTTTTCTACATTATATAACTCTTTTATACATGTAATTATCTTTTAAATCTGTAAATGATAGGAATAAAATTAGTGATCCTATGAGTAACATAACAAATTAACGTTTTTAAAAAATAGAGTTTTGTTTTTGAGCTACTCCATATTTTAGCATTGTTACTTTTGGTAAACTGAAAATTTTATTTTTTTTTTTGAAGAAAGCAGTAAGGCAATGATCATTAAAAAAGAAAGAATCTTGATGAAGCTTAGATTTTCTATATGTATAAATATAAATATGTATAAATTATTAGCGAGAAAGATTAATAAAATTGTTTTTGAAGATTTTCTTATATTTTCACCAGCCTGATAAAAGAACATACTTTTGCTTTGATTTTGAAACTTGATTTCCAGGGTTCAAAAAGTAATGTTAAGATCATCAAAAAAGTGTCTAATGATGCAAAAGTTTCAAAATCAAAGTTTAACAGTGGAATAACGCCTGAAGCTGGAATTAAGTCCATCCAAACTGCTGTCCCAATTGCATCGGTGGAAGTAAAACGTGAGGAATTAATAAGGTTTTATAGACAAAACTGCTTTATGCCATAGCAAAACTAGTTGTGCAATATTTTAATATTTTGGCTTATTGATGCTTTTTTTATTATGTGATGTTTTCTGCCATCGATTATCTTCCTGTAAGTGAGAGGGAATTTTTCATCTTATTTCATCCTTGTCATATTTAATGTTCGTGATATTGCAGGCAATCAGATGCTGGAAATCGGTAAGGCTAAAAATCATGAAAGAAATAATCCAAGTGAAGAAGATGTATTTTTTGACGCTACAGAAGAAATAGAGATTGTATCACAAAGTTTTGCTGATCTGGGAAAATCACTCAAGAGAAAAGGATCTTATACTATAACTAAAAGAAAATCAGGTGATTAACGTCAGAGCTTGGAGATAATTAAACTGCTAGCTGATTATTTTACAGCCTTCTGATTTTTGATTTAAAATATTTCCGTTTCACGTTTTATTATATTTAGCAATTACAACATCGAAAAAATCGGTTCCATTACAATCTGTTAATCGTGAAACGAAGCAGTCCGATGTTGCCAACTTTGCCGTTCCATCGGTCAGTGGTTATGATTCAATCTTTTTTGTCTATTTTTCTAAACTCTATTGGTTAAAATGTAACATTTCTTTTATGATGGTGTGCTGTGCCAAACAAGATGCTAAATTCCCAGGCCATTAAGTTGTTCTAATTTAATTCATGTTGGCTTCCTTCTCAGATTGTTTAGATTTTGCGAGCAGCGCACTAATCTTGAAATTTTTTGAAACATAGCATGTTTCCCTGTTGTTCCGTACTTATTAAGTTTGTTTGGTCCCTGAATTATATGAAAGTTTCATTCACGAATCGGTTTTTGTTGAGCCTTTCACTACGATTTTTAAGTAATTTTAAAACTTTAAGGTTCGCAAGTATGGATCTCGCTTACCTATTCCGACACCACGAGGCACATCTGGAAGTCGCATTCCTTTACCTGTTTACAGAACACATGAAAACCGCCATAATTGACCTCCTTATTTCTTTTTTCTTTGTAAAAAATTTCTGCTGGAATATGAATATAAAAGATATTTTATTGCTTTGTTTTTTTCCCATTATTCTTCATTATTCTCCATCATATCGCTTGTTATTTTTTTATTTTCTAATCTTTTTTTGTTTTAATATTGCTTTAATGTTGAAAAAGTACTTTTTGCATGCAATAATATGCTGCAGGACTTTTATTTTACTAGTATTTGTCGGGTCGCTTAATAATGTGCCAAGATCTCTTTAAGTTCTCATACTATATATTCATTCATCACTTTCTTTAACTCCGATGTGGAATATCATAAGTTTTAAACTGCCATAATGTTTCTGTTTCGAAATTGAATGCTAAGTCATTTCAAATCTTGTTTGTTGAAAGTGACAAGACAAAGGAAAGTTGAATGTTTTAACAGGACTTTATTTAACCATTATTTAATAAAGATTAACTTAAACATTTAGCAACTGAATCATATCGATGAGAAAAATAAAGATTGCCATACTTAACTTACTACTTTGGCGCAGTAAATTTTCAAATTTGCTTTCTCCTTCAATTTCCTATCATTTAATTTTTATGATTTTTTAAAAACTGATCAGTGTTTTCACCCGTGGAGATCATCTTTATTGATACTAGTTTTATAAAAATTCATTAAAGTTACTTGAATTATTCAAGCATACGTATTGCAGGATAAAAAAAAGCGCAATTACTCGTCATCGAATTATAACAATGTGGTGTTTATAGAACGTTTCCTAGGCGATTCGTTTTATCTAGACGTGTCGGCACAATAGGTTAATAAAATAGGATCCATTGTGGAAGCTTTAAATAAACCTGTTTGTTCATCGTTCTTTTGACTGGCAAACCTGTTCGCAAGAGAGTCTTGTCGTCGAAAATGGTCAATTAATTTGGGGAAGAAATTTTGGATATATCTCACTTTTAGCACACAATTCGGTCATTTACATTTTTTATAATTCTTTGGTTTCATTTGTTCGATTTTTTCGTTATTTCATTTCAAAATGTAAATATTCATTTAACCTATAATAACTGCAATGATGCATCATTCTATCATATAACAATGGTATAATATAATATAACATAATATAAAATAATTTCTGATCATAACAGTTATCAAGATTTTCACGTTATACTAAGATCTTAAGTTTGAAATAATTTTACCACTTTCAGAACTTTAATCGTCTTCTTTATTTTGGCACAATTAGTCGACGAATATGTAATTCGGAATAATTTGAAACACGTGATGTTGTTTATATTCAAAATCATTCTTCTGATTAACCTAAGAATTCCTATCGGTAAGATATCTTTCACTCGTCTCATTTCTTTTTTAATTCTGAGATTGAATTGGCGTAATTATCGCTATTCGTAGACAGAGAGAAATTTAAGAAACCTTAATTTTTGCATTTTTGTTTACTTTTTTCAAAATTTGAATCAATGAATATGTGATATAGGAGATAATAATAATATGATAGGGTCAAAAAGAGCAGGGAATTTCAGTCACCCAAAATATCATTCATGTTATTCAGTTCTGTTGAAACACATGCGTTTTATATCAAGCAACTATCTGTCATTTACTACTTAATTCAGACTTATTAGAACAAAATGTACCAAAGATTCAGTCTCTTCGAACAAATAAACCTCTATTTCTAGTAAATCCAATAATAGTGATGGAAAAAAAGGAAAAATGTTAAGTTTTCAGTAATATGTCAAATCGATTTGGGTTCCTTTTCATTAGGACAGGATAACCGTAATGGTGATCTGAAACTTATTTTCAATCAAGCCGCGAATATTTTGGGATTCGGAGGTGATCGTGGAATCGATTTAACAATTGGCGAAGGTCGATTCAACAGCAAAGGTATCTGTTAATTTCTGAGAGTTATATAGAATTCAGCTGTCCGATATTTGATCAAAATATTGCTAATGTATCTTTAGCACGACAAGGAACATTGATTGCCGGAGAAAGAATTGGTGTTGATTCAGGTATTGGTATTAATGAAGCTGAAGGATTGGACATTAAGAACTTTTTAAATGTAAGTCTTCTATAATAGGATTGATTTTTGATATTCAATGCATTTTTCTATAAACTTGCTTTTGTTCAATTCCTTTTATTTTGTAGCAAAGGATAAAATAAAAGTTATGGTTTGGGTTACTAAAAATAACTTAATTGATACATACATATTCAAAAAAATGATTTTAGTTCTTGGTACTTTTCTTGATCTTTTTAAGCTTTTCTGTATCATTTTCGAAGCAAAATCTCTAAAAGGAATTAAATAGACTAGTTTTTGGACTCTGTGCATGAGTGATTATATTGCTTTTATTTGTTTTTTGTAGCTTTATTTATGATTTAATTATTAAATAATGAACTTTGAGATATGTGCTTTCGAAAATTCTATAACAATCTAATAAATTATGAGACTACATTTGTCGAAATTCTCTATCTATACCATTTATGTTACATTAGTTTTGAATTTTGTAACTGTTTTGTTCTTCTTTTTATAATTTTCATTAAATCTTTGTAGTTTGGCAACAGTCCTATTTCATTCAATAATCCTATTGGTCTGTTCTTTTCATTTTTGGAAAAGATCAAAAAATTCTTCACTCCTGTTAGTCCATCATCGGATGCCATACGATCTTCCACGCAGTATGAAAATTCAAATATCAAAGCAGGAAGTATCTTTCGTGGTTTTGGAGCATCAGAACAGAGGAAAATTTCTGGGGAAACGATAAATTATAGGGAACCTGAAAATGATGATCAAGACTATTATTACCATAATATTGGAGTTAGTTTTCAGTAATAATAATGTTGTATTTCCTGTTTATTCTTTTTTTTTCTTTCATCTGATTTTCATTATTTGAGATTAGTTCATTCTATACCTCAGACTTCAACTTTAAATCAAAAACTTGTGAAATTGCTAATAAATAATAAATATCAGTTAATTCTCTCTTAGCAATACATCAATTTAGAATGTTTTTGGATTAATTCTATCAAAACAATTGTCATGTACCAAGAATCATTACAGATTGATGATAAAGTCCGAAAAGAGTTCAAAACAACAAGTGAATCTTCTGGTCAGGAAAATCAGTCCATATTGAATCAAAACATTATTGAAACTGAGTTCAATGCTACAATTATTTAAAGTTTGCTTTGTTTTTTATTTTGTTTCAGCATCATTTTTTCAATTTCATATGCTAGTTAGAGTTTTTAATAAAATTTTACTATAAATAACCTTTTTTTTCAATATTTTTTACACATATATATATGTCAGTCCAAGTTTGCTTTAAAGTATTTTCTTATTATGGATAAATGGTTGATAAAATTATTTAAAGTTGTTTTTTGTTGTAGAAATATTTGCAAAATCTTATTTATATCTCATCTATTTTATCTTTTTATATTTGATTTAAGAAGGTAGATAGTCATAAGATATCGTTTTATAAATTTTTACAAATCTTAATCATATTTCATTATGCTATATGAACGAAAATCAGAATTGTATTTTATCAGCGTACAGTGACATGCAATAAAGAAAACAAACACCTAATAGTAGACCTGCACTTTGTAACACAGTAACAGTTAGACTTTCCTTATAATTATTGTTGATTAATTCACTGATTGTCTCACGCATCTCTGGAATCTGAAATATTAACAGCATTTAAACTAAGGAATAGATTTCTGTTTTTCCTTATATGTTTTTATAAATTCAAAAATTTTTTTAAAAGTCCTAAATCTCAAGTATTTGCTATTAGTCTCCTGAATTAAGCGATAAGGAACTAAACATGACGTTTCATGTTTTTATGTATTTATAAAAAAAATGAACATTGACACAGGACAAAAGCTAATGAACAGATTCAGGAAAAAACAACTGCATAGACAACTGGAGAAGTAAATTCAGAAATCCTTTTGTAATAAGTAATATACGTTACGTTATCCTGTTCATGAAATTGTCAGTATGTGTTTCTATTTAAACATATATTAGCACTTATATTCCATCTCCATGTTCTTTCCGAATTTGAAAAATAAGTTTCGTGAAGCTATTCATTGAAATATGATTCAAGATAATTCAGTGTAAGCATAAAATATATGCAAAGATAAAATGAAATATTGTTCGATAAGATCGATTATAATAATAAATGAAAAAAAAAAAGCTAACCAAAGTGCCTAGGAAAACATAAAGATACATTCCGGATGAAACGGCAAAAACAAATGTATCAGTGCTCTCACTGTAATTATCCAATAGTGCACCAATAATGAATCCGAGATAACTCAGAGCACCCGGTATCAAATTCAATAATAATGTCTTTTTAAGTCCCAATCCTGATTGAACCAAAATAGCAAGAGTACCTGGAAATTGATGTTTAAAAAGAGCGAGGCATGGATAGTTAAATTTGTGTAAACATAAGTGAGTTTGTGAAAAACATTTAAAAATATAATTTTGACTCTATCATTTCAGTTATAGTAAAACTGTTAAAATACACGTAAAATTTACCCAATTCTTGCGGAAATTGTTGTGCAATACACGCAATGCCAATGCTAAGACCACGGCCTAAAGAATCCGCAAAAGCAACGCCATTACTCATTCCATCAACGAAATTATTAGCTGAGGAGCCAAATAAGATCATATAAGCTATGCTGGAAACTTCCAATGCTTCTGGACGAACTTCCATTTGCTCAATCACAGCTACGGATATACTTATTTTTTTACCTTCTTTCATCTAAAAACAATTACAATACACTTATCCAACCTTTTCTAACTTTTAACAAAATATTGAATTTTTCAAAAATTAAAAAGGATATAAACTATTTGAAGTATACTGTACAGAACCGAGTTTTGTGAAAGTGTTGAAGTAGTGGAATAAAGCGCTGAGATCGGTTGTGGTACTTGTAAGGTGTTATTGTTATCGGCGTGACTCTCTGCATTTTCCACATGGACAATTACGGGAACTTTTTGATTCATTGAAAACTAGAAAAGCTTTTTTAGGAAATATTCATTGGAATGTTTGAAATCATTAATCCATTGTACATTACATCCTACATACATTTTCACATTTACAAATTCGATCAAAAGTATTGAGGAAATCTTATTCAGAAATCGAATTGCCTTTTCAGTACTGAATCACCAAAATCAATCTGACATAATTATTACGTAAGACAAAGTAATACCGTTCTTGTAATAGCTGAATTGACTGCTGCACTCTCCATCTCCGCCTAGAATTCATCATTTTAATTATGGAATAAGAAAATTTAATTTATATCAAAGCAACATGAATTATAGAATCAAATCTATAAACTGAAGAAAACCTGAATATGATCAATTTCATCTTTAGTACAAGAATTTTCACGACTTATTGATTTGGAATGTGCCACCGTTGGATCTACTTTATTGGTTCCGTCAATTTCCGCCACCTTCCGGGATTTTCGTTGCTACAACATCGCTTGCATTTACAAAAAAATTTACTAAAATTTGGAATTTACTAAAAAATTTAAAATTTAATTGTAAAAGTAAAAAATCTTTTGTAAAAGAATTTGTTGGCATTTGGAAAATTAATAATTATATTCAGAAATTTCACAATAAATACAGGAAAATTTTTCCAATGAATAAATAAAACAATGAAAGATTGAAAAACTAACTCGTTTAATTTCCACTACAAATTTAAGTATCCTATCAACAGCAAAAAATGCATACAATGATCCGAGGATAATCAATGACTTTACTAATCCCACGCTTTCTGGTACCTCAAAAGCCTGTAAAAAATAGCAATTATTAATTGATTATTAATTTCTAACAAGCTTGAGTATAAATTATTTGAAAATTCGAGTAGAAACGATTAGCATACCCGCGGTAGCATGATAAAAATGACGGAACCAGAAAGTGCGCCAATACCAAGAGCTACCAGAAATGTCATAACACGTTCGTAAAACTTTTTGTTTAACAATGGTACAAAGAGAATGCATATTGGTGAAGCAAATGCTGAGATTGTTACAATAATCATACCAATACCCCATGCTATAATTTGATTTACAATTTAAAATAATTCAAATGTTTCTAATCATATCTACGTTTACATAAAAATTAACTTAACGCTAATTACATCGTATTTGGATGTAATTTCTATTTTTATAATACATAATATATATAAATATGTGCTTGTTGTATACCTTCCAGAATCTTCCAGAAGCTTTTTCTTTAGAGCAAGAAGAGTTTTTGATTATTGTGAAGAAGAATGAAATACGGAATTTTTGAATGGTATATCAAATTGTTTTCTATGAAAAACCTATACCGGATATGACAAAAACAAATACTTTGCCACGCCTCCGGTTTCATTTCCGATTGATTTTGCCGATGTGCATATGTGCTATTTATCAGTTGATCCATGGTTAATAATATTCTGATTTACACATCAGTAAAACGTCAAAAGTTTATTCTGTAAATGAATTAATCAAATTGAAGTAACTTTATGGTTTGCTAAGTTGGAAAAACATCCACAACTGCGAGAAAATCAAACATCACAAATCAGTAATACATTCTATTATCATATGAGCCTTAAAACTGTTTATTTCAATAGGTAATCAATGTTGTGATACCTGTTTTCAGAAACCTGAAATTGCATTAGAACCGTTTGTTATTTCCAATGTTTACATAAAAATTCTCTATAATTTGATATTTCAAACTTTTTTTGTTCTTTTTTGAAGATAAACCGGAAATAAAGACTGATGGATCTTTAAATCCGGAAAAAATTACGATTTTAAATGTAGTAAAATAATTGTTGGAAAGATTAGTAAACATTGAGAAACTTATATCAGACTATCATTATTATACCATGATTACAGAAGAAAAATTCAACAAAAAGGATACAAATAAGCTTTAAAAAGGTTTTATGCCATTATTATTTGTGTTTACCTAAATTTGTTTCAAATTGGAAGAAAGAATTATTGACGTTTAACGATAGAAATTTCATGGAAATACTGCTATACATGCAATTTTGAAAGGTATAAATTCTAAAATTTCAAACTCTCCAAATATTTCAAAAAAAAAAAAAAAAGAAATTACTTGAAGAGTAATGCATAACTGAAAACAGAATGGAATATATGAGGAGTGCATCAGTTTTGTGAAAAAGTGATCAACGATCAGGATCAGCATACATTTAAACATATACTATTTAAATTAATCTTTTTGATTTTTAGCCTTTTCTGTAGAACTTCTCACATATCGTAGATGTACAAATGTTATTACATATGTGCGAAATATATAAGTAAAGTAAATTACCACATGAATATATTTCAGAAACCTTTTTTATGCTTAACAGTATCTTAATGATATATCCAACAGTAATTCACTTTGTTCAGAAAAAAAAATTCAATTCTACATGATAGGATTGATATGGATGAGAATTACCATGTTCTGCAACTTTTCATACAGTCATTATTATTGAAGTTTTGTACATTGTAAATGGTAATAACAGGTCTGCAGAGCTCTATTCATATAATAGCGAAGATATTCAGAAATAAGTACTATTATCACTGATATCATTGATAATTTAGGATTACTGTGGCGTAGAATATGACCGAAATAATAAATGGAAGTGATTATTAACAAATGAGCTGGAAAATAGTGAAATGATATTACATTTGTAAATTCATAATCTTTGATCGCTTTTTATAAGTTAAATATATATCAACTTGTTGGTAATATTTATATTTGTTAGAGTAATGCAAATAAATGTTGATCAATTAAATGGTAACTGTAAAATAAATATTGTGCTTGAACGAAGAAAGTAAGAGCAAGGAGTAAGAAAAGGCACATTTTGTTCCTTTTATCAATCTGACTATGAATACTGTTATTGCTTCGTCCTATTATTACTTCACCCAAATTGAATCGAAGCTTTAACGCTGAAATTGAATGGTAAATTTTTTTTTTTTTTTTTTGGAAGGATAATAGATCGAATTTTTGCTATTGCACCAACGAACTAAATTGTTAGAACAGATTAAAACCATCGATGATGAACTTATTCACTGAATCTTTAACCTCTTTACCGATAAATTTCACATGCATTACTATGCTTGACATATACATTTGAAATACAAAATAGGAAGGCATCACTTCAAAATTACCAATCAGCCTCCTGTCCACAATAACTCTTGTTTTCGGATAATTAACTTTTAGTACAAAAAAGTACAATGAAACAGTCCTTTTACGACTTGAAAATTGTTCTCTTTGATATTTTTAGCACTGAATACCAGATTCGTTTCACTTGCAGACTAAAGTTCTCTTTGTAATGGATTAAATGTGCATGTAATACCACCATTAAAAAAATATATAAAAGTAAGCTGCCAAATCAGCACTTTATTAGCTAGCTTAATTGATGGAACAAATTAAACAATGAAAAAAGCGTTAACATTCAATAATTTCAATTAGGCAATAACTGAATTCTACACAACTTATATGAAATGATTAGGAGATTTTTCAATATTAATGATAAAGTGCAAGTAACAGTAAATTTAAAACACATGAAAGCAAATTTGCAACCAAAAATTGCATAAACGATAGGGTTCGTCAAATATGCCATATTTCGAAACTTTTAAACTGAATTTTGAGTATCTGATTTAAAAAATTTTTTCAATGAGCTTTTTAATTTTCCTAAAATTTTCCAATTTCCTAATATTAACAACGCTGTGAACTTTCACACTGCTAATTGCTTCCTCGCATAACAATGCTGCTCAAAAATAGTGATACAAAAGAACGGCTAAAACACTAAGTTTTAAATTCATAATACTAAATTGCAAATGTATAACAACGTGAACAATGAAGAGATCTGATGTATATATGAAAAAAAAACAACCACAAACATTCCACGGAGATCAAAATATCCCTTGAAACAAATTTAAATAAAGTTTTAAATAATTTTACTACGGAAAACTACAGAAATAAATTAAAAATAACAGTTGGTTTATCGAAAATTTAATGAAAAAATTTTCATTTTTATATAACATAGTAACAGCAAAATAAGCACTTGAACAAAGTCCTTTACGGTTTTCAACCAAAACATATAATCAGAGTCTTACTCTATTGCATAATCGCTCATTGGAATATTCTATATATGATAAAACAAATGATTAATTACATTCTAAATAAAGCTAAAAGAGCGGAAATTAAAAGCAATTAAAAAAATAAATCTTACCACGGACAGATGTCACAATATGTAATTAATTTCTGATTCTTTATCAATAGAATTTTGGAAAAAGAAGTCGAAATCTAAGAATATAATAATATATAGAAAATATAGCTAAGAATATAATAATATATAGAAAAGTTATATTAACGCTACGAGTTCACTTGCGTTTTTTATTTTTGCGACGAGAAGTAGCATTATTGATGCGATCGCTGTTGCCATTACTGTTCGGTTTCCGATTCGCATTACCTAAAAATCATGATGATTACAATCATGTATTCATATGAAAAAGTTTAATAACCACAACAGCATCACTTCAACATCTTAACTGAAGCTGATTATTGAGTATGATTGTTTATCGGAGTAAATGATTAGCAAACTGAAGATTTTAAGACTTGAGAATTTTTAAATTCTCAAAATTTTAAGATTCTAGAAGATCTGAGATAATGTGAAAACTAAGAGCTTTAGGTCAAACTTTTCTTAAGAGCGGAATAAAAAACACTAGAAATACTTTGAGCATCACTTCGTTCCAACCGGCGTTGTTTGTTTTCACCGCCATGTATATTATTATCACATTCCATCAATGACGGCACACTTCTTGGTTTTGATTCGACAGTTGATTTCGATATATTGCTTCTTTTACTGTTACGAATATGTTTCCCTATTAACGCTAACGTTGCCTCATCTTTTATCATCCGTGTACTGGCCTAAGGATTTTTTATTTCGCTATGGCATTTGTTATTGAGAAATCAAATGAACCAGAAGAATTAATAAAACAGTCATCATCGATGGAATCGTTCATTAAACTCTATTTACATTCCACAGTAATCAAATGAAAAAATAGTGATATGTAATTGAATCGAAAAATTTATCTTTAATAATGCAGAAACAGCGAAAATTAACGGAAATTAAATAAGTCAAACCACAAAGATTGTGTGCTGCTCAGACGTCTCTGAAAGACGATCATTGAATGGATCTGAGATTGGTTTGTTTACATTCGTGATATCTGAAAAATAAAGCACACCTTAGTTTTTAACAATTTTCAACATCTTAGTTCTTAACGTTGATAAAAACTATTTTGCTCAGAAATATTCAAAATAGTACAAATTTCGCGGAATTTCTTTTATTTATATTTCCTGATTTTGCCCATGTATTATTCAAAGTCCTAACTATAACCTTCATGCAAAGATGAAGCAGTATTAAAAGAAGAATAAAGATAAAGAAAACAAGATAAAATGTGCTTTTTTTAAAAACATTTTAAAGAAATGAAGAATATAGCTATGTCTGAGATTAACTTTTATCTCCCATTTGAAAGATTTACGAGAAGTAAAAATGTAAAATCTATTGACATAGTGCGGAAGATTTCATTAACACGACAAGGAAAGTGATATAATTTGTATTTTTTAAACTTTTTATAAATCGTTCGTTTACCAACAATCTCCGATTTCTTAATGTTTTGATGCTCCCGTATGCCACGTTTTTTGGCATTTCACCGATTTTGTTGGAACCATTTTATTTACTGCATTTTATAATATTTTTAATATCAATTATGTTGCATCTTATTTTATCAGATTTGATTCCGTTTCATGTACAATTTTCTCATGATGGTAATGACGGATTTTCTACAAGTTCTATGTACTATAAGATTGAAACTAAGTGTTCAAAGACAAGCGGAAAGAGAACAGTAATTGACAACTGTGCAAGTGCACACAAGCGTGCACATTCAGCGACTCGCAAATATATCTAAAGAAACCGTCTTTCAAAACACTACATAGGACCACATACCGATCATTTGTTTTGTTTCGCATCCAGTGTTATTCATTTCTGTCGAACTCAACCCTTGTTTACAGTCATCAACACAAAGCTTTTCAAAGTCCCGCTTATCATTTGTCATATTTTCCTTTATATCTTGATCCTATAATGAAATATGTACTCAATTCAATTATTTAAGTTAATTTTTAATAACAATGCCTTTCGATACCTTTTCTGCTGAAATCGGTATCACCAAAAATAAAGAAACCTTCATCTACAATGTATATAAAAAGTGTACTAGAAAGCAAAATAAACATTGAAATCACATACTACTAATAATACTGCTTATACACATACTATAATCCACCAAACAAAAACTGAAAATATCGCATTAAATATTAATATCAAATCATATGTATCTCAATAATTTAATATATTCTAGGATTTCTAATTTCGAATTTGCATTCGGATCTTCTAAAAAGCTATTGTGCATTATTCGAATAAAAATGTTTACCAACAAAGCTTTATTGATAATTTCATCAAAAGCAGAACCAAGTTTCATTCTTCCCATTTCAATGTGAAAATTAGTCAGTTGTACCAACAATATTTTCAAATAATACGGCGGCTGCAACAAATTTCTTATCAGATAAAACTTTGTAAGACCAATAGTTTCAAATAAATTTTTATTATAAATTAATGATTAAAAATTTTTATTGCATTGAAAATATTAACGAACTTCCGTAATGTGATTTGCAAGAAGGACTGCCGCAAAATAAAGCTGTATCAGTTCTGTTTCGACACATATTTCACGACTGATATTCATATCACTTAACTTTGGTCTTGATTCCCTGCAAAAAATGTATCTCATTGCTAGAGACTATCATTCTTAGAGAACAAGTTTGCTTGGAAAATAAAGCTGAAACCTTTATCTATGATTTATTTATAATCCTGTATTTCATAATTGGAAACCATAAGAACTTTAAACGGGTGGTGTCAAACAACATAATGGAAAGGATGAAATGAATGCACTGATGAGAAGTTTCAAAATGGCTATAGCCATGATTATATTCAGAATTTCAATTTATTTACTTGATTCCAACTTTATGCTTTACGTAGCTTTTACGCAAATCGATCATTTCCTTTTGTATATGATCTTTTGCAAGTTCGCAAAATAATTTCAACAATTTTACTGCCACCTGAAAGTTATTAAACAATATTATTTAAAACTTTAATAGATTATATTGGTAGAATGAAGATTTTGAAAAGTAAAAATAAACAAAAATAAAATATTTAAAAAACACTCGAATATAACCGTCTCGTTTCTCAAAATATAGCTCCTCTAATAATATCACGCATGTTACGGTCATTAGAAGAGAAGAAAATGTTTATTAAGAATCATTCTTTGTAGAGCTACTGCTGAGACTTACTTCATTTTCGATTTCCAAAACATCGAACGGTATAGCAGTTAACTCCTCTGTACTTTTCTTACCATAATATATTGCGCAAATTACAGCATCTTGAATCAATAGCAATGGTTCAATTAGCTGAAGTCCTGAAAGCAAACATCCAAATTGGTTTAAAGATTGAAGAAATTATAAAAACAGATACAAAAACTGCAAATAATATAATATTTACAGATTTCTGTGACATTTATATAAACTAAATAGAATTCAAATTTATTGTAATCACGCTAATTTTCATTCAATCCTTCAGGAAATAAATCGAAATTTCGTTAATGGCAGATTTATAGAACATGTACACAAAAACAAAAAATTACGAGTTCGAATTATGGGTTCAAAAATTCACATTGATATTTTTAATATATTTATAATTCAATCTAAGTAGTATCAAATGGAAACAAGTGAGCAGCGAACCATGAAATGAACTTTTGGAAATCTCTGTAAGCAAGGGACTTTGACGAGACAGATCGATCTGATTCGCGATTGCTCTAATAACTTCTACTAAGTTATTTATTTGGTTACTTGAAAATCTGTTGTGATTTCGGATAACATCGACAAGTGCACCAGATATGTCATGTCCAGCAATTCTCACTGATGTTGAAAACCCTGAAGATAACTCTAATTCTGAATATATTTGAATATTTTATATAGATATGAAATACATATTTTCGCATGGATACATTCTGAGAAAAAAGTTTAAAGTGGCATTATAAATCTCTTACCATCTTTCAATATATCCAATGCCAGTTCAGAATGAATAGCTGCCAACTCAAAAAGTTTTCGCAAGAGACTGCGACCAGAAATATCGCTATCATCTGTATCAGTCATCACTTCCAATTTCTGTTTGCTTTCTTCCTTCAAGGCTTTGTAAAGCAATGATGGGATCTGAATTTCGAAACTTCTTTTATTAAAAAAAAACTTTTTACCACAAATATTTACCGTTTCAGCAACAAACGCGTATCTTTCTGCTAATAAGCTATAAGCAGATTACACTGAAAACAAAAATACTTAAAAAATTTTCTCCTAAAAAACAGCTCAAGATTTTCCACTGTAGCAGATTTAACTTTATTTCTATGACATTTTTGAAATGCTACTAACAAAATAAATACTGAAATCGAAAAATAATATGCTACTAACTTCTCTCTTGTAAGATACGAGAGACTTATAAAACCACGAAGCTAGAGCATATCTGTAAGTCCATGATGATTTATCAAAGCAAGTGAGCAAACTTTTAAATGCATTTGTCTCGATAAAGACTCCATCTTCTAAAACAAAAAGTAAATCTAAAAAAACAGAAGAACCATATAAAAACTTGCAGTTCAAATTGATAATGGAACTTTCTGTCATAGATGACTTTGAATAGTAAGACTATCTTAATAAATATATTTAAAACATACCTTCAAGCCGTTTACCCAATAACCGTAAACAATCATTACAAGAATCAATAATTGCATAATCGTCTCTATTTTCATTTATTATGTCTAATAGAATAGAAATAGACTGTAGAATGGAAATCCCAGAACTGCTGTTGCCTGCTCTTTCACCTAGTTTTATACCTAGAAAGTTCAATTCAATCAAAGTCAAAAATCTACCATACAACACACTATTATTTTTGATCATCGAAATATAAAAATTGACGCCATTGAAACGGAAGTTTAATCAAGTATGGATACTTAATGCACTTATATCTGAAATTAGTTCACTAACAGAATACATCCAAATACTTGTTGAATACTATTTTTTCCGCTATCCAGTATAGATTTTGAAGATTTGAGATAATCTTAAGGTTATAAAAAGATTCAGAAGCATTACGGGAGCCGAACGGTACTTCATTACCTTCTTCAGCTTTCCAATTAATCGGAGTACATCGTGCGCCAACAGACGTTAATAATTTCTTTTCAATTTCTAGTGCAATTTCCTGGTAAAAAACCTGTGTTAGTGTCGGCAGAACAATATAATCCAGGACAACAGAACCGTCTATAAGAGCAAAATCAACAATATCACCAAAATTGGCAGCAGAAACTTCCGCATTATCATCTTCTTCATTTTCTGCAACAAGTTGGAATCATGATGATTCGTTTTCCATTTTTATAATACAAAAATAAAACAGGAAAGTGGAAATAGCTTGAATTACCTTTATTTATGTTACTTGTAACTCCATATCATACTGAATAATCAAAAGTCAATTACTAGTTCAATTAATTCAAAAATAAAGATGACCTATTTCATTTTTCTTATTCTTCGATAATGCGTGACGTTCACGACACAATGCTGCACATATATAAACGAAATTTCGACGTTTTGTATTAGATTGTAAAGATGACCGCTCGAGAGTCAAAATAACTCTTAAATCAAACAAAGTAATATATGATGCAATACAAAAGGTTTTCGAAATTCAAGAGTGGTAAAACAAGATGCTAAATTAATGCTGAATGTTAATGCTGAATTAACTACAATTGCTTGAGATGCTACAAATCTTACGGTGAAAAATTTGCCATTAATGACTGAAAATTACCTCAATGCGAACATTAAAATTGGTGTTTTACGTAGAGTTCTTTTGTCCTTCTCAAACGATGCTTCCAATTTAATGTTACAGTATGCTGGCAGCTTACGCAAAATCTTCAAAGATTCGATAACAATAAAACAAAGAAAACAAAGAAAAACTGTCTCAGCTATTTGAGACTAAGAATTTCAAAGAAATGTAAACTTACTCTAATAAAATTTGGTACCATCAATGCATTCTCTAAACACTGCCGAAATACTGACATTAAAGTATCAACAGGTGACATCATAAGAAGCCACGCGCACTGCAAAAGAATAGTAAAGCATATATTCTTTCGATACTATAACTATTTCATTAATTTTGCAAACAAAAAAGTTTCTAAATGGGATTTTCATCTAAGTTAAGGACTTGGGAAACATACATTTAACAAAAATGTTTCAAGAACAAAACTGCATTAATGATATAATTAATCAACAACCTCGTCAACCGCTTTTTCAAATTTAACTTGATTCGTATGAAGCTGTGCGTGGTCTTCCATAAAACTGAGAAGTATTCTCACATCTTCATCGAAATTCTGAGCATGGAAAAATTTTTGTAAATTCAGATATTTAAGACTATGAATAAATAGCAATTAACGTGAATGGTCAAATAAATCATAAGCTATTCATCCATCATGAATGTTTCGCATTTAACGTTTTCTAATAAAACATACATAATACATGTGTATGCACATAACTTGATTTGATAATTTCTGATTCGCTCGTGAGCGATCTAGACTCACAACGGTAACAAGTTATGAAATTTTTTCTTGTAAATTTAGAATGAAATACCTGGTAAAAGCGTTTGAAATTCTTCTGATTGCCATTCATTTCACGGAATGTCTCATAAAAATATGCCATTATTGCATTCCAATCTTTGTAATTACATGCGACGTGTTTTAAAACTTTCAAAAACTCATTAGCAACATGAAGGTCCGCTAATGATTCCAATTTAGGCAGAATATTGCATATCCTGCAAATTTTTATAAGTTTGTCACAGTCATACGCTAAATACAAGTGAGATATTAGACAACCAGTCCACTTAGTCATCTACTGTAATAATTTCACGCTGCTAATACTGCTGTACATCAGACATAGCCTTGCGCTGCTTTTTAAAAATATTGTGATAATTCAGCTAATAAATGTTTACGTTGTTTTGTATATACCGAAAAATTACATAAAAAATACTTTTTAAAAAGAGCAAAATCATATTTTGTAGTTGAATGTAATTCAACAAGTTTGTGCATTTCAAATATATCGAAGTCTTGAAGTGTATTTTTACTAATGAGTTTGTCCACGATTTGTGTGAATTTTTCAGTTTCCTGCAAATAAAATTAATTACGAATAATCAATGAGATATATCCAATTTCTTGCACAGACATAGTTGAAGGTATGAAACAATTTTTTGATATTAACCTCAGTATTCATAGCCTGTGATGTGGAGAAGGAAAAGATTTTGTGCGCAAAAACCGATTTCGCTTCTGTATTAGATCGTACTGTCTATAAATTTAAAATATTACGAATTTACATCAAGAAAATTATTTCAAGCATTAAAGATATCAATCGATTATTATTCATCAATGATCTACTTACCTGTCCATACATTTCCAAAACTGCTTTTGGTAATTTCTTCATTAAACTGTCCAGTCCTGAAATGTTATTCACGACTTGTGTTTACTATGAGAGCGATAGGATGCAAATTCAGTTAAAGATATTTGCTTTAAATTTTCGCTAACCCGTATGATTCAAAAGTTGTTTGGCAGCACAATAAATCATATCGAATTCGCTCACTTCATCTGATGAAAATAAATGTGGAATAGACCTAAAATTTGCAATAGGCCAAAAGCTTTTGATTTCATAAATTAAATGTCATTGAATAATTCTCAGAAACAACTTAAATTAATTACAGTAACCATGAGCTTCTTCAAATCAATTCTACTATTAAATTGAGATTTATACAAAACAAACATAATATAAAAAACCTGATATCATATATTGTATGAAAAAAGAAAAGACAGTTTGAAAGCACATCTGCGAGTTTTTCTCCGCTGCATTTGACATATAAATCCCATATCTCTTCAGTCTTTAGATTGATATTCACACTGCAAAATGGCTTAAAATTTTAAGGTCTTACCTATAAATTATGCTTAAGAAATATCGTTACAAAGAAGAAATAATGACCAAACAATTTACAGTTTATAATGCACAAATATGTAAAAGAATTACCTTTTTTCCTTAGCATATGTCACAATTGCACTAGCAGTGTTTGCCAAAACTCGTTGCACAATACTAATGACTGTTTCACGAATTTCTTGCCTTCTATCAAGTTGAAGTTCGGCATGCCAAAGCGTTTCGATTAATTCCTTGAGTGTCCGATGCGGTAAACAATATTTTACTAATTCACTCGCCGAAGCATATAGTCCGATAGCATTTTTCAGAATCGAGGAAAAATTTTCCAACTATAGAAATGCATGTGATTACTAAGTTATAGAACAAGTAATAATAATAATGTAAGAAAATATAAACCTGCAAAAAGCTTCAATTTTCATTTAATAGTAGGTTAATGAAGAAAACATTATGGAGAGAAAATATTTTGGCATTATTTGTCCTAATATTGTGTAATTTAGTAGTGATAACCAGCAGTAATCTGGAAAAAAAAATAGCACGTCATTTAATCACTAGATGACAATAAAAAAAGCGATTATTTATCAATAAATACAAAGAATCAAACAAACCTCATCGATTGCTGTTTGCAAATCGGTTGCCATTGATGATTAAAAGTTTAGTGCTAAAAGCAACTATTTACTCTTTGAAATTTCATTTACTTCAAGTTAATTCCACGTAAAACATTTCGAAATGTAAAAAAAAAAAATCCTTTAACTTTTCTACTAATATTTCTTATTGTATTTTCTCAACCTCTTAGCATTGATCACACTGAACGAAATCTACCCTTCATCTATCGATCTCAAATTTTATTTAATCCAGGTATTCAATCTATAACTGATAAAATCTCATTTATCTGTTCTTTTTCAAGTTCAATATTTATCTCTTCTTACCGCTATACTACTAACATTATTAGCCTAGAGAAACGACCTTCCTTTGACCTTCGCAAGCCTGATTACAAGGCTTCATCCATGAAATTCCAGCATGACTATCTATCATTGACTCCTCTTTCAACAGCACTGTGAAAAATGTGTCTCACAATGAATTAATATGGAGTGCTTTCATCATTTCCAGTAAAGCTGAGGAAGTTTTGGGAAGTCGATAATCGATAATATATCTTTTGATTATACTATCACTATCATTAACAGTAGATATCAACAAATCATTAACTGATTGGAAAGGACCGTTTTTACCATCGCTGTCTCAATCCCTTACCTTGTAATTTGTCTTGATCAACCAAATAAAACGGTTTTTCGCAAATATGCGTTCCGGAAAAACAAATCATACTGTATTAACTTGAAGGGAAATTTTTCACTTCCTGGATTTCATATTGTATTTCTTCATAATTCTTATTAATTGATATTTCAATTTATTTATCCTTTGCATTAAACATTATTATATTAGAATTAAATATTAGAAATTAAAGATTAGAAATAATTATTAGAAAATTAATAGTAAAAATATATATTAATCATTATTTCGATTTAAAAGCTTAGAGAAATTAACTGAAACAAAACAAAATAAAATTGTATTACAGTACAGTTTGATCCATTTAATAGAACAGAAATGTTTTGTTTGTTTTACAATTTCACAATGTGCAAATCATTTAAAACAATTGAAAAGAAAGGAATACGAAAATATTTTTTTTTTCTTTGCAATTTGCAAAATGGAAATTTGTTTTCTCACTCTTTCTTTCTGCACCAATTTCATCAAAAAGAATCCTTCTCGAAATTTCCAAAAAGAAACAAACATGAATGAATTTATTTCCTAATTCATAAATAATTTTCTAAATTTTTGCATTTTATCTTCTAATTCCCATATTATTGAGTTTTAGTAACTGTAACTATAAGCAGTTTTAGTAACTGTAAGTATTAGTAACTGTAACTATAAGCAAACATTCTGCAGATGAACATGAAAATGAGTCCATTTTGAATTAATTTTAATTCTTCATGAAACCTATTGTTGTATATATTAAGGCTAGATCTTCACCGCAAACATTATTTTAATTTTAACGAAAGAATTATACAGGTTTCCTGAATTTTCAACATTTATGCAGCAAGTCTATCTCTGTAATTGTTACATCAAACTTTGGAAGTAATAGAAGCAAAAAAAAAACTTCACTTTGCATGTTTTCTTGTAAATTCTTGGATTTTTCTGTGTGAAATTATAACTGTCGCAAAAATTTATTACCAATATTTCATTATTGCAAAATGCTTTATTTATTGAAATTCTTTGCTTACAGTTATTTGTTAACAATTTCGAATTTCAATTTTTCGCTTCAACTTGTTAGAGGAAAATTTTCTAATCTTATTTCGTACTAATTTATGAAATCTCAATTTACGAAATTATTGTTTTTTGTGATTAAATTTTATTAAATTAACATAATGTAAAATTTTAATTATAATTGGCACTGTATATTTTCTGTTTTTCTGAATTTGATTATTGTCGCGAAGAACTTTAAATTCATTCACATGATTAAGATATTTTGTATGATTGATATTCATGATTAAAAAAAAGACAATCTTTAATTAATATTAGTTTAATGAGTATGTGGATGTTTTGTTTACTGTTATATGTTCTCTTCTAAGTATTAAAATCAACTCACTTCCCTGATTTTCCATTTTTTGCTCTTGAAAAGATCAGACAATCTCGCTTAACCATGAAATTTTTTATTTCATGTCTACATGATTTTTCCACTAAATTTAATTTCCATTGATTTCATCTCACGTACGTGTTTATACGATTATCATTGATTTCTTTTGTATGTCCTATGTGATGTAAAAATTGAATACTATATTTTAGTGTGAAGTTTGAAATAAAATTTAACATGAAATTTATGCTAAACGATATTGAATTTTCGATTGCAATTTATCAATGAGAAAAAGGAAATGAAATTGAAAATGCTTTCACAATATTAATTTCTGCAAAATACAAAAAAAAATAAATAAATAAATAAATGAATTGTGTAGACGAAATACATAGTTATCGCATTAAATTAATTATTCAGAGGAGAGGATTTAACACGGAAATGCTGAGCATTTTTGAAGAAATTCAGAAATTGGCAGTTCTTCACTTCTTAGCCCATTGTTTATTTTCAAATTAACTTCATCCTGAAATTCAATTAATTTTCAGTTTTCAAAAAACACAAGTGAAATGTTTGCTTTTATTAGAAAAATCAGAAACTTGATGAAAAAGAACAATTTGAACTTTCGATAAGAAACAATAGATTGGAATTTAATCTAAGATAGAATTACTTTTATTCAAATTATATATCATGGAGGATTTTGTGTGAAAGTTAAAGTGTGTACAAAAAGTGCATTCCATTATTTCTGTAGCGCTTGGAATTTGGAAAATTTTAAAAATTAAGAATATCAGACAATGTCACAATTTTTGAAGGATATTTTTTTTGGTTGAATATCTGATTAGATGAAATTTCAACTTTCAACTGAAATGCTTTTCTCATTAAAGCATATGCTAATAATGCATCTGCAAATGACAATCATTTCAATTGCTAAAGTTTAATCTAGCTATTAATTATTCCTAAATAATCTTTTTCATGTACTTTTTCCATTTCTGCTTCTGCTTAACTGCTTCGAAATTTGCCTAGAATTTGAAAATCAATCGTATAAAAGAAGTTTCTTCCTGAACAAGGTGTTAGCGAGGATGTTTGCTGAAATTATTAGATTTTATTCCCACTCCTCAATAGAACTGATCACCAAGTAACTCACTTGACTTTACCGGGCCTCCGTTTTCTCTTGCTTTTCCGGACTTTCATCCTCCTTCGCTTCCTCTTTTGCTTCATCTGACGTTTTCGTCACTTCCGTTTTTTCCGCTTCTTTCTTCGCTTCAGCTGATTCGCTTCCCTTTTGTGTCGTACTTTCAACCTTTTCCATCCACAGTCTCTCCTTTCCATCTCGTTTTTCTTTCACAGATACATCAGATTCACCTTCTTTTGATGCTTCTCCAGGCTTCTCGCTTTCCGCTGATGCTTCTGTAGGCTTTACGTCTTTTGATGTTTCTGAAGACTTTTTATGATTTTCCTGGGACGCATCTGAAGGCTTCTCATTTTCTGATGTCTCAGTGGAATTCTTACCGCTCTCGTTTTGTGAGGCACTTTCATTAACTTCTTCTTTTTTTGGCTCTATTGACCTTTCAACTTCAATTTTTTTCTCCTCTTCCTTTACTGCACCTTTTTCTCCATCTTTAGCTGGTATTTCTGTCGGTTTTGTTTCAGATTTTTCATCTTTCGTCTCATTCTTCAAGTGTCCAGATTTTGATTCTTCATCTCCCTTTCCTTCTGATTTCGCATGTTTCGTGTCCTCTTTCACTTCCTCTTTGCCAGCTTTTCTTGAATCCTTTATGAAAATAGTTCGTATATTTATCATTTAATATCAGTATTTCAGTTAAGGTATTAATTTTTAAGGAAAAGAGAGCAAAGTATTAAAGTCTGCATTTTTTGCTTTAAAAATTAAGGATTGTTTGGAAAAAGTGCCGTCAGATGCAGTTTAATTTTTTTTTCATGAGCTTAAATTTTGCAACTGATACCTAATTGGCTAGACGATGAATCGTCCTGAAATTCTAGAAACTTCCAGGAACAAGCTGATCCATTTCTATATTCCACAAGTTTCAGAATTTAATCATTTAAATGTGAAATATTGTGACAACACAAAAGACTTTTCTGGAGTGAGAGTTTGATTCTTTCTATAATTGAAACAATCTTAACAAAAGGTAAATTTAATTAATACCTTTGAAATAAGGGTTCCTTCTCTCTCGGCTGATTCAGTAGTCTCTCCTGAAATACTTCATGTAGATTACTTAGGCTAACTAATACTGATAAAGAGATAGTTTTATAAATAATTATCGTTTTTTATTAAAAGATATACCAGTCAGAAATTTTAGGTTTGATTAAAAATACATTGCGAATTTGAAATAATTGTAATTTTTAGCATTATTGAAATTTTTTTAGTCCAACTATAAAAAGAGGAAATTATATGTAATAAGTGAATATTTTTTATTGAAATTTTTGTATTTTATTTAAAAATTAAAAATCTCGTGAGTGAATGAATCTAAAACAAACCTGGTTTGAGCACAGGACTCGACAGTACAACAACTGACAGAAAGAAAACAATAGCAGCCACAAGCAGTTTCATTCTTCTTGCTTAAATGATTTCTCACTTATCAAAAAATATCTTTTCATATAACGGAAAAGCGTTCAAGAAAATCGAAAATAAATTTTGTGCTTTTTTTATCGTTCAAAATAAATTCGATTAACTTATAATAGATTAACTTATAACTTATAATAAGTTGTAATAAATTCGATTAATTTTATAATGAATTCAAATTAGCTCATTTAATCTCAAACTTAACCTTTCTATGCTAAGCTTTTCCTGGCAAATGTCATCGGATGTAAACTGCAAAGGTAAATTATGGACTACCGATATGAAAATGACATTTATTGAGTGCTGTCTTGATTTGAGTAAGAAAAAATATTTCATACCTACAGGAGAAAGACTTGGAAGAATTAAAAGTAGGAGATGGAAAAGTGATATTTATATTTTGCAAGATGGCATTTCTTAAACAAAAACAAAAAATTTGCATTTTTAAATGAGAACTTGAAAACTTAAAGCTTTATTAGTTTTTTTTTTTCAATAAAATTTCGGATTTGAATTTGAGCATACAAAAATAACAATTTCGGATGGGATAAATTATTTTCCATATATGAAATTAGTATCATAAGATTAGTGAAATGGAATCAACAAAAATTTTTCAAAATTGCAATCATAGTTTTCTTTTTTTTTGGTAACCTGAATGCTTGATTGAAACTGAACTCTCTTAAAATCCTTTCCCAAATTTTAGAATTGAAATCTAAAATGTTGAATAGTTTAAATGATGGAAACTAAGATAAGTGTCGAATAGATCAGCTAAATGCTAAAAACTGAAATCAGATAAAAAGAAGATCGAAATGATCGTTATCAATTTGATGGATCATTTGGTCAAAGGTTACTTCTTTTATTTTCTTCCATTTCTATCATTGCTCTTAATTTCTGAGATATCGTTAACTAGGCAAATGTTTAAAGATGAATTGTACGCCCTTCGACCCAACTCCGACAACAAATGACGATGGGCAGTAGAAAAATTTTCTCAAAAATTTGATCTTTGATACAAAGCAGAAAGCATAGAAATTAAATAACGGAAAAGAATGAGTTAATTCGCTTTGTCTTCAAATATTTCCAATGCATTGGTATTTACATCAATCTAAACTACCCACCCCGACATAGGCAATTGAACCCTTAAATGAATTCTTCATGAAATACCGGAACAGCAAAGATTTTCACGTCCTTCAAAAATCATTCTACTTTGGTAGAAGAAAATACGAAGTCTAACGGAATTAAAAAAATATGATAGGAGAAACGATCGAAGAGCAAAAGTTGTACAATGGCTGATCTTCATTTACTCTTAAATAATTTATTACTTTATTTGATCTGTTCATTAATTTGGTAAAGTTCTTTCCTAATTAAATGATTGTATATTTAAGCGAAAAAAAAAATATATCCTAAGTAAAGCTTATTCTTTTATTTTACCAAGTAATAGGCGAAATTTGAATTAAGTAATTAATAATAATTACATAACGTTGTAACATCACAAACTTTAGAACTGTGAATAAGAAAATTTACATTTCGATGATAAGAAAATGTGATCTAAGAATTACATTTTCTAATCGTCGAAATGTAAAAATGATTCCACCAATTTTTCTATGTTTGTGGTATTTAACAAAACATTTTTCAGACAAATATCTGAAAAAGGCAACAGTTAGCATCGGTTTCTAAGTTTCCTTAACTTATTATTGTGGAAAAAAATTTCCTAATAACTTAAAGGATAGCATATGAATGAAATTGCATATTAAAGTACCATAAGCAATGCTGGCATATCAGAAATCCTGAAATTTTCTTCCAAACAAATAAAGCATATTTCTCTCTGAATTCCTCAAGAAAAATTCTTTTATCCTATCCCATGATAAGTTACTTCTCTCTTGAATTGATGAAATCATTCCATCGAGAATTAATTTGACAATTCTTTAATTAATTAAATCAATTCATTAATGAGTAAATCAACCAAATAAAGTTTTTTTCTAATAATGAAATCAAATTTGTAACCATATAAAGAACACAATGGCCTATTTGCAGGCTCGAAGTTATGTCATCTCAAATACAATAAGAAACATAAATAGATGAGACGAACGAATAAAAATGGTTAGATAGATCAGTGGAAGTTAATTTTATTAAATGTTCAGGTCGATCATGATTGCAGTTAATCATTGTGATACATTTGTTATCGAATTTTCTGGAATAACTCTCAACCTTCTGGAATTTCTGGAGTGAAACCGGGGAAAAAGACTTTGATGCTTTAGCTTTTTCCATGCATTCCCGGAATGATTACGATTTTTTTTCGGTAGCTAAACAGGAAAAAAAATATCTCAAATCATACAAATGCTATATTATAATTCAAAAATATTCAATTTTTTGAAAAGCAATATATTTGATAAAATAAAAATTTTATGAGAATCGATAAAGAGAGAATTTCATGAATACTAGCTAATATTAATTGGTCTAAAACTGTTTAAGATTGATAATTTTCGTTTAAATGAGTTTGCATGAAATGATTGAAGCTGACGTAATAATCATGAATAAATGAAATAAATGATTGAGAGTTGCTAGCAGGAAATATATAAACAATAAGGATGAAATTTTCCATCACACTGCTTTTTATCCTGTTTTGTCTGGAAATTATTTCATGAAAAAAAAAAACAATTATTATTAAATGAAAGCTGGTTCTTTCTTTTTATCAGCAAATAAATCATCAGTTTATGCGGAAAATTTGACTTTTTTAAAAGCTTACCTTTTGTATGATTTTAACAAAGGATAATTTTTCAAGAAATCTCGGGAGAAAGAAGAAAAAAGCTGCATGCAAGTTTGAAAAGTCTTATCTTCATTGTTTTCAACTGCTAAATATCATTTTGAAAGGTGAAAAAAAATTCGATAAACGGTAAAAATGTGCAATATTTAAGGTAATATTACACATTCCAATATTCCTTAAGAATTTTTTCTGCTAGTAGTGATAGTAATGATTAAGATGATTGATAGCAACAGTGATATGATATATAATTCATTCATTCAGTAACCGATGGATGAAAATGAGGTACAAAATAATCTTTCTGTCTTTTCAGTTTTTTTTTTTCTGGACAAGGATATTACAGTCTTCATGATTATCTTCCAGGTTATGAATGACTTTTTAAATTTGCACATTGTAAACGATATCCCTTATAAACTGTTCACTTTTATGATCGGTAAAAATGGTGGAACATGGAAAGAAATGTTTAAAACATTCACACAAATATCTTATCTTATCAAAATAATAGTGGCAAAGGATTGAGAACAACTGGAGCAAATTGATCAAAATAAACACCGTTTAGAAGAAGAAAGTCATCTTGATAATCCATAGTGTGCATGCATCAATGGATTTGCAAATAGAATTGAAATTATTCAATTAAAGAAAAGGTAACGTACTTTAATTTGTTGAATAACTAAAACAAACTTTATACTGGAAGTCTGAGTTTCAGATTTTCATAATGATTAAAAAAAACTTTGATTTTCCGATTATTTAATTACAAAAATTTTTACATTTACAATTACAAAAACTTATTACATTTTATTGAAATAATTTTTGAATAAAGTAAAAAAGATTTTTAACGCCCGTGTTACATCTATTCTGAAGTTAGTTTAGGTATTACATAAAACAAATAGCTGCATTCGTAAATTAAACTATCAAGGTAATGATGAATTTATCCTAAATCATTATTTAAGCTGAAATTTACAACAGCCATATCATGATATTAATATTAATCAGCTAATGATCCAGCTAATTCGTCACTATCAATGTTAGGTCCTCTTGTTAAAACGAACGGAAATAGTTTAAAGTAAGAGAGATGGGCGATGATAGTAAATGAAATTCTTTTATACCCGGAATAATTATAACTTCCAATCGACATGTTACCATGAAAATAATTATAAAATGTTGAATTTCCGAACTGATTTCTATTTATATAGTTTTTATGGGTCGATCACGCCTTCCCTTTTCACCACTTTTATTTTTGGAAAAATGTCGTCGTTTAACTGTCGAAGAAAAAAAAAAGATGCGAGAGAAGAATATGGAAATGAATTATTCCTTTTGTGTCGAATTTACTTCTTTTAGTTGTCAGATTCTATAAAATTAGAATTTCTCTTTTCTCTTTTCATTAAAACAAAGGAATAATGAATGGTACATCCCAAAAGATAGAACAATTTTCATTCTAGTAGAATTTCAAATTTTGCAAAGTTTAATTCTTCGCTTCTTCTATTTCTCTTTCTTCTTCTTCTTCTTCTTCTTCTTCTTCTTCTTCTTCTTCTTCTTCTTCTTCTTCTTCTTCTTCTTCTTCTTTAAATTGCAAAGCTTTTAGTATTGTATAATAGAAAATTTTTTCAAATTCTATAAATTGTACTTTGATAAAATAACTTGCGATTTTAGATTTTGTACGAATTGAAACTTCAATGAACATTTTATTTATTTGAATAAGTTTTAAGTGATCAAACCATTCGTTCGTTATAATATGAATCATTTTAAATGAAATTTGAATGAAAATGTTTGAGTGATGATTAATGTGTGTTGCAAATGATTACATTTTATCTGCATCGCAGATCGCTATATTTTGACTTTAAACGTAAAATGTTGAAAAAAAATCTGAAAAACAAAAGAAATATTTCTGTTAGATTCCATAATTTTTATGCAAAATATTATGACATACCATAAAAATATCACAGTTAGCAAACTGAAATGCTTTCTTTAATTATTTTTTTTTTACGTTTTTACTATTTCATACAGTAATTGGTGTTTAAAGTTACAGTAGGCTACAGTAAGTTGCAGGTTACGGTACATTTCACTTTTAAAATGATAGATTTCACAGTTCATCGTTACTCCTTCGAAGACATTTTGTCTCATCACCCTCTGTGATAACAAAATAGTAGATTATGAGGAAGAAAAGGAAAACGACCGGATACAGCGTCCGGCAGTATCTATCGATGTGACGAGCGGTCGAATGATAACGACCTGACTCCAACATAAGTAGCATCATCTGATATTGAGATATATCATCCTCACCTGACTCCGCTTTTCTTCGCTGCAATCGCATTTACTAGTTGATTGATTATTTTTACAAATCTGTTTTACAGTTTGCAAATGTAAGGCCCTAAATAGTACTTGCTATAAGGCCTAAATAATATTTCATCAATAAAATTATTATTAGAGAATAAACTGAAATTTATTGCTATAAAGTATTAGGAAAAGAATAGGAGCATATTACAGACTATGCGTGAAGGAGTTGAAATCAAAAATAAAAAATAAATTTAAAAAATTAGACAAAGGATTTTTTTTAAAAGTAATAAAAAGAAATAAGAAGTCACAAGAACGGAATAACCCGAAAATCATACGTGTAATAAGTAAGATAATGTATAGGTATGGAATAAAAAAAAAATTATTTACAAGTTCTCGGGATTTATACTCCAGTGAAATGACAATTAGAGCTTCGAGCATTGTAATAAAAACGAAACTTGCCGTGAAACCAAACCAGAGATCAATGGCCTAAATGAAATGAATTTTGCAAATATCAAATGCATAAGTTCAAAGCTCTTTTTCAATGCCTTTTTCTTTTAATAAATAATTTCTTCTATGTTAAACACTTCGGTATGAATAAAAAATTTCAACTCGTTTAATCAAAGCAAATTTGAAACGAAATTAGAAAAGATCTAAGGAAAAGTTCTAAGGAACGTTCTGTTTTAATCTCTTCTGACACTTGACCTCTTTTATCCGCTTCTGGTGTATCTGGCCTTGACTATAAGCCTGAACATACTTTACCCTTTCATCACAGTCTCTTCAAAATCTCTTCCAGTTTTCCCAGGAAAACCGACAATAAAATTAGAAGAAAATTCAGCATTGAAGTTCAATTAAAAATCATCATTTCCTTTATTGGATGAATTTTGCATTCCAAGCAAAACTAACTTTCATGTAAGAAACTTTCGGCAACACTTCTTTAACAGCACTGCTCTCAGCACTAAGTGTTAGAAATAGCGTTAGCGAGCCGAATATTCGACCAGTTACGAATTCTTCAGGTAACCAAACACTAATCCAAGAAAAGACAACACAAGTCGCTGTTGGAATATAAGTTCGTGTCATATGATAGCCAAGACTGCGCTTCAGTAGACAGCTTGCTTCCAAACATGAGAAGTTACCTTGAGAAGATAGAAATTTCTGAGCTTCATTAGAACAATTTCAATAACTTACAAATCTCAATGTATTTGCTATTGATTATTTGATTCTTAATAAATAAACAGTAAAGTTTCTCAATTTTTAAATTAACCTTAAGTAATAACATAAGTATAATATTTCCTGGCAATCCTTTTCTAATTTTTCTATCGAACTGGACTTTCTTTTTGAAAAAATATTATTTATGAAATTAAAATTCTAGAAATATATCAAATACCTGTTTTACGGACGCCATCACAGGATCGCTTGTAATATTTGTCGACGTAAAGTTCTGCTTCCATAAGTTTATTCATACGAATTGCATCACTTAAACGAGGAAACCAATTGTATCGTATTGAATTTTGATCTGATGCTATTTGTAGCAATTTAATTTCCAAACTATTAATTTATCCATTACACATATCAACAGTGATCTATTAATTAGTTAAATAACTATTAAATAAACTGTAAGATACGAATTTAAACAATTTAAATATAAGAGTTTAACTAACTGATAAAATTTTTTATGACATATTTTTGATTACAATTAATGTACCATTCCATTTCAGATGATCTAACTTGAATGCTTTTTAACTTAGACATTTCAACTTTCATAACGTACTTTGTAAGGTATTACTTACTGGCAGTGATCTTCAATGAACAAACTTGATTATCATGAGGATATTTGCAAAGGATTAATTTGCATGATGGTTTCAGGTAGATGCTAAAATATTACTCATTACAAAACCTCCGTCTATTAATTTATTTATTTTAGTGGTATAAAAAAAAACTCTTGAATAAATAAGTTTCTTAAAGTAATGAATTAATTAAGCCATTCGTTTATAACTAAAAATAAACACACTGTGTTTCAAAGAAAATTTCGCCATTTGGAAATATATACAACCAGAAGTTTAACGCTGTCATTCGATGATATTCAGCCTCTTTGGCATTCTGAAAAAATGGTGCCGGACGCCAAATTTTCCTGTAATTATCACTAACCGGATAGTATTATCAAAATCCATAAACAATTCTGCAAGAAAGAGAACTTAGTAATTGCTGAATTATCTTGAGGTGAAGTGGAAATTTTTCTTAATGAATAACCTGATTAAGACTAAGGTACAAACTTCAGGATATTTTCATCATTTACGAGAACTGGTCGATCAAATTGATGAGCTAAGCGTCTATCATGCCACGCCATACGTAACCATATATCCATATCATAGTCCTAAACTGTTTCGTATCAAATCGATCATAATTCTAAACTGATTAATAACAATATTAATGCTTGTTCAAGCTTAAATAATATTCAAAAGAAAATAATTTTTTCAATTATAATTAAAAATTTGCTGAAAATTTTTCACAAAAAAAGTTTTTTTTTTTTTTTTAATCATGCCATTGTGCTTTGATCAAAATTTGACATCGATTGAATTAATATTCCAAAAAACACTTCCGTAATTTTATCTCGAAAAATAATTGGTGGTGACCTGAAAATATTGATGATGAAAAAGTAAGTTAACTCCTAAAATGAGTAAAATAAGGAAAAATTGAGTAACCTGGAATCATAACAGTTTTTATTGAGAAGTGGCATTATCACGGATGATGATAGTGGTATCAAATTTGTCATTATTCCACTATCAAATACGCTTAAAATATTGCTTAATTGAATGCCTCGCTTAAAGAACATTGCTGAATTGCTAATCCTATCTCTTGAATTTCCATCTTTTTCTGCCTAAAATTTTATTGAAATTTCAGAAATTTAATTTCTAACATTTATTTCTTATCAAAAAAAATTAAAGTTTTCAATTTCTTTCAGTATTTCAATTCCTTTTAAATCAAATAATATTTTTAAAAAATAATTATAACAATATTGAAACACTGAATAACATTAAACCTTTTCATCGTTTGTTTCCATTTCATTCGATTTTCGAAAAACTAAAAATTGAATTAGTTTAAGCAGAAATACACAAATAATCAGTAATCAAATAATCCATTAAATCATTTTGTTTTTGTTAATTTCAAATATTAACAACGAACTTTTTGTTACTTCATTGATATTATCTGCAATGTTCGATTCTTCCGGTGTACAAACTCTTTCAAGATCAATTTGCAATCCTTTGTGAAATGCAAATATTGATGACATTTCACCAAGTTTGTAAAAATCAGCAACTTTTTGATTGCGCACCTTAATCACTGATGGCATTTGTTCGAAAGTAGCACTTACCTATAACTATTTTTTTACAAATTTCTATGATTATATAGCTTACCCTAAAAGTGCGAAATGAAATGAATAATCAAACAAAAAAAAATTCGAAAGAAAAAAGCAAATAGAAGAAGATTATTGATTTTGCTCCTAATTACTTGATAAGTGATTTCAGCTCTCGGATTGATAATGCGAATTCCTTCTGACGGGGTTAATAGTGATTTTTCCACCTGTTGCAAATCATAATCCTGATTTGTTATTGTAGTTAATAAAGCATTTGGCTTTTCTGTTTCCGATTCTAATATATCAGGCTTGCTAATTATCTTCGTGCTGAAAAATGGAACAGAGAAAATAAAAGCACTTTAGCATTTTTCATTAAAATTTCAAAGATGTCGATAATTACTAAAAATTCAAGCACCCATGAATACGGCATACAATTTCTGGTAAACCTGAATTCCAAATAGAAGTCTGTAAATAAACAATCTTTTCACCTTTATTTCTTCTCTTCTCCAAAAAAAAAAAAAAATCCATTTAAAAGAAAGAGAAAATGACTACTTGTCACTAAAATTTCTTTTAATTTTTCCAATTTACCTGGTTGAAAAATTTGAATTAACATTTGTGCTATCTTCCACACCCAACGATGCTTTCTTTTTAGATTCATAACTGTTACATATTTCGAATAAATCAATTCCATATTTCCTGAATAAATTAGAAATTACTAAAAACAAATATTTTCTCCGTTTGTGCCTAATCCTTTTCTATTTCAATTGCAGTAGAAGAAAAGATTTAAAAATTTCTCGAATGTCTGAAATGGCTCCATTCTGTAAAATTACTGAGAAGAAGTGCTACTATTTTCCAAGTAATTAAATTTTAGAAAAAAGAATAGTTATTCGCTCATTCATATCAGATAAATTAAAATTTAATAATTAACTTTGCTGAAGAAATCGAATCGATTATCAAATATCGACTGTAATTCCCGCATACTTTCTCAAAATTGATATGTACAGTTTTAAACTAAAATACAATCGTGATTATAAGCTGCATAAAAATCGTTCATGGAATAGAAATAAAACGTGGAATAATTAAAGAAAAGTAAAGGAATGCAAATGAAGATTGGAAATAAAAGATTTAAATTAAAAAATTGAATTTAAAAATTAAAAAATTAAATCGAACTTTATATTTAGAGAGTAAATATTTCGGTAAACCAAATTTTATCAGCTCTATTATACTGTTTAATGTTACTTCCACCTTTCGTGATAATAACAAATCGATGACTTCAGTCGTAGGCGTTATATCACCGATCTGAAATAATCATAACTTTAATTTAAACATTTGCAAAATTAAGCACTTGAAAAAGAAATCTGAGAAAAAAAATTGCTAATAAAAATTTAAAAATAAAAGTTAGAATTAAAGAATTCAATGAAAAGTTAGAAGAAAAGTAAATCGATTCTTATCCATCTCATATGCTTAAAAAAGTTACAAACTAAAAATAAATAATTAATTACCTAAACAGTAAAATAAAATTTTATTAAAGATCTATTTTTTTTAAATTAATTTATCTTTAGCAATTCGAAATATTTTAATTACTTATACAACGCGGTAAGTTTTTTTTTTTTTTAAGATAATGATCACTTATGTGGTTGTTTATTAGCTTACCTGTAATTTCCACCATGAATTCCATGCTCTACATTGAGGTAATTCTTCACATCTAATTCCAACATCTTCAGCTTGATAAGTTGTATTTATCCATAACTCAGATTCGGAAATGTTCTGAGCAGACGAGAAAATCGCTTCAACGATTATCCAAGCAGGTAGAAGAAGAAAAGATTTGAAATTCATTGCGCAGTTAGAGAATAATACTTCACTGCCTGTGACAACATATCGAACGAAAGAGAATTACTGGAAAGACCGGTTCCGTAAACGGCGTTCATGAAAGTAATTGATGGGAAGGGAAGTTTAAGAATCGGAATGCAAGTGGCTCATCGAGAAAAGCAGAAAATGGCTATCATCTGAACTTCGACGCGAAGAAATAATTTTAAATGACTGATCAATTTTTTTTTCAAATTTTGATCCAAAAATTTTTTAATTAATTTATTAATAATTTATTAGTGACAATTAATTTATCAATACTATTATATAAATTTTCCATGCAAATCTTTACACTTCATTATCAAATTAGCTTATTTCTAATATTAGATAAATTATAATTAGCAGGAAGTTTATGTATCATTAATTAACTTATACCAGTCGTTAATGTTTTTTCAACGCTTCAATTTGAGATTATTTTTAATATTAAAATATGGAAGAAGAAACTTTAACTTCATGTTTCAATAATTTTGTATCAAAAAAATAAGCAGATTTATGATCTAGGTGTATTTTTAAAGCTTGAAATTATTTCACATTTAGCTGTAAAAATTTCAATTTTACTGTGATAGTTATATCATGCAATTTCTTTCTGATATTTTATGACTTACAAAATATTACAGAGATCTTACTCATTGATTAAATTAGCACAACCAAATTGCAGTTAAAGGTATCTTTAAAGTAAAATGAAAGTAGGATTTAAAAAGTAATGAGAATATTTTATCAGTGGAATTGATTTCAGTAAAGGAAAAAAGCAGCATTAGGAAAGCATGAGTAATGCAATCAAGCAATCATCTTTAGTCGAATTTAATTCCAAAGGCCAAAGTGTCAACTGTCATAAACTACTCCTCCACTCATTAATTTTTTTCTCGACTAAAAAAAAACCAAATGTACTCTGTTGTAAGAAATGCGACATTTACGCCGCAAACTGTGTGATATAAGAAATGGAATGATTTATTGCACTCTCATTGTGATAGATGAACTGATCGATAATGATTGATAATCAATAATCTTCACGCAAACTTAGTGTCACATTCTAATTATCAAAGTTGCAAACTAGTAAATTTCATATTATCAACCAAAATTTGGTCGATAATACAAGTTTAGAAGAAACTGAGCAATAATAACTAATGATATTAATTTAATAATAAAATTGTTTCTGAAAATTTGAATCATGAATTTAATCATTTCAATAATAGTTTTGATGATTAAAATTAATGCTAAATGCTTTTATTCTTTTAAAATCGAATTCATACGAAATGTATTAATGAATGAATGAATTTTTAAGGACTAAAGCTAGATTCAGATCTTCTTTGGCAGCAACAATCGATATGGAAGCAGAGCTGGTAATCTATCTCGCTATGCTTCTTCCAACTTCTAAATACTTCAATGAACCTGAAATGGACAAACAAAAATGCTTCTTCTCATCTTAAACAGTAGAAGAATTCTGCTAATTTCTTCAGCTTTCATTAAAAAGTATCTGATTGCAATTGTTTATAGTAATGTCAAATTTTTTAAATTAGCACGAGAAATTACTATCATTCTCAAATCTGAATTAGAATTGGAAATTATGTTTCGCTAGGAACAAATTATTTCAATTATTAGAATAATGTATAAGTAAGTTAGAGTAAAGCTTCGATTCCACTTTGTATCAAATTGTCAAAATCAAAAAAAAAAAATTTGCTATCAAATTAAATATGTGCATCTGTTAGGTTCATTTTTTTCTTGATGGAATCATGCATGATGAGGAATGTTAAAGTTAAAGTTCAATGTAATCATTCTTTTAATTCTCTAAATTTCATTGTTTCATTTATTTATCACTTTATCACTGTTAAACGTGAATCCTCTTCATTTAATTCCTTCTTTTTCCTCTTCAACAATTGCACTCTGTAGAAAGAAGTGTTTCAAAGAATCTATTAGTGATAAGAGTTATCAGTCAGTAACTGCCCACTTAATCGGTCACTTATATTTAACCGGAATGCTTCCCGAATAAATCCAAATTTCACTCTTTCATTGAATGGAAGCGGAAGAGAATGAATTTAATTGCTCAAAAAAAATTTTAGAGGAATGTCTGCTTGCTGAAATGAAATTAGTTATAGCCGTAAGAAGAAGGAATGGGCGTGAGCGGTCGGGATTGTTGTCTAGCGGTCCGAGAGATTGGAGTAGAAATGGGGCGGGGAGATATTGAGGAGGGACGGGTACATTGCCGAGGAAAAGGACGTTTTCCGTTCTCAGTCATCTCTTCCAAATTTTCGAAATCATGGAATAGGAACAGACTTTCTCCTCATTAGAACTCGTATCAATCAGTCAGTAATCTCTTTGAGGTGTTTTTTACATTCCTGTGAGGCTAATAAGAGCTTGATCTGTTGTTCATTTATCACTACTATTACTGCTATCAGCTACCATTACTGATATTACTGATTACTTTATATAGCTTTACTGTTCGCTGATTAATATTTCCGTTATTGCTAAAATTATTTTTTATTGTTATGAAAAAAATAATTTATAAAATTTAAAATTGTTTACCGATTTGCATATTAGATGAAGCCAGTTTGAAATTATCACTTAATATTAATATTGTCAGATACGTCTCGACGATCAAACAATCAACATTTCTCGTTTCTCATGCATCAACTATTATCCTCCTCTTCCCTTTTCATTTCTTCTGATGTAATATTAATGAACAAATTAGCATTCTATTTCAAACCAGTATTACTTTCATCATTATCATTATCACTATTCTCATTATTATCATCTTTCACTTATCATCATCATTACTAAAATGTCATATACTTCGGAGCAGCAACATATTATAGTAACTATTTATATTCTTACCACAAATGCATTTATTTTATTTGCAAATGAAATCGTCGGGGAACCATTTATCAGGTTAGTTAACAATTATTTTCATTTCAGTATTAGGAACGAAACAAAATGATAACGATTAATGATAAGTTCTGTGTCAGTGTAACACGTAAAGATAAGATTAGTTTTGATTTCTATCTTAATTAAACCGGTTATTCTTGATTGTACTATTTTTTCCTAAGTAAAATTCCATTCCAGAAAATTTGCAAAAAAAAAAAGAAACGCATAAATCAGCTCTACTCCATTCCTTGGCTTTTTAGCTTTTTCCTTTGTTTTACTTAAATTCATGATAAGTATTTTAGTTCTCCATTACTTTCATTTCAATATTCAACTATCTAATTGTCACATTTATTTATCTATTAAATATCTTTTCAATGTAATTACTGAAATCAACAAAGTTCCATCATCTAAAACGTATTTAAAGATTCAGGTTGTATGAATTTCAGTATAATCTCCAATAATTATTATCATTTCAAGATATGCATGAAAGAGGTGCAAAAAATTTGAATTTAATAATTTATTAACATTCAATTAAAATTTATTCTTAGCAAAGGTAAAAGTTAAAAGTTTTATGTAGCAAAATCTTCAGAAATTTTCCATGCTTAACAAAATTAATTTAGCATTTAAGCAAAATGAATAGAATTGAATAAATTATTGATTATCTTGAAGAGTTTGAACATCCTTTCATTTTATCTTTCTTTTATTATTTCCATCTAACATCTCATCCTGTTAATACTTCAAATATTTCTGATTTCTTCGTTTTTCTCAATCTTAATTACTAAATTGATTCGCTATTTACGTGTTATCAGCAACAGCATTTTATACAATAAAAGATTTATCTAATACAATAAGAGAAATTACGTGTTATCAGCAACAGCATTTTATACAATAAAAGATTTATCTAATACAATAAGAGAAATTACGTGTTATCAGCAATAACATTTTATCTTATAAGCGAAAACTTTCAATATCTCATTGAAATATTATCTTTTCTTCATTTAATTATTCCTGTTTTAGTTTACTTCGCTTTTCGGAAATTTTTTTTTTTCGTTTATTAATGTTTCAGTTTTTAAATGAGGCTAATAGATGAAATTTAATGCATATTTAATTTAATTTAAAAAATTTTTTCATGCAGATCAAATTTCATGCGAAACATCCAATTAAAACGGGTTTCTATGTTGATCTTTATCTTGGAATGTAAATCGATTATTTGAGATAATACTAAATATGCTTCCGGTATTGTTCGCATTCCAGTATTTGTTGTAATATTAGAAGCGCTTGAGCATTCTATCAGTGTAGAGATTAGATAACAGAACTTCTTAATATTGCATGAAATTTTAAATTGAAAGAAAAAAAAATTTATTATGAATTCAATATGAAGAAATAAACTGAAAGAAGAAATAAAAGACGAAAAAAGTTTTCGGAAAAAACCAGAAAATGAAAGATAATATGAATCAGTTAATCGAAAAAGTTATAACAAATTTATTTCATTATATTTTTGAACTTTTTTTTTTTGCAATTATGAATAATACTACCATCGGTATTTTTTTTTTTATCAAAAACCTTTTAGGAAAATGAAAAGAACGAAGATTTTATGATTTTTTTTTTTTAATACATTTTCTGAACAGATCTTCTCAAAGTTATTTTTTTTTTTGGGCTATTTAAACTGCTTTCTTCTGAAGAATAGATGACCCAATCAAATTGACGTATTTCTTGGGATTGTGAATCCGAACAAAAATTTTAAAAATTAAAAGAAATGAAAAATCCGAGTATTAATCGCCAATAATTATCAGTGGCAGTTTAGTTGGAGTGGAAAGAAATCCATTTTTCATTTCCAAGTTTACAAATAAATCTTTCCAGTGACTTTGCATCAATCCTTCTAAAAATGACCCAGATTAGGACTGAAAATTTGAATTAAAGTTAAATTGATTACTGCTCGGATCTTTTATTTCTTTATCGATTTTGTTATTTTCAAAAAAAAATTTCAAATAAGTAAATTTTCATTGTTAATGGGATAAAATGCTAAATATTGCTTAAAACTTCTTAATCAATATTTTAGCCATTGTTTACTTTTATTAGAGTTAATCATTATAATTTTAGCTGTTCAGCAGATGCAATTTATGTGAAATGGAGGACGAATATGACCTTTGTAGGTCACGTAAACGTACGACATGCGCCAAATCGATTCTGTTATCAGGTATTGATAACAAATAATCAAATAGAATTACTCATACCACATCTTGATTGTCAAGTAAGCAGAACAAGGTAATCTCCATTTCCATCTTTTCTTCTTTTTTTTTGCTTTTCATATTTGATGATTTCGTATTCGCAAATTTCAATAGATATTATTGATATTTTATTCAATCGATCATTTTTGCACAATTAATAAATTTGCTGCTAAAATTCTTATTTATTTCAGTAATTAATATTTTGAAAAGTAATTAAGAGTAATTATAAATAATTCATGCCTTACTGTTACCATTTATTGAAAAATATTGCATTCTGTGATTGACAGATCTTCACGTCACGTGAAATCAGTAAGTCGCATTAGCCTATTATAATATTCTTGGTAATTTATATAAAGATATCATTAATTACTTACATTTACTAGTTGATTACTCCTCCAAGAGCGTTGTTTATGAAAGTTATTGGTAAAAATTAGAAGTGAAGATGGATGGATTTTCAAATTTGAAAACTATTAAAATTTTCTCTTAAGATACTTCATTGTCTATAAGCTGAAAAGGCTTACATTCATCAATTTCAAGAGGACTTATATTTTATAATAACTTCCGATATTTCAAAAAAGACTCAGACTGAAAATTACAATGACTGAAAACTTTTAATTTTAATCGAAAAGATTTTCAAGGTGATCCAGAAGAAGAAGAGAATAGAAGTAAGTAATGTTCTTGTAATGAAAACGGTAAAAACCACTGCTTCATTAAACAATAAAGCAAATTTTAAGAAATTTCATTTCTTCTTCTCCTACCACTTCGATATCTTTCTACCTTCATTATCTTAAATCTGTTAATATTCGCAAGTAAATATTTTACTAAAATGACAATATTATTCACAAAATTAAAAATATCTATCTGTTCATATTTTTAATTTTCGATTAATTAATATGTCTTGCCAACTCGAAAAAAAAAACTAAAAGTTTTGTTCTTTCATTTTTGAAAAATTAATCGATGCGGTAAAAACTAAATAAACAGCAAGAAATTCGATAGCGCATTGCTGAGCTTCTGGCATAAAGCTATTGACATTTCCAAAAGTAAGCAATTTGAATGTTATGGCCTTCCTCACGTTTCATCCAACGTTATCGAAGTTTTTTCACGCAACGAAAGGAATATTCAAGTTCGAAGTTCGAATCATTCAAGTTCGAAAGCGCCTACCTATCATTTACCGATAAGAACAGTGTAATAACATACCTTGGGAACATACCTTGAAGGCATGATTTGAGAAAGAAACAAAGATAAAAGTACTTTCGAACTTGAAGAAGAGAAGAAAAGAAATCTGTTATTATTTGAAAGCTTTTCGAAATGCTTTTCTACATTTACGCTTTTCTCTCATCTTTCACTAACAATTAATGTTTTCCTATATAAGTACAACATAGGTACACACACATGCACATTGTTATCATTTTTTTCTCAACTAAAATTGCAGTAATTTTAATTCATCCTTTTTCGAAATGACTAATCGTTGAAAAGAGAGTGGAAAAAAAGAAAAGGGAAAAAGAGCTTCTTCAAGTATTCCTCAAATAAGTGGTTTGCACTGAAATCGATTCGATTCAATCGAGCATATTAGTATGAAAGTCGTGAATTTTAAATTATTAGAATAAATGAATGGTACATTGTTGCTAATAGCAGCATCATTTATCGAATCACAAATCCTTAATCTCATTTTCTCATTCATTATGCAAATTTTAGGGTAAAGCAATTGGATAATGATTACGTAGTTTCCGTTATTATAAATTCTTTACTATTTATTAAAAATTCAGATTTGGAAGATAGAGAAGAGTAGATATTTAAAGAAAAGATTTTACATAAGCAATACATGCTTTTGAAAAAATTTTTTTTTGATATTCTAATAAATTTTCATTTGTGAGAACTAAATCATTTCATTTTAGTATTCGATTACAAATATAATCTTTTAAATTTTTATAAAATTAATTGCGAAAACTTTTGTGGATAAATGAAAGCAAATCTAAGTAACACCTTAGGAATTGACTTCTCGAAATAATATTGATTTCAGATTGAAACCTTAAAAACAATTAAAACGTAAAATGAAGTCTTTCATTAACTTCAATATCGAAAAATCAAATAATTGTACGACGTGAATTAATTTATAGTAGCGCATTTATTTGCAGAGTTTGAATCAAAACTGATAAATTTCATCGTGAATTATTTTTCCTTTTTTCAGGTCATTAAATCCAGTGGGTGTAATAATTTCAACATCAGTGCTAATTTCATTTCATCCTCATTACATTACTGCCGGTGATCGAATCTATCAATTACGATGCTTGCATACTCGTGCATCAGATCAATCATTACTTCCTGGATCAGTTGCACTTTCTACTTCTGCTAGTAAACTTTTTCCTTTATTTTTTATAATTTGATGAACTGAATAAGTTTAGATTCAGTTAATTAAATTAACAATTATTGTAATGCTTGCATTCGATTAATTATGGCTCCTAAATTTCAATGTCAGTGTTTGAATCTAATTCTTTATTTTCTACTTTTAAGAAGATTTTCGTGAATCGATATCAGTACCGCAGTGCGAATATCAGATAAGAAGTTTGAAAGATAATGAAATTGTGGATGAAGCAATTATTGGTGAAGTAGTCCGTCATCGTTGGAACTGTAGCATTCGTTCGGATCAAAACTTTTGTCTTGTTATCACTAATTGCTTCGTGATATCAAGTGATTCAAAGCATCAGCTTATTGATAATCAAGGATGTTCCATAGATCGTGCCATTCTTCCAGATTTGGTCTACATTGATAATGTATGCATTTCAATTCTCTTATGAATTTTTTATAAAGAAGAAAATTATTGAATGATCAGAAGAATGACATTAATATAAAATGTGAATTTTTGGACTTAAAAGAAGAATTATTCCTAAAGAATTTTTTTTTTGTAGATGAATGTTGAACAAAACGTATCCGTTTTTGGCATTGCTGAAAAACCTTACATTTATTTTCAATGTCAAATAAGCTTGTTACCGCCGAAAACACATCGATGTCCTAAACCAAGCTGTCCTTATAATCATAGGAAACGGTGTGTTACTTGATTTATTTGAACTTCTCACGAGAAATAATTTCTTGTCAGAGAAAAGCTCGAGATGTTATAGAGATTGAGGGAAAACTCAGCTTAAGTTAATGGCTAAAAATGAAATTTAATTTATTCTCCTTCTAATAAGGCTTACAGAAATGGCAGCATTTGAATGATATAAGTAGAAAATGACTGTTACATTTTCTAGAAAAAATTTACAGGAGAGATTTACTTTTCATGATAGAAAACGATGAAACACTAACAATGGATGTTGTTTCGCAACCATTGGAAATTCGGGATTTCGGTAAGCATTTTAGAAAGTAAGTTTTTACTTTCATTAATAATTCGTTTTGTTTTTACTGGAAGATCTTCGAAGAAACAATACGTGAGATTGGTTAAGTAATTAATTACTGAATTAAAATGAGAGTAATACATTCGCATGAACAATTCGTTATATTTCGGAAATGATAATTTAGGAGAGAATGCCATCAACTACCGGAAGGAATAGTTAATGGAATGAGTCGTGATGATAATGTTTGCGTAACATGGAATTATTTTATTTTTATTGCTTCATTTACTGTTTCGGTAAATTTTTTCTCAGTTATTCCACTCACTATTTCACTCTTTAAGAAATATTCTCAGCGAAATGTTACATTTTAAAATTCTCTTCTATTCTGCTAATTTTTCTTTCATTTTCTCGTTAGAAAATGAAAGAAATTTATGCTAATTTAATTTAATGTTTGGCAAGAATTGAATTTCATGAAAATTCTGCTCATCTCGGGAACATGTTAAAAGAAAAATTCATCTTAGACATCAGCTGCACATAAATGAAAATTTTAGGATTTTATGAAATAGAAATTCATTGAATATTTCATTAAATTAAGGAAGTAATCAATAATTAATAATTGCAAATTAGCTCCTTTTAGCTTTCATGAAAACAGTTTAAACATTTGAATATGGCAAATTTGAGTCAAATTTGCAGATAGCACTTTGCATTGTCATAGCAGTAACGGCAATGATATTTCGGGATGTACGTTGTCGTGAAAGGACTTGAACATGGATTAATTAGCCTGCTTCATCACTGTATTCAAAGAGATTGTTAGATAATCTCCTCGAACAGCAGTATAATTAATACTTATAACTTGGATTTTCTCTTCTTTAAAATTCATTCGCGTGAATTTTTGATGAATGATTGATGAACTCTTATAGTTCTTATTTGAGTAGAAATTTGAGCTTCAGCTTTGTTTACTTATTTGAAAATTTTAATAGACTGAGCTTTGCTAAGATCGCTAGATCAGTTCGAAATCTTTCATGTGTTTATAATTGTAAATTATCCAATATTGATTTATGATCCTTATTACATATCAATTCTTGAAGAAACAATAATAAATTGTATATTAATATCATTTAAATTGTTAAAACAGAATAGAATCACTTTCCTCTCTGGCTAATTTTGTACATTCTAGTACAAATTCTTCATTAATTTATATTTTACCCTTGTTTTTATTCATTTCTCCAGTAACTAATCAACATTATATTAGTGAAATACTCTAAAAATAAGTCATAGGAAATGTTCAAACCATTCAAAAATAATATATGAAAATGTACGTCTGTAAAGTTAATTTTTAAAATTTAAATGGAAATTGATTCACTGAGTTGATAAGTGAAATTCTCTCATTCCAAAAATAAAAAATGAAACTAAAATAAACTGATTTTAATCGTTTAAAAAATTTTACAGGCTGCATAAATTGCTTCAGAAAAATGAGTAACTTTAATATGGGAATATATTATATCGGCTGATGATTTATGAGTCTCGATGATGTCAAATGATACTATGATAAAATAAACAAAATAGAGTGATAAATGGTCAGATATCACAGACAATCTGTGTTTGAAATGAAGAAAAAGATTTATATAGAAATCGCAAGTAGTATATCAGCACATTTCCATCTGTTTTTCACATTTATAACAAGGACATCGCATTGTTCCGAAAGGAAAATATATGACTTTATATTAATTTTGCTCCGCACTTTTAGGGGATACTCTTACTTTTCATATATATATATATATCACAGAAGGAAAGTTATATATATTTGAATAAAAACTTTGATGTGAACATTATGGTTTGTATTAAATTACATATTATTAATATTTTGAAATTCATTATCTCTACTATATCCTAAATCCATCGTTTTACAGATGATTTAAACTAGATTTATTTTGAGATTTGAATTATATGCATGCGAAAAAAAGCGTTTATTTCTTATTTCCAAGAAAGATAGCAATTATAGAACAAAAGTAATGAGTTTCTATCTCTTTTCTTCTAACTTATAAATTAACTTACAAACCGAAAATCTAAATTGATGAAATTAAATATATAGATTTATTATGAAGAAGGACCAGATCAATTTTCGATTATATTCGGTATATGGTAATATTATTATTTCCTAAAAGTATTATTGAATCGCTTAAATTAACAGTAACATCTAAGATAAAAAGTAAGTGACTCTCAAAGCAAGAACGAAATTCGAAAGTAAAGCCCACGACAAGAAACATAAAAACTGGGTCCATACTCGCACCAGCCAGACGTCCTTCTCTTGAGAACTTTATTTCATATCTCATAGCATGCACCGATAGTGAAACATTTCGAATCAGACGTTGAATTGAAAGAACTGCTTTAATTGGAGTATTAATGATTAAAATCGATTTTGTAATTTAAGCTATGAGAATATTAAAGGAGATACTGTGAGATATTGAGAGAACTATCTGGTTCCTATGAAAGTATGGAAAGTGCGCAATGCTTGTGTCTTACAACTTACCAGCCATGAGAACATTTAATTTTAAATGAATGAATAATTTATGTTGCCATCATTTCTTATTTTATGAGGGATTTAATCATCTCTTGTTTTGTTTTTCCATTGGCTTTAAGAGCGGAAATAATCGGTGTATAGGTTTCAGCGTTATTTTTTTAGATAGTTTCGTAATCGTTCAGGAATATATATTCAACTTCATCTATCATACTTATTTGTGTATCATTGCTCAATGTCATTTGTAATGCTCATACCGAACAAAAAAACGAGTAAAGTGGAAAATAGCTAAACTTTTTCCGGAAATTGCAGGCCTTTCATGCCTTTTTCCATTGGACAGCGGCAACGAAGTATACAGCAAACAGTATTGGGACTTCTTACATGGAGGCAGCAATCGACATATCATGCAAAGTACTTCTTCAAATTTATAAATGTTTTACAATTTGGAGAGATAGAGCAATACATTAATATGGGATGTCTTTATAATCTTCTCTTCAAATTGATATGATATGATAGTGATTTATGCAATATTTACAAGCATAACTGAAAGTAGCTGAAATAATGGGTATTATCATGAATATCATGAGTAGCTTTGCAGTTCCACATATTATGAGATACTTGGTGTTTCAAAGGATGCAACACAAACAGAAATAAAGAGGGCGTACTATGAACGATCAAAAGAAGTGAGTTTCCATTGAGTTAAATAAGTGATTCTTGCTTCTGTACTTTTTAGACTGTTGGGGACAAATCCTTCGCTTTTGCTCATAAGATAATGCGTTCTTATTTTGCAAGAATTATGGAGAAGTTCTCATCTTTGATTCGTTGATGGAATGATGAAAATTTCTTTAGTTTTTATGAGCGATAAATGTAGAAATAAAGGCCATCGAATTTGCATAATTCTTTGCATAACTGTTTGTTGACCTTAAAGAATGAAGGAAACTAAATTGAATTTAGTTACATCCAGACAAGAACCGCTCAAATAATTATGCAATGAAACTACGAAATGATGCATTCATTGAATTAACTGAAGCATATGAAATTTTGAAAGCCCCGGAACAGCGGCAAAGATATGATATTTCATTGGATAGTAGCAGAATATCTGTTGATAATATACAGCAGTCAAACTTTGATGGGCTTTTCTCTCATTCTCAATACAAAAATAAAAAGTAAGTTATTTTATTGTATGCACATTATTATATACCCTCTAAAAGCTAAAATTTAACAGTTATAATTGTTCTCATTGCTTCCCTCTTCCTACTTTGCATACTCGTTCAATTTTAATGCAAAAATATATTCTGGAATGTCAGATTATTTGATGCTTCATTGCTTCATTATCATGTTTTCTAAAATTGAATTACTGAAAAACTTTTGTTTTGAAAATTTCAATCGTTTTTCAAAATTTCAGACCAGAGAATTTAATAGAAATGTACTACGACTTCTGGCGCAATTTCGGAATATTTGGGTATTGTTTAAGATTTGTAGCGCAATCTCTCTTTATTGCATTTGTCGTTGTCGGAATACTATTTAAATTTTCTAATTAGAGTATTTTTCATAAACGAATCTGCTACTGCGATGAAGGAAATGCTTTGAAGTTTTACAATGATGTCCGGAAGTTAGTATGAGATCACATTCGAATTGTGCGATTGCACTCTTTTCAAAAAGTTTATTTTTAATGAGTCTGCGATCCTTTTACGTTTTCACGATATATTTAATGGCAATCTTTCATTGAATGATTGATATATGTTTTTTAAATCCCAAATTTAACTGTATTTTATATGATTATTTTTATTAATTTCGTATAGCAGTATTTTCAGACATATACAAGATAGATCTTTTAACTGATTTTATTAACGCCGGTATTTGTTATGCTCAGTTTTTTTCTTTTTTTATTATTTGTAAATATATGATTTTCTATATTAAAAGCTTATGAAGAATTACTAGATGACAAAGTTATTGATAAACTCGGCAGATTTTCAGTTAGTTCAATCAGCCTTTTTCCTTTTTAGTGCTAAAAATGATCCTGTCTTCATTTCTTTTTTTTTGATCGTTTCCTTTTTCTCGTTATTAGAAATATGTACATTTATGTATAAAGAAAATTCAAGTCTTAGACTATATTCCATTAAAATACTGGGTGATAGTGTTTGAGAAATTCCTTATGTTTTATTAGTGTGCGAATCCTCTGAGACAAATATTCATGCTGTTTGGAGATTAATATTTTCAATGAATATGTTATTTCTTGCAAATTATGCGATTGATTTGAATAAAATTATGTTCTCTGAGGAAATCTCAATAGGATTATTTATGCAGGAGAAAATCTGTAAAGGAAATTATCCAGTAATTATTTGTTGTTATGAACCTTATCCTATTTTGATGTTCTGTAATATGCAAAATGATGATTAGCTTTGGTAATAAAAAATGTAATAAAAAATAGTCCATTTAATTAAGCATTTTGAATTCAAATATTTTTCTTGAAAGTAATATTAATACTTATATTAATTAAGTTAGAGATCCCATGGCCAATTTGTTCTCCAAGATATTCAGTTGTTTTTTGTGTCAGGTAATGGAGGATGAGTTAGAAAAGCGTTTGGCAAAACTGGAAAGTCGATTAGGTCTACGAAAAGCAGGAAGCGCTACAAATATAAAAGAAGAATTAACTTTTCTGCGGAAGAAGTTATCTGAAGCTGGCTGTGGCTTCCTATTGAAAATTCCAGCCGATGTATTGCGAAAAATCACTGACTTAGCAACTGGTGTTAGTTCTCCCCTTTCTTCAATTTTCTTTTTTGAGTATCATTTGTCAAAATGCCTTATGGAAGATTATATCAGTTACTGCTTCTCCATCGCGATTTTCCTACTTTACTGCTATAATTTTAATCCTCCAAAGATCACTCGTCAACTGAAGTCAGTTTGTGTACGCGCTGACCTTATTATCACTGGGAGAAAGATAATTAAAAATCCAAATTGCTTGCTGATAAATCATTATGTCGGCAATTTAACTTTCAGAGCGATTATTTGACCGAAACAGAAAAGAAAAGAGAAATAGAGTTTGGCTATGATTTAATGGTCGAACGGGTTAGATTGCTGGAAGAATTTCAGAAAGATTACGAGGTTATTTTGATCTTTTAAATTCCTAGTATACAGCTTGTACTATTTGAGATTCGAACTATTAAATTTCAGGGTGAAAGCCAACCACAAAGCAGAGGATTGATTTTCGCGCAAAATATTGCGGAAAACTTCTGAGAAATTTAACATGTTTTTTTGTACTTTTGTTTAAAGAGATAAATTTATCACATTATGATAAAAATCAGGGTAAAATATAATTATTATTTTCCTCAAAATTAGATAAGAATGATTCAAAGATTTGTATGATCTGATTTTCATCATTTTATGCAGTCTTCAATATTTCATTTTAGGTTGTGTTCAAATCTGAATCAATCGCAAACATAGGCCATCATTTACCAGAACTTGATGCTGCCGAAAAAGAAATCAATGAATCGGCTTTGGATGTGCAAAAGTTTGTGGTTTAAATACTCTTTTAGTTTAATCATAATTCATAATTATAAATATAATTCTAGTTTAACCTATTTCCATTCTGAAGTAAAGAATGTTTGTTTCTTTTATACTCGCATTCAAAAAACTGTTTTAATTTGGACAGATTTCTAAAAAGCGTAATGTGACATCAGACAACGTGGTGATGTTATCTGATCCTATTTACATTTTTCTATACATTTTTTGATTTAACTTTTATCAGGCATCACAGCAGCGTAGCGGATCTCAAAGAGAAATTCGTAATACTTTTGGAGCAACTCCAATATCAAGTTCTCGAGTGGGAAAATATTGTAGAGAAGCTTGAACAGGAAAAGCAAAAGAAAGAAATAAATGCATAATTTCATAGATTTTAAAGATTTGTAAATTAAATTCAAAGATTTTGATTTTTTTTACGACTTATATATTGCTTGTTTTTATTTGTATCGCAAGTTTTCCATAATTTTGTTATCATTATCAATAAATGGATAATCGGCTGTAATTGTATCTATATCATTAAAATGTTTGTATGATATAACTTAAAGCATTATTTTTTATTATGCGAAATTTAGGATTTATGCTATTTCGTCATTTTCTCTTTTTGTTTAGCGTAGGTAACGTATGTAAAAGTGCATAAGTGCAACGGTGAGTAAATCAAAATGAAATATTACTTGAAGTACATAATATCATTTGTATTTTTTATGAGTTGATCCAAAACTGACGAAATAGTTTAGTAGTGAAAAAATGTGTCACTCTGAAAGGATTAGCAGTTTTCACTAATCGTGTCTATTATTTCGATAAAATAGAATTGAATTCTCCTTAACCTTATTAATTTAATGATATATGTTGTATACTTTGATATTTTAGAAATAGTTTTTTAAATACGGGCTACTTATATAGAGATATTCATAAAAGTCTCTTCTATATTTTATCTTTGATTCTTTGAAGTACTTCTTAATTTAATTTCTTCCAATTATGGATTATTCAGAACTGAATCAGCTTAAAATTAAATCAAATATCCAAAATCCAAAGATAGTAGTTAGTTAATTTATTCATGTTGAGAAGACTCTAATTGTTAGCGAATTTTCTTCCCAAAGATTGAATGTCGAGTTTGAAATTAGTTAGTTATTTCATGGAACAACGAAAAAGCTGTCAATTAAATTTGAATGGACTGGTAGGAAATTGAATTTCGAAATAAGCTTCAAAACAGAGAAGGAAAGATTTTCATTCCCTGAATTTCTGGATTAGTAAGAATGCGAAAAGTATATTTTGATCTCTAGATGGATTTACTTTTGATTCATGAATTCATGAAATCTTATAAAATAATAATTGAGAGAGATTTTCAAATTTCGTTTTGCTCATTTTATGCAAAATTTTTCTGTGAAAAAGAAAAAACAAAATGATTGATAAATTCTATAAAGAAAGTGATTTATTAGTGAAATAGATATGAAAAGAAGCGCAAAAAATATCGCACAGATATTTAGAAATTACCTACAAATTTATCTCAACAGAAATTCATTCTGCCTTTATTTTAAATTTAATTTTAAATTTTGCTATAGACTTTTATGACTTGCAAAAAGTTTTCTAGCAAATTTCAGAGCAGTCGCATAGTTTCAACGGATCAAATTTTGGGAAGATATTTTTGAGATCCAAAAATATATGTGAAATAATCCACAAAGTGTCTTTTTTTCCCAAAATATATGTAAAATGATCTAAATGATGAAAATTTGTGTTTTATCTGGTATTTTTTCCAATTTATTATTTTCTCAGCAAAACCTAATTAAAATTTTATAAACAAAATCAAAATTTTGAAGCAAATAAATTATTTTTTCGATTTGAATAATTCTTCAAAAAAGGTTTGCCAAAAAGATTTGAACCAATGAAACAGGAAGAATTTCAAAATATTCTTCATAACAAAATGTCTTTCTAAAAAAAACGAAAAATTAGAATTTCAGTTTTGATCTTAAATAGATTTCGAAAACACTGAGTTGACAGTTGCATTTATAAATTTTCATTTCACGTCTTAACTTTTACATCTTTGCATTTCAATTACTTAAAAGCGACCAATCAAATTTTTGGCTGGAATATATTGCTGTAAAAAAGTTAAAATGATATTAGTAACTTTAAGGATCAACAGTTCGTTTCAAATTGATTTAAAAAATAACTTCAAATCGTGATGATAAACTACAGAGAATGTTAGTAGCCAGGAGAGGTACGAGGCGGTGGACAATGTTGACAGGAACCGTGCCTTCCTTCTTCGCCAAATAATCCCCGCTTTCCGGCTAATCCAACTGCTCCTGGCTCACCCTGTAGTCCTGGATCACCTGGCAGCCCTTTTGGACCAGTAGGTCCAGGCTTGCCGACTGCACCAGGTTTTCCTACATTACCCGGTAATCCGATTGGTCCTGGAGGACCTGGCGGTCCTTGCGGTCCAGAGTATTCATTGATAACACCAGGTGGACCGCTGATCCCAGGTGGTCCTGGATGTCCTGGAGGTCCTTGTGGTCCAGGAAATCCAGGTGGTCCTGGTGGTCCTGGTAGCAGACTTATTCCTCCATCTCTTCCACGCTCTCCTGCTGGTCCTGGTAATCCTTTTGGTCCTGGATCTCCAGGCGGTCCTGGCAAACCAGGAGGGCAATCAAAGCAAAAATCTTCTGCTTTCGGTATCGCATTTGGTTCAGCATCTATACCGGGTGATCCATTTGTTCCAGGTAATCCATCAGCACCTAAAAATAACATTTTTTAACTGATGAAATGAGAACGAAATATCACAATGATGCAAATAGCAAACCATTTGCACCATCAGGTCCCGGAGGACCTGGTGGTCCAGCACCTCCAACACCACAGCTACAGCATGCCTTTTTAGATATATCTGCATTATCACCATCATATTTGCTGTTATAAAAAGTTCGAGATATTTTACCCAATTTCGTACTGCCATTTCCGCCATTATTGTTTTTTCCTGCAGGTACAAAAGAATTAGAAATCAAAAAGTTTGCAGCTTTCAATTTTATGATCAAAATATAATTTGCATTTATTTTTAAATAATTTATTTCATCCCTCAATTTTTTAATTATTGATTGAATTTGCAATATAATTTATACATCCATTTGTTCATTCCTTTTTGTCTAAAAATTTAAATTAAATTCCATATTTTAAACATTTTTTTTTGGGAACTTTTCTCAATTAAAAAAAATAAGGCATAAATAAAGAGTAGTGAAAGATTTTATTTTTCTTATCAGAGATTATCGAGAGAGTAAGCATAATCAATATTGTATTCAACAATACATCAAATTTTATTGCAAAAATTTGAATGAAAGAATTTCGGTTCTCCGTTAACTTTTTATTTTTCACTGCTATGCCTACTACTCTTACTACTAAAAGTAATTTCGGTAAAAGAAGAGAGATTAATTTTAAAATAAAAAGAATTTAGTTCTGAAAAAAGGCGGAATTAATTTGAATTTCTCCAGCTTACACTACACCCATCAATAAAATACTTTTTCCATTCATTTCTGATTCCGATCTCTTTTTGTTAGCTGAAAATAATTAGCTTTTCTTTAATTTATAAATTATTATATCTTTATTTTGATAAAATTCAAATTATTCTTCGAAATAAATTCTCGATATAGCTAATATGGAAGCTTCTATTTATCACAAAATTTCACAATAAAGCAATTGACACGAATTTAAGGAGTCCTCTTTTTCTGTCTCTCTCTCTCTCTCTCTCTCTCCCTCCAAATTTTTCTACTCTCGAATCTCTTTTGTAACTAACTTTGAAAATGTACGTGAAAATTTTAACCGATTAAAATCACTAACCATTTTGATTAATTTCACTTTCTGTCACGTCTACTTTTTTCAACTCGAAATTGCTATCCTCTCCTTCCATTCGCTCTCTCTCCCCATCTTCATCCTCCAATTCCTCCTCATCTTCAATACTATATATAGTGTCCTCATCGTCTGTCGAATACGTTGGAGCTTCAATGGTTTCATGCCTTTTACGTTTCATACGCCGATTTACGTGTCTTTTCAAGCGATCGCTAATTTTAACATTCTCAGTATCGACTAATATTTGTACCTGTAGCATTAGAAAAGACTGTAATTTTCAAAACTTTTCAAAACAAGTTGAAGTTTGAGATTTACTCATCAAAATTTATTCATCGTACTCTTTCATCTCGTCACACTTGCACTTTTAAACTTGGTAAGTTTATAAATAGAAAAAATTTTACTTTTTTTTCAGTAGACCCTTCTTTGAAAAGATACAATTTAGTTCAATGTTTACTTAAACTTTTTTGTTTGATGTTGAAGAATTTTTGAAATAAAAAATGGAAATTTATCGTGATTACCCATAAAATTATTTCTCCTCTAAAACAATAAATAAAATATTAATATTATCAAACACAATCAACCAATCGTTATATGAAATTTGAAAAAGATTTCATTCAGTTTCATAGTAAAAGTTTTCCAACAAAAATTTCTAAGGTATTTCCTATTCACAGTTCACAAAGTTCACTTATAAAATTTATCTCCATAGATTATATATTACTCAAGGAAAATTTATCTAACCTTATCAAATTGTTGCCGTAAGCCTTTCGTTAAATGTTTACAGTAATTAACTTCATCCTCAAGAGATAACTGTATATGTTGCATGTAACTGTACAGAAGTGGTATAGCAATGATAGCCGTCAACGTAGCCATCGTTGATATGGTGATACCGAAAACTGCAGCACGTTTCATCGCTTCCGCTTCTCTTTGCTGTAATCCTGAATCTTCCATCATCTGAAATTAATCATCTCTTATCAATTTATAAATAATACTTCATTTTTTTTACTGTTTTTCACATAAATTGCTCAAAACCAGTTCAACCGTTAACCTTTAACATTTTCGGTTTTCTTATCAGTAATGGAATTTTTACGGTATGTTTCAGAATATGAAATTTTTTAAACTAAATCAATAGACTACAATTCGTTATCATTTTTTAAATTATCGAAGTTTCTTAAACTAGAAACATGCATTATTTATTGTGACAATATAATAAAGAAGTAAACAACAAAGAGACAAAATAAACTACAAATATTTTTTTCATTTCATGTTAATAAAAGGAATTTATATGAAATCTACGTAAGAGCATGCTGTATTTCAAGAAATAAATAAATCAGGCGCAAATCTAAGTTACATCATTTATATGTTGGCTAATTAAGTAACATCATATATCGATATATCGAAATGATAATGTCAAAATCTATTTGTTCTGCCATTCTGCTCCCATAATCTAGCTAATCGACAGCAATGTATTTGAAGCATAACCTAGCATTAAAAATCAGTCATATTGAGTGGAAGATATTGTAGGTGTCAAATAGTATTGATATTAGTACCAATAATAATTATCCATTTAAGGGATACCTCACTGACTTGGAGTAATTGAAAAATCGAAAATATTAGGGAAGTACTTCGGTGTAATTTATAGATTCAATTTGTCTTTCAGGAACAAATGGAAATATTTGAAATTTTCTTTTAAATATTATTTGAGTATAGTTGGCATATTTGTTCTTTTGAAATATCTAATTTATAAATTTGGGTCGTTAAAATGTAAAAACTTTCCCAACTCCAGCTGGGAAATTTATAATGGAGCTTAAAGTATGAATACGTAGACAACAATAATCGTGCCACTTCATTTGACAGCAAATTGTTGATTGTATTTAAATCAAATTGAAGTAAATAAAGAATCATTAACAGTATTCGATATCCAACTCTTCCTAAAAGTTCTATTTCTCCTATTTCTTTTTCTGACCAAATCGGGAAGGACGAAGATTCATTATAATTATAGTAAGAGAAAGGATAGTAATATTTTCATATTCCCTGATCAAATTTAACAGTGATATCATTGGGTAAGTAGTGATCTCATAAATCAATTTATCAGTAAGATATTTGCAAAACAAAAAAAGAAGAGTGAAATTAATTCGATAAAATATTGATAATCCTTCTCTTCCCTACTATCAATTGTTCGTTAATCAAACAGATTTTTTCTTGAGGATTGATATCATGTAAAAGTTTATTTCTTCCAAACAAGAGCTTCCATTATTTAAAATCTTAATTATAGTCAAGAGGTTGTAGAATGGAATAATTAGAATTGATACACTTTCAGTTAACCGATAAAAAAGAAAAGGATAATAGTTTTTGAGAACCGTACGGACATCTTTTAGAACGAATTTTTTCTCGAATAATTTCATGATTTAATTGATAAAGACTGGTACACCGAATGGATGATAATATTCAAATTTATGAGATAGTTCCATTCTAATATATTCGTAATTACAGAACGATATATCACAATGATAACTGTGGAACCTCTGAAATACAGGCTAATTTTTATCAATACAAATACGTTAAATTAGTATAAAAAAATATTTTCCAATATCTACATACGAAAATGTCGTTGTATAACGAAACTTATCACTGTATAACGATAACGAGTAACCAATCCAACTTATCGCAGAATCTGAAAATGAACGAATAAAGCGTCAAAAAAAAAAATTGTGGCAGATACTCTATTAAAATGTTTGAAAATTGGAGAATGATGATATATGAACTGTAATGAAGTGACCGTGATCTCTTTTACTTATATTATCATCTGATAACCTGACTCTTTTAGATGGTCAATTAACTGAGAGATTGGAGTGAGATGAGATTGGAAAAAGTGTCAAAGAGAGATCATTAACTCTCAAATCTTTTAAAGGCCATAATACTTCCTGGTTAATTTTTTATTACCTACGCTAATTTTTTCTTTTCAAAATTCCCTCCCCTATTTCTCATTATTACCTGAAGGTATGATGAATAAAATGAAAAACTTATTTTAGGTTGAAACTTCAACAGTTAGAAATAGTTATGATACGAACAAGAAAAAGTGGCAATAATAATAATTGTGAGATAAATAATAAATGTAAAAATGATACGACGATGCAATATCTATTCAATTCAATTTTGATATAATTTTTTACGAACGATCATTTGTGTTACTTTTTATTATACTTCTTGACATTTCCTTTATCAGGAATTTCTTTCTTTTTTTTTCAATTCAAAAAAAGTCCAACAGTCCGTGATCAATGAAAAACTTCCTAGTTTTGAAGTCTAAAACACTTCTAAACTTCCTAGAATAAAAGAAAGGCCTCAAATGTATTTAAATGAATAACTCTTATTTGCATTCGAATTATAAAATGGTACTATCGTGTTGATAAGTAGATACTTTATAAAGGTAATTCACTAAAGCAAATATGACAATCTGTGAAAAGGAAAAAAAAACTTGGACTGCTTGCAAATAAACCTACTTTACTTTAGTTAACAATATTCTCACTTTATTAGGAATTCTACTTTAATTTAATGATTTTTCTAGTGAAAATCCAGAATACAAAATAAGAACTTTCTTATGAAAAATTATTACCGATGAATTACTGATCAAATAAATTTTATTAATTTTCCTTCCATTTAGCAAATTAATTAATTTATCATTCCATCCAGAAATTATTATTTTATTCTTATCATTAATTGATTTTTTTGTGTCCTGCTTCTTTGAATTGAACTGTTGTTAACTTTATTTTGTTTCAGAAAGTTTTCTTTCGCATAGCCGAGTTTTACGTGAAGTGATTTTCTTTCGCATAGCCGAGTTTTACGTGAAGTGATTTTCTTTCGCATAGCCGAGTTTTACGTGAATTGACAAAGAGGTTTATTTCTTTATGACATTATAGTACAATCAAAAGAAATTGTAATAAATTGGCTGATCACTTGTTGACGGATCATGAAGGATATTTCTTGTTTGTCGAAGTTTGGATGCTTGTTGTTGATACTGATAAAATCGTTGAATTGAATTGAGATTGGACCTATTTATTTTCTTTCAACTGGTCAGATCTTTTTTTTTGTTTACAGAATCTTTTTGTTGTTGTTTTTGTCAATTAGTTCTTTGCCGAGAAAAGTTAATTGATCCTTTGAGGGCGAAAATGACCATACAAAGGTCATGAGGTCATCAGTACACGAAACTGATAGCTGCCAACAGATTTCCTAGGCATGCATTGGATAAACTTAATAGTAAGAAGCATGAGATTATTATGTTAGTAGCATTATTTGAAATTTGAGCATGAACTGTTAGCATCAATAAACAGTAATCACTGATAATATTTCTGGTCAGTTAGCGATGCAGAGAAAAATGTATTTGAAGGGAAAATTAAGTTCAATATCCTATATGTCACAATTAACTTATTATGATAATGAATGCATTGTTTACTTCATTAATCAATTTTAAAAACTATCCGCGCTATTTTTTAAGTTTTAGAAAAAATTTATTTATTTACTTTTATGTTTTCCATGAAAAAGATGACAGCGATTGATGATAGTGAAAGTTATGATAGTAATGTTAACGGTAATGACTGATAATGTTTGGTTTGATGAAATTAGCAATAAAAATAATGGACATCATTTATCTTGTACTTTCACTATCTCAAAAAATAAAAAAACATCTTTTCTTTTAATCATTCCGATAGCTTTTTTTCAAAAATTATTTTTAAGAGGTTTTTAAAAAGTAAACAAAATGAAGTGATTTAATTTCTGAGATTAATTAGTTTCATGATATCAAATTTCATGACATTTAAAAAACTGACTTCTGTTGAAGTTTTAAAGCAAATGTCGAACATTTCTGTTTTCTCTTCTATCAAATTTCAGCATGGTGAATGAAGTTTCACTTTGTAATGAGTTGAATAACTCTGAGAAACAATTTCATTTCCAGCCATAAAATCTGATCAGTTTTAGGAGTACTTTATGAATTATTTCTAAAACCACTCATAACAGTTACTACTTTCTTTAAATCCTTCCTTCACTTTATTAAAAAATTTTTTAATGAATTAATTTTGATGCAATAGTTGGATTTGGTAATATTTCAGCTGTTAGCGATTAATAATATTTCAATGATTTAAGTTGCATACTTACTGCTATCTATTCAATCAGTTTTATCTTCACATTAAATTAATAGCAGCTTAACAAATAATTGATAAAATTATATTTTCATCTCAAAACTCCTTCATTCCGGAAAAGGAATGGAAGAAGTCAAGAATTTTTCGAGAGCTGTCATAATAAATCAAAACTGTATTAATGAAGGAGAAATTTCTGATTAGTGATTTGATAAAAAATTGATATCTTTATCAGTTCAGTTATCATCGGAAATTGATAACTTTATCAGTTCAGTTATCATCGGAATTCCATGACTTCTTCCTTAAGAGAATTTGCAATTTTATCCACGTTTATACAATAAATTACCGATACTGCATTTACTGATAATATTTATGCTTGCATATCTATTCATAAGTTCATTTTCCACCTTAATAAACAAGAAAATTTTTAAAGCAACTTCTCGATTAAAGTAATTTTAAAAAAAATGTTCGACTGCTCTCAAATTACCAGAATATATCACGGAATACTTCTATTTTATAAAACATAAAAGTTGAAATGATTTAAATCGAAAGCAACTTTTCTCTTCTCCTGCAAGATAGGAAAGGATTATACTGCAATAATTATTAGCAAAGGTGTAACTGATGAGTAATTTGATGGAAGATTCAATCGTCATGATTAGTAATTCATGAGCTAGAGTAAAAACGGAAAATGTAGAGAAAGATTGGATAATTTGCGAGTTATTTGATCAATTGTAATATGAAATCGATTTTAAAATTCTTCTTTGGTACCAAAAAATAATTACTTCGAATCAGGAAGAGAATATCAATGAGTGAAATGAGTGGAGGATTTGTAAATGAAGTAATTTTGTCGCCTTCATTTAATGACGAAGAAAATTATTTCTTACTTTGTTGATAATTCATTTGACCGAGAATGGATAGTTCTTCATTCATTGGCATTTCTAATTTAAATTTTTGCTCTAAATTAGACCAGTTTTGAAATTTAAATTTCTGCTCTTAAAAATTCAACAGAAGTTATAAATAATGTCTTATCATTCATCATCAATGCAGCGCTCTGAAATTCAGAATTACTTTCAAATTAAGTAGTATTAATTAATTGCCTACTGATTCCACATATTAGTTACTCTGATTAATTCCTTCTGGCAAGAAAAAATTGTTTGCTGAATGATTTTTTAGCAATTTTAGAATTTACTTTTCTATGATCTATCCGATATTTTTAGATTATTTAAATGTAATTTCGAAAAGAGAAATTTTATCAAATCTATAAACTGAAATTGTTAAGAAAATTATTTCAGAAGTTTTATTTAAAACGAGTTTTGGTCATTTTGAAATGAATCCATTAAAAAAAATTTTTTTTTTGTTATCAGTCAATTACGAGTTTGATTTGAATATTTGATAAAAAAAAAGTAAGTTATTACCAATGCTACCATTATCATTTTTAAAATAAAATAATCTAAATGAACTTAAATTTATTCTTCTTTTTAATGCTTTAAAAAACAAAGCTCAAATATTTTAACCTAAAAGACAAAGAATTGGTGAATTGAAAAAAAAATATTTCGTGAAAAATACGAATTAATTTCTAAAGATAAAAATATCGGAAATGAAAAATTACTTATCAAAATGAAAGAAATAAATTTTTTTATTTAAAAGTAACAATTTATATGAAATAATAAATTTTATATTTATTACTTCCAGTTTTCACTTGTCAAAAGATTGAAATGAAAAAGTGAAATTTCACCATTGCTCTAAATTTTTGATTAAAATATTGCCTCACTTTGCCATTTTAAAAATTTCTTTAATTCAAAAAAAACAACTAAACAATAATAAAATTTATGAATTTATATTGTTAATTTAATCCAACCAGTAAATAATCATTATAAATTGATATTTCGACGATAAGATTTCAATCCTTCAATGGTTGAAAACGTTTGTCTAATTACTTCTTTTCGTTGAGGGACAGTATCACCTATGTGAAATAAGAAATAAATTCAATTTTAATTTTCGACAACTTCGCTTGCGTTTCTCTCATTCCTAAAAGATTAGCAATGAGTGAAACAATGAGTAAAATTTAAATAAAAGAACTTAAACTTTGAAAAAGTTTTTGTCTTTAAAAAATTTTAATTATTATAAAATTTTATAGACTTATTCAATTTACTCATTTCTTCTTATTGCATTTCTGAAATTCTTTAAATCCCATTCTCGTCTCGATTAATTCTGTTTTTTATTCCTAGCAAAATGAATTCGTAACTACCAGACAACTGTTCGCTCACATTAGAAACTATCAATTTTTCCTCATACAAAAGCGATTAGAAAATTTTCCATCGCTGATCAAATTTGATCGATTTGGCTCTTATCCTCTTTCCCTTGGCTAATTAATATCAGAGATCTAGAAAAACTAATTTGAGAATTTGAATCTATTACCTACGATTAACGAACGTATCATCTAAATGACTGATTTCTTTCCGTCAAATATTATCTTGAAACACAATTTACCGATATTAAGTATCGGTATTGAGTAACGATTTCTATACAGTGTTTCATTTTAATGAATTTGATTATTTACGAAATCAATATCGATATATATTGGTTATGTATTGAGTAGATAATAGCAATATTATCTCGTTGTATTTTCCACGAGAATTGTGGGAATTGTTTAATCATAAAATTTCAATTATTGAAAAATATATGGATGGTTCAAAATTAAAAATTCAAAAAAGATAACATTGAAAATATTATTCTATGAATAACATTCGATCAGTACTAATTTGAAAATGAAAAACGTCGAATAATTATAATGGAACATGCATTCAAAGTGAAATGGATAAGATTCCTCTCGAAATGAACCTGAAATTGAATTTTTTACATTTAAGAATTAAAATTTTAAAAAATTTCAAGTGAATTTTTGGTGTAATTAATCACAGAAAGAGTTGCTGTATAGATTACAGCTTTGCCGAATAATACAAAAAAATTTGCCATTTAGGATTTCTAATTTCTTAAGATAATTTAATCATTTAAAATAATTACTTGTGGAAAGAAATTGGGAAATTTAAAGTTGTAAATTCTCTTTTCCAGATTTAGTTAACATTAGTAGAATTACTACAATACTGATAAAAGTCTTAGCAGTGTATTAAGTTGAAGTGAAAGAATAAGGAGAGATTTTATATAATTTCTCGAGATTTTTTCATTCTTATGATCGGGTTTATATACTTTTCTGGAATTGTGACTTTTTGACCTTAGTGAATAAATGAAATGATGAGTTAACTAATTTTAAATGTCAAAATATTGTTTAGAAAGAAATCGTCATGAATGTTAGCTATAATAAATGAAGCTAAAGGATGAAATGAAAAGAAGACCTGCTCTCTGATCTAACTGATATCAGTAAGATAATAAACCAAAAAGCAAATTTCACTTAAGTATTTCACGAAAAACGATTCACAATATATCCTTCTGAATATTCGTTTTTCTGAATATTTAGTCAAATGATAAGCTTATCAATAGCTTAGGAGCAAACAGTAATTCTCTTTCGGTAGCTAACTGAAATTTATCGAAGGATTGATAGCTTGCTATTGAGCAGAGAATATTTTGTTGAAATAAGTGGAAGAAATATATTTGTGTGTTATTTAAACTGATAATTACTCAAAGATAAGTTTGAATAGCTAACAATCAATTAGCAAGAAAAGTCTGGCAGAGTTTTCGTGCAGTTGTTAAGTACAGATAATGAAAAAAAGAATTAGTCATTGTTATATCATTTCGAAGCATTTTCGGTTAAAATATTCTTTACAACGATAATTTCAAAATGGAAATTCAATTAATGTATCTAAATTTTTCATTAAAAGAATTCCTCCCATAGTTATTACCTAAGGAATCTTTGAATACGTCAGTGATTTACTTGTGAGGAATGAGAAAATTCATGAAATAAGCATTTCAGAAGCTAAATGAAAAAAAAAACTGACATCACTCTCTTTTGTTTCGAATTTTAACACTGATAAGCTTATCATTTGACTGAATAGAAAAAAGAATGTTCAGGAATTTTGCTAACTTTGAAATTTTACTAAATAAAGGAAAACAATTTGATTATCGTATCAGCCGCTGAAAAAAAGCTCACTTATAAATTCACTCCCATTGTTTTTTTATCTTATTTGAAGCAATATTTTAATTAAAATTTAGATAAGTTATTTATTTCAAAAAAGAAGCTTTACAAAATGAATATTTATTAGTAATAGTAACTATTGTTTACAAATTAATCCATGAGATTGTTTCAGGCCTAAATTTACAGAGATAATGTGATATGAGCAAAGCTTTAAGTTGCAAATATAAGTAAAATATCTAATAAAAGGTGCAATGAATTTGAAATTAAAAGTTACTATCATATTATAAAGCATTTATTTTCTAACAAATTGAATAGCAATAATACTGAAATCGAAATAACATTATGTGATATATAGACCGATTACCAAATTCAAATACGCTAAGTAAAGTTCTGTTAATAAGTTTTTTTTTTTTGAAAAAAGTTGAACAGCAGACTTTAGCAGACTTTATGATAAATGATAAATAACCTGATGCTGAGCTTTACAAGCAAATCTTTCGGTGAAGTCTCCAATCCTTTCTTTCCTCTTCTTCAGCTAAATGAAAATACAGCATTGTGGTGATGTTTCAGTTAGTACACATAGTTTAGTTAATTCGTTTTTGTTAAAGCTAATGAATTCTTTTTCTTTCTTATTACTCGCTCAATTTCCTTTCTTTTTTTCTTTACTTTTTTTTTAAGTTAATTTTGGCATTAATGAGAACACCTATTATTTATATTTTGTAAATTAAAAATTCAAATTTGAAAAATTGCTTTACTCGAACGTTCCTCAAATTCCAGGTAATTTCTAACAATGAAACTGAAATAAAAATTATTTATTAAACTACAAATTACAGATGTTAAGTCAACTTAAGAATCATTTCAACTAGTTCATTGGAATAAACAAATTATTTCAATTATTCCATAAATACATCTCTGCCATTTTCCGAATTTTTTTTTCTTTCTCCTGCCGAACTTCATAATCGAAAAAAACGATGCCTCGAACAGCTGATCATATTGCGAGTCATTTAAATTTATTCACGGATCGTCATGAACTATCTGGAAGTCGTTTATATCTTTATCAATCCAGGTCTGTCAAGAATACTATACTATCAATATGAATTTTCAAAAAAAAAGATCAATTTATTCGTTAAATTTTGATATTCAACAAATTTTAGAAATTAATTAAGCTTTAAGTAAAATGAGAAATTGCTCCTATAATAAGTAAACTTAAATTATTCATACTCTCAATCATATTCATCTCTGAGAATACTTTTTTAATAATGATCAATGAAATCTAATTTATCAAAAAATAATATGATTTATTTAAAGTGAAATTTTAAGCTTTTTTAAGAAAAAAAAATAATTCGACTGGAAGTGAAAATTTCGAGCTTACACGAAAATCAGGAACTATTTTATCAGTTATTTCAACAGAAGATAATCGTAATGAGCCTGTACTCCTTACTATCATTGAAAATGCTAATATGGATGGAGTTAAGCATTTACAGACAGATGATACTTTTTCGAAGTTTGTCTTCCTTAATTTATCATTCATTATTTATAATATGAGCAAATAAAATAAGCAATCAATAGTTATATCAATAGTTAAAATAAGCAATCAATGGGGAGAATTAATTGGTAAATAAGAGATTTCTCGGGACTATTCGATGATTTATTATTTTTTATATATATGTTAATTCGCAGATATTTTTGGGCAGCAATAATTGTCATATTCGTACTGTTAGCATGCTTTCAAAGTTTTAAACAAATCAATATGTATTTAACCACTCCCGTAGCAACAAATATCGAAGCAGCTTATCCCGATCAAATACCGTTTCCTGTTGTCGCTATTTGTAATAATAATCAATACAGGTAAGTATAAGTTATTATTAATTCATTTCATTTATTTAAAAGAAGTTCTGAGCTGGTTTTTAGAAATTGATTGAGTGAAATTTTTCCTCTGAAATAATGAACGGAGCGAATTAAATTTGACAAACTTATAAATGTAAAGTTTATGAACATAAGATTTAATGGCATGGCAAAGATTAAATAAAAAAGTAATAATTAATAAATCAATATTGATGAATTAATTATATTCAGATTAACCTATTTGACGGGTTCAGCAATTCAAAATCGTCGGCCAAAAGAGCCAAGAAATAGTACGTTATCTAGCGAAATGAATTTGACAGTATTTGATAAGGTATTGGAAAATGCCTGGGATATGGATGCTGTAAAATTTCTCAGGAATGCGGCACATTGGAAGTCTAGAATGATACTAAGGTGAGGTAAATAATCTCTGAATAGTAATAATTGAGAAATTTTTCGTTCCTTCTTTTTGTATAATTTTCTCTTATATTTCTAATCTTAATGATTATCAAATCTTCTGTATTTTTGATTATTTTGTACCTGTTTTATTACAAAAGCTCAATATGATATCAGCTGTACTTGGCCAAATGGTACCAGTTGTCGATTATCAAATTTCAAAGCAGTTTGGACACTTACAGGTCTTTGCTGGGCCATAAACACGGATCCAAATAATCCGCATTATATATCTTCAAGTGGTGAGATTTTGTCGAAGCAAATTTTAATTTTAAAGCAATTATTAAATACGATTAAAAAAATTTTTATCTCTCCGAATGAGAGACCGTTTTTCAAAAAAAGATACGAATTATATGGCTAAAGCAAAATTAAGATTAGATTTTAATCAAGCTCAAATCTTTTTTTCAATTTTAGGCTCTGATAATGGTCTCAGGTTATTATTAAATATCGAACGATATGAAAGAGTGGAAAGTTGTACGCCATACTTTCGAACAATGAGTCTTCCAGGATTAAAAATTTTAATTTATAATCAAACAGATGTACCGGAATCATCGCTTGCTGGTGTCAATGTTCCTCCCGGCTATACAATGGAGATTCCATTCAAGATGCAAAATGCAAGCTTTTTTATTATTATTATTAAATATTTATTCAAGCAAAAATTTATGATGGAAATTTTGTTGAAAAAAAAAAGTAAATGAAGATTTTGTTCAAATTTTGCATAACATTTGAATTGATGGAAACCGAAATATCTCAGAGGCATAAATATTCGGGTGCGGGATGTGTGGAAAAAAGCGAGAAGCATAAGACGGCAATGTTAGCAGTTGATGATCCAGAGAATATTCACACATGCGCTATTAGAAAATATTTGCATGAGATTGAACAGAAATGCAAGTGTTCCATGAGAAGAGCATATAATCCAAATCCAGGACGTAATTTCCTTTCCTTTCATTCTTTCCATCTTCATTATTTACATATTATTTTCTGCAAAGTAAACTTTCTTTTGAAGAATGATAAGAAGGTTAGAATATTATTTAAAGACTGAATATTTACATTCATTTTTTACTTCATCCTCAAATCGATCAGTTCATCCTTAATGCAATTTCAGCATATAGTTTCTGCAACGTGGATCAATATTTTACATGCGCATTACCCACTTTACAATTCGGTAAAAAAAAAAGCTTCAATCGATTCGGTTGTCTTTCACCATGTGATCAAATCGATTATACAGCTTGGCAAGATATGACTTTGCTGCCAAATAGTATATTTCCATCGTTGATTGATACTGCCGAAGAAGAAGATGTGGAAGATGTTGTCGATAACGATTACGATGACGAAAATGACGTAAGTACACGTTTTGTAATAGATTTACGTGGTGGATGTGGAACTGAATTTGAGATTTATTAATTTTCATCGATTTTTACTTTAATATTATTTGTTATGAATAATATTTGTTATTGTGAAAAGAGTTTTTTCAGAAGTTTTTAGACTGATTTGTTTGAAATTTAGATTTTAGATGATAATATTTGTGTAAAATGAGTGGATATTTCAAATTTAGTTTTAATTTCATAAACATCATAGTAAAGAATTAAAAACCAAAACTTTCAGACAATCAACAATAGAGTACACACTGGAATATTTATTTTTGTCAAGTTTAATTAAAAATTAAGGACACCCAATTTGAGTAACACGATTACAGGTCCTCCTACTTAGTAGAACTCGAATACTAGATTCTTGATAATTTTAGTTAATCAATTTAAGCTTTTGAAATTTGAAGGCGAACAACATGGAACTTCAACGTGATGAGCATTTTCAATGCGAAGAGAATCAGATACTGAGTAATCAGCAGGTATCAATGTAATATGCGATTTGAAAATAGCGCTTTAAACTATTTATTTTTTAAGCCGTAAAGAAAAAAATAATTTCAAGGTTAGGCAAATCAAACGTGCAGCACAACGTGCTTATGAGAAGCAGTCTCGATATCAAGAAGATATAAGATTGAGAACGAAACGAATGGTATTGAAGCTACGAGAAGCAACACAGAAGTAAGTTTCTCTTCATTAAATTATTTTTAGAATTAATAATTGACTTTAAAGATTACTCAGCGCTGTTCAAATATTCTATTTAATTGATAATGTTGTGTGGTAAAATTGAAATTTTCTTTAAAAAATATTGTTTAAAGTATTCTTCGTTCAATCGTTGCTTTAAAATATACCGATGAAAAATATATTTAATCAAATGCATTCTTAATCGAAAAAACTACAAGCTTACTGAGCTATCAGATAATAATTAAATTATTAAAATTTTGATATCTCAAAATTTTATTTAAATCATTTTAAAAATTATTAATTGTGAATAAAAATGATTCAAAAGTAAGTAAAGGCTGTTTATTTTAGATTGATTGACAATGGTTGGGGATGGAGAGATGAAATGTATCGAAATGCTTTCGAACGATTAAACAAATCGATCACATGCTTCAGCGCTGTACCTGCCAAACATGCCAAAATGTTCGCTGCTATTGAAAATCCACCATCGTCAACTGAGGAAGCACGAATTTCTGTCATATATCGAGTATGCTATCTTTAAATTCATTTCAAACTTTAAATGAATTTTCAAACTATTATCAAATACCAAATATAGTCCTATTTGTACGTTACATACATAAGCTTGTATTTTATTATGAATCTAAAATTAGATTGAATTCTAGATTCTGATTCTTTCCGCATCTATTTATAGCTTCTTGAACCAAACGAAAAAGATAATAATGGTGCCAAGAAATTTCATACTGTCGTACAACTTCGTGAAGCTTTTGGTGATCGTTTTGATGAAGTTGTAAAGGAAATACAAAGATTCGTTAATATTATCACCAAATTGTACAAAATATACAGTCCGTCATTTTATAAAGCAACGTTGGGTATTAATCTTAGACGAATGGATACTACCTTATTTTTGGCAAAACAGGTTTTATCATTAATTGATAAAGTTGAACGATATAAAATTATAAAACTTTCATCGAAAGAGAAGAAGCGGTTTAGTATTGGTTCGATCCTTTTTCTCACAAGATTAAACCGAATTTACTTAATTTAAGACAACTTATGTCATAATGATAAATTAATTTCAGTATGAATCAGGCAGGTTACAGCGGCGTGCGTGGGCAGAAAAAATGCAATCGCGAAATATGCGACATTTTTTTGATCAGGACTTTTTCGAAGTACTGTTTTTTTTATTTATATGGATTAATGAGTATTATTTGATAATTAAGCATTTCCAAGTATTCCTATTTAAATATAGTCATATGGGATGTCTTGCAGGATTGGTACAATCCAATGTTAAAAGACTTGGATGAAAATTTAGTGCGCAATATTGCCGATATGGTTGATGGTGAATTACCTAATTTACTGGCTGCTATCAATAATGGTAGAGGTTTGCAGGTGCTTAATCAAAACTTTTTATCTCCTATACAGTAATTCCATTTATTTCAGTATTAAAAAGACATAAATTTAAGTTAGTTGAAAATTATTTGTCCTTGACCTCCTACTTTAGCGAATTCTTGATTTATAATTTTCATGCCCTAAAATTCATTCTGAAGTGATGATAAAATGTTACAGATGGGTTCAATGCTATATTTTGGTGATACAGCAGCACATCATAAGGAACATTTCGGAGCATTTATCCGCGATATTATCAACTGTACTTTTGGTGATGTAAAAAATGAAAGTGTTGTCTTACTGAATTCATTCAAGAAAATGATGAGTGAATTTCAGGTACAGTGCAGTACAGATTTTATAGTAATGTACATATGTTGAAACATTTAAATATAGCAATTTGATACGTTCAGAATTTAATTGCTTGGTAGAGCATGCTTTAGTAAGCTTGATGAGCTTGCAGAATGTTATCTTAGTGTTTGCTGGATGGTAGAATAAAATTTCAGAAGAAAAGTCTCTATTCATTTGTTCATAAAAAGGTATTCAGGATAAATTTCAAGTAAAATTATATTCTTTTAATTTCTAGCATGAGTTAAATTAACTTCCGAAAATTTTTTACAGTCAGCATATTCAAATTTATACCAAAAAGAATTACCAGCCTATTTGGCCAACTTTGATTTTGGATCGGCATTTGTAGAGTAAGAATTTTCATAAAGTTCCATTCCTTATAGACGATAATAATCTTTCATGAGTAAACTTCAGAAAATATTTATAAGTTAAATGTTCTGCTTGCAATTAAATTATTTCTTGCTCTTAAAACATACGTTAAATATCACTTACATAAATTTTTGATTCATCATCAATTAATTCTAACATTCTTCAACTTCGTTCAAACTTTCATCGATCATTTCAGACAAAATTTTGCAATGGTAAATGTTTTCCTACATCAAATGAACATCGAAACATGGCGACAAGAAAGCACGTATAGTATTTGGAGTTTGGCGTGTAAGTTTACAGAGAATTGAATTTATGATTCGCTTTTGAAATTCATTGAATTTAGGATTTCTTAAGATTTCTTGATTGCAGGTGATGTAGGTGGTGCACTTGGTCTATTTCTCGGTGCAAGTTTACTTACAGTTATCGAGCTTATTTATTCATGCTGTCAGTACGGTCTATGTAATCCGGTCTGTTGTTGGCCGATAAATTGTTGGTAATAATCCCTTCCGGTTAAGCCATAAAATATATTCCTTTCTAATTCTACAATTGATTAAACCTTATTTATTTATTTCGATATTATGAATAAATAAATATCAAATAATGAGGTTCATATCAAAAAATACCGATAAAAATTCTAATAATTTGATTGCAGGAAAAATATAAAAACACATCCCGCGGATAAATCAGACAAATGGAAGGGGAAAGATAAATTGGAGGAGAAAACAAAACTTCTTGGCGTCACAATAAAACCATCTAAAAGTCCCATTTCATATTCACTCTCTACAAAAAGTGCTTCATCCGTCGAGAAATTGAATGGAATTTACGAGCAATTCAATAATCAAAACTCTTCGGCAACAGCCATAAATCTATCTGAGAATGATTTGTCAAAGAATTTATCTTCAAGCCGTTCGCCATCCATCAATTTCACTAATAATGACAATATTTCACCAAATGATTTTCCATTTAAAACAAATAGCATTGAAAAGCAAAATTCGATCAGTTCCAAAACACTTACAAATTTCCCGGGACAATTCTCGTTTGAATCTTTTTCATCCGAATTTTCCGATAAAATGGTAACACTATTTCAGCCAAAAAATGAGAGACAAACATTTGTTTAAATTCAAGTTTCAAATGATATAAGAAAATGCTGGTTTTGAATTTCAAATATGAAGTCTGTTGTCATTATTTATGTATATGGATAAGTAAACTTTTATTCAATACTCATTAATCAGTACATCTTCTTTGCAGGTAACTTTAAGCAAAACACATTTGTACATATTTTTTGCGTTCAGATCAGATAAAGCATTGAATAAAAGACTGCACAATTCTTTTTTGTTGCTAACATCAAAGCATATCTTAGTTTTAGTTCTATGTTGATTTTAAGAAAATATATTAAATGTTCTTATATCTTCTTCGAGTTTCAATCATTGTTCATTTATCAAAATCTAATTTGAAAGAAAAGTTGGTTCGGCTGTATGAACAAGTTTCATCCTTATTTGAAGATGAAATATTGGATGATAATTATTTTATTCGTTAGTTAAAAATGAATAAATATGAGTTTATTGACAAATGGCATTAGATTATCATTTTCCCTTAGATATGTATCCATCAATTTATTATTAATTTTTATAGTAAACATTAAACTTTTTTCGTCGGCGGAATGGATCTTCGGTGTTATACAAAAATGAGCGATCAAAACCAACCGTATCGTCATCGATTAGACAATAATCAATGGCAATACGATCATTCATTTTTGATTCCTTAGATGGTATTGCAGTAACTCCAATTTTAATCTGCAAAATAATCGGCAGTAGTCGCTAATTGCTAACATACACTTCTCACAATATCTAAATAAGGGATTCTGTGATCCTAATTTAAGTAAATGAGTATCAGCTACATTTGTGTAAGAACAAGACAGTCAAATTTCATTTTTTTTCACCGAATTAACAATAATACAGTTAGTTACTTATCTTTTGATAAATTTAATTTTTTTACTCTATCAGTTATTGCATCACTGTTTTTACAGGTAACTTACATGTACGGTAGCATCTTTTCCCAAAGTACCACAGGTAGGCTGCGCAATCATACGCTTGATTGCATTAGTCTTTAGAGCCCACATTATTGGGCGATTGTGTTTATTCTTCACGTAGATTGTAACCATTTCCGTAAAAGGATGCTTGAATATTATCTAAAGGAGAGAAGTGAAATTTTCAGTATTAATAAAATGCCAAGTGTTAAAATTGATAAAAAATCGATAAAATTACATATTCATCAGGATTAGTAATGAGAGTATCTTGTTCCTCTTTTGTCACTAATGCCGATGTTGCATATTCATTGGAATGCAGTAAACCATCTGCCTGAATACAAAATTCATGATTTTTCTAATCAAATTGGTCAAATTCGAAAATGAAAATTAAATGAATTTTCAAAAGTTTCTACAGAAATAAGCGAGAAACCTCATGATCCACTTTCTGGCAATCACCAGCAGGAATCGATTTTACACTATCATTTTCTGATCGATCATTTTCTTCTCCGGAATCTGATAGTATTGACGAATCAGTTTGTTGATCTTTATATATTCGAAATTCGTATTGTTCCTATTTGCAATGTTAATTGAAAAATGGAATAAATAAAATTCTTTTATATATCTCAATTTCTTCCAAAATTATAAGAAAAAATAAACTATGATAAAATGAGACGCGAATGAAACTGTCTTTTCTTCCTCTCATTTAAATTTTAACGGAAACGTAGTGCATAAATATTACACTTCAATAGAAATACCATACTTCACTAGAGGCGACAGTTTTTAAAGATCCATCATGAGTGTAAGAGGTATCCAAGTAAGCGGTCATCTCTGGACTACGAACCAATGAATATGCCGTTGTTAGGTTGTTATAATGCAGCGATGGAAGATGACTTCTGAATGGACTCTGTAAAAGAGATTTTCAAAATAAGCATCGTCTTGAATTCCTTTTCTAATAAATTTTATAAAGAATATATCATGATCAGTGATGATTTGAAACTTTGGATTATTAAAATTTCGATAAATTCATACTTCAGCAGAAAGCTGCGTAGCATCGGTAATTGTTAGTGCGGTATTTACACCAGTTTGTGATCCATAAGGCGAACTTGAAAAAGTAACAGGTGTTCTGGTGCCAACTATCGAATTACCAATTGAATTACGACGTTGTTGCTCTGTAAGACTTTTGGCGATATCGTGCTGATAAACGACATTGAAAAACAGTACAACAAGAAGGATGAATTTGCCAAGAAAATATCCAAATGCATCCATAAATATGCTATCAAATGCAATCAAAATTCCGTGAATTGACCAGTAGAAAAGTGTTGCCTTCTGAAAGAACGTTCATTTCAACTATGTTATATGCATTACAATTTTGAAATATTAACCTATCCAAACTTATTTATTCAAATTCAACCATCAATTTAATGACTCATCATCATTTTTTTCAGTCGCTTTTTTTTTGAATATATTATCAATTGCCATTAAATACAGCATAAAATTTTCTACTTATTCTGATAATCCAAAATTCCTCCCATTCACGTATCTATATCAAACATTAAGAATGATTGTGTTAGTGTATATTCATACATATCTTACGTAGCTTTCAAAACGTTTCAGACTTACATAAGCAAAAACCCGAGTTGAATGGTCAGAAAGTTGCCCGTAAGTAAAAATAGCAGCAGGTACGGTAGTGCATATATTGCATACTGTTTGAGCATATTCACCGTTAACGAGATATGCAGAGATGAGTACCGAACAAACAATGAAGAAATGACGCCAGTTCGTTCTTCGATTTCTCCCCTCTTCTATTACAACTTCCTTCTTTATATACTCTCCTGAATACTTTGCAGTAAGCTTATTTACGTGATGATTCGCGTAACAGATTTATACTCGAACAAAATGCCCTCAGTCACTTTCATCCAAACAACTCAACAAACTTCATATAAATATTGACCTGCTTGCATCTTCAACTGTTCCCCGCTGTAGTGCCTTTGATTCTCTACCATAGTTATTTGTGATTGATGAGTAGTGAACCGCTTAATGATTTATATAACTTCAAACAATGATTGTAAACATTTCAAATCTCCTTTTGTAGTAGCTGCATTCAAGAATTTGCATTTCATTAAATTTTTTTTTTTTTACAAAAAAGGAAAGAAAGACTCAAAGAAAGGAAATTTCCAGTACGTAAGAAAGTGGAACAACGAAAGTTATTTTTCTTCGAAATCTTATAAAATCTTGAAATCAGCTGCTACTTTCTGATGACAATATAATCTAATATGACAGATTACACGTCAAGATGTATTGCAAAATTCTCTTCTGCAAAGCAATAGATAAAGTAGCATAAGATGAAACGACATAATTGAGCAGTTTGTATGGTTTTTAATCGGCGTTCTTTTTTCAAACAATTCAATTAATTTATCAAAACAATTCAGTTCAAAGGTATAACAAGTACAGCATATATAATAGAAAAAAGACTAATATTATTACATTTTCAGGCCATCATAAATGGACAGATCTGAACTTTCTGTAAATTAAGATTCAAACTTCACTTTGACATTTTCTATGCATGTTAGTTTACAACTTTTATAGAATAAATCAATGAATTTAAGCTATATAAATGTCAATTATATTTGCATGTTGTTATAAATGCGCTTCACGGGTATCACACTGGAATGTTACATGCAGTGTATTGCCATTTAAGCAAATGTTACGATCTGATATGTTCTTGCTGAAATTTATTATTTATAATTGAACTCTTTAATCAACATAAAGTATAAGCATCTTTATTATTTCTAGTTAATCAAATTTTTGAATCATTGATAAGACTATTAATTAGTGATAAAAAATGAAGTTTTAATTCTGAAAAAATTACTTAATTTGGCTCGAAGCTTCTTCAGATGAATGCATTCGTTTAACTAAAGTGTTATTCAGAATCATGATACATTCTTCCAAACAACAGATATCAGATATCGTCATGAATTGTTCCTGATAACGCTGCACACGAAATACACCTTCTTCAGCACTACTAACATCTGCAGATTCAGAAATAGAACTAGAATCATTAATAAATAACAAATAATACGATCAACTTATCAATTAGAATCACTGATAAATCAATTTAACAAATTAAAAATCAGATGGAGGAGGAAATTTTGCTAAAATAAAAACTGGAAAATATTGTTTTCTTATTATTCAAATTGACTAACAATCAAGAAATCTCCACTCATTATTCGACCCCATATTAGAATTTGAGTGATCGGCAATAAGTTTTTCAATTCTTTGTCGTACGATGTCCAGTTCAGCTTCTGCTTCTACATAAATTTTACCGATTTCCATAGCTGCAAAGAAGTATTTATTAGAAAGGACTTGAAATTTTTAAAAACCTTTGAATTTCTCATGATATTAGCTCTAACGGAATAGTATTAAATATAGTTTCGCGATAAATAGAATGTTTTATTGCTAACTTCCGTATTCTGTGATATATTCCACTTAAACTAGAAATATTTCTCAAATTCAGTAAAGGAGTTAGAAATTAATAATTTAGTGATGAGAAGCAAAATTATACTGCTGATATTTGAATTTGTAAATATCTTGAAGATTTAAAATTTCGCTCTGATAAATCAGATAATTGCTGAAATGTTTGAAGATTTAAAATCACTCTTCATTTTGGAAGAAACATTATCAGCGAACATTTCCGGAGTCAATGAATCATACCAGCTACTTTGAGTCTTTCCAGATTATCTCGATTAGCATTGTATTCGACGGAGGTGGTCAATAGTACGGGTAATGAATAGCCTGCTGGAGTCGATGGCGCTTGACTAGTACTGACGCTGCGCTGTTGTTTGGATATTTTCCGCTGTTTCTTAAGATTTCCTGGCATATAATTGGATTTTTTTTCACGACGCAACATGGGAACCTATAATATCGATATTCAAGATGGTTGTAAACAGAAAATGCATCATCAAATTATAAGAAATGGAAATAAAACAAAAAAAAGTGAGAAGGAAGACGAAAAAGACTGAAATAGAATCAATGCTAAATAACTAATATGAATTATAAAAATAGAAAATACAACGCTGTTCTAAATACTCTATTAAAATTGAATTAACCTGGCTATGGAAGGTAATTTCAATGGTACTCGGTGCTAAAAGGCACGGTTCACCATCCACCTGCATTGGTATTGCTTTGTTTGTTGTGATGCGAGCATGAGAGCACTGTGCTATTCGTTCGCCTTTGCCACCCATTTGCAAAGCAGCATGAAAATAAAAATGAAAGTAACATAGGAAGAATGAAAAAAGATTAAAAGTGAATTTAAAAGAATGAGTGCGATTTGTGATTATTAATAATCTGACCGTCACGATTCTAAGATTTAATATTTCAATCTGTATGGTTGGTTTCCGATAACTTACCTACTCCACATTTTCAAAACTTTTTCTAAATTTAGATTTGTAAAAAAATACCAGTGTAGCAGTTGTGAAACCAAGAACCTCTAGCTTGCCATCACAGCTGGAAGATCGTTGTTTCTCCTCATCATCGTTACTCCACGGAACAGTGCCTCCCGCATAGTATGTTATATTAAGAAATAATATACAATGGAATTTGAATTCTTTAATTTTTGAAGTTAAATCAATTCCATCGCACTGAAATTCATAAAAAAGAACATGAGTTCTTTGAAAATCAAAAGTATGAAAAAATACGACGAGTTATATCAATAGATACTGGCAAGGACAAATCCATTCCTAGTTGGTAATTTGTTATATCTATTACCTCAAGAGTGATATATTCATGGAGAAGTTTCCAGGTTCGCTTGAACAAATCGATGGTACCCAGTCCACCATATGCTATTCGATTTTTCAGCCTACTATTCAACATTTGTGGATTTGCACCTGGAACAGAAAATCATCCTAGGACGATTACAATTACAAAAAGTGATTATCACGAAAGTGAAATCATAACCTAAAGGTTGCTGCACCTCTTTTCTCTGGAAATCAACAAAATTAAAAAAAAGAAAAACGAGGTTCACTGGAGTTAAAACCAACTTCTAGAATGGTGAAATTGCAAGGCTACATGAGCATCGGCTCCAATACTATAATAATTGTTCATCACTGTTAATGTTAGCATACTCTGAGCAGCTTTGTCAATTTCATCCGTCTGTACACTTGATATTCGCAAATTGGCCTCTACATTTATATTCCACCTATAATTTAAAATTCATAAATGATTAATTAAATTTAATAAATCCTTTTCGTATAAATAGAACGAGTTTTGAGCGCTAATTTGATCTCATATTCACGTTTAGATCACTGATGATCGATTACCTTCAGAATTTCTCAGTTACCTTTTTTGAATGAAATGGAAAAAGAGGACTAACCTATCGAGATATGTAACCGATGTTTCATGAATAACAGCATTTAGAAGTTCTGCTAATGGTTCATCGCTGAACGAACCACCCCAACCAAGACATCTGAAGAGTATAAATTGAATTAAAAGTGATAATAATTGGAATGAATTAGATTGAGCGAGATTAATCTAAATGATTAATTAGAAACATCAGAAAAATAATTACCTGGATAAATCGTTGCCTGTCCCTAATGGAACAACACCAATTGGGGGATACTTCGTCCAATTCATCTAAAAACAATACACTTTAAATGGAAGCTTTAAAACTGAACAAAAATTATAAAAGAAAGGAAGCTCGAAGGGTGAAGGTAAATCAAAGGCTTATGTTCGATAATAGGATTTTAAATTACTTTGCTGTATAAATTTTTTTAAAAAACTACTGAAAAGTTTTTCTTATTTCCAGTTCATAAAAAATCTGCAAAATTATAAAGCAAACTCTGTCAAGGGTACATAAAATCCATCCGACGGTGCCATCGCCACCACAAACGAGCAGTCGCAAACTGTGTGCCACTTTTTTGAACATACCAAGTCTAGAGGAATTTTTGAAAATCAATTTCTTAAAAAAAATTAATTTCATATTTAAAAAAGTTTAAAAAAACTGAGAATAAGGAAAAACGTCATACATGGATAATTTTTCCGTACTTTTATATATAAGACACTTTTTTTAATTGCATAATTAAGCCACGCATTAAAAATAACTTAATAAAATTACCCAAATTCAGGTCCTTTCAGTGCAGTAACATCGAATACCTGACGTGGATTCAGAAGCCAACAAAATGTGTGCAGCAACTTCGAACCTTTGTTACCACCTGATTTTGGATTTACAAATACAAGCAAAGGTTGACTTGGAAGCCATGTACCATCATCTAAAGGTATCGGTCGTATCCTAAACAGTCTGCGCTGAAATAATAAAATTTCAGAGGATAATGATTGGTTATTCATAACATTGACGTAGAAGAAAATGCATTGTTAGATTTAGGAAAACAATATAAAAAACTTATGTCTTATGAAACCAAACAGGAATTGATTACTATATGAAAGATATCAAAAACAATTTTTTTCTTGTAAAATCACTGAGAAGTACTGATATCTAAAATACATTTAAGTACGATCAAGATCATTCATACTTTTTTTCTTTTCGCAACTTTCTTTCTTTTTCTTGTTTGGATTGGATTTGAGTATTGAATCCATGTCGGTGGCACGATCACTTCTTTTAAATCACCGCGATCACATGATCTCTCAAAACATTCTGATGAGAAACATTCTACTTTGTTATGATATGATCGCTTGCACCATGAACAAGTGATCGCGATTATTTCCTGTAATTAATTATAACTACTTTCTAATTATTTTCGTATTAATTACCAAATTAACTATTTTTTCAAAGGAGTTTTCCGTTTCATTCTTCCAAGAATGATTATTCTTACTTTTCATCATTTCTTCCTATGTTGTTCTTAACTTTATAAAGCATCGAGAAAAAATTAGCCAATTCTGAAATATTTATCTTTGCCTACATTTAAACTCAAAAAAATATATTTTGCAACAGCAATCATGCATTCTTCATTAAAACATGCTCTGGGATGAGATATGATGAAAATTGAATCATTTTACAATTTGGAAAAATCTTTTAATATATATTATTTATTTCTAATCTACTGTAAATGCCAATCAAGTAATTGTACTACCTAATAAAGTAAACCTAGTTTGTTCTGAATCTAACAATTTAATCTAAATTCCTCGCAAAATTTAACATTAAATCAAATCACGAAGTGATGCTTAAAAAATGAATTTTCATTTATTACATAAGTAATGTCAATCTTTGCACCAAGATTACTACCAAAACCACTCAACATACTTTATCATTCTTTATTAATTCATGTAATTGTTTATTCAACTTAACAAATGACATAATCTTTTCATTAGAACCATAATTTTAGAATCAATGCCATCCATAAATGATTTGCAGCTTTAAACTTGCTTTATCATGGAAAATTTTCTGCTGAAACGATTTCCCACAACGTAGGCAACGTCCTTCCTGTTTCCACTTATGCACCCAGTGATGCTCATTTAGTGATTTCTCCATAACACCACTACTTGAAGTAATTTGCTTTTTTGCTGTACCTTCTTCGTGATATGTTATCTTGCATTTCACATGTAACTAAAGAGAAAATAACATTTTGTGTGATCTTTAAATCGAAGTTTTTTAGGTAAATATGAAAAAACATAAAAATGATAAGATTTTTTAAAGTTTCTTTAATAAATAATTTTATAACTGCTCGTGTTTAGAAAGTAACAAATGAACTTTTAGTGGAAAATGAGTACCGGAAACTGACCTGTCGTAAAAGTGGCAAGCATGCTGTATGCACAACAATATGACATGCAGCACAACTTCGCTTTTCTCCAACTTTGCGGCAATCTCTTTCACCTGTAAAGTGTTACATTTTTTCCATTTTTTGGAATTCTGGATGAATATAAAAGTTATTTAGGAACAAATTTCTCATTAAATAAATTCTTTTAACCAATGCAAAAGTAGATAGAGATAATATTCTCATTCATAATTGTTTAAACAATTTAGCGCTAATATCGTAAGTTTCCTTAGAACTTACGTCATCCGATGAAAGAATGAATTTATACTTTAACTGTTTGAGACTTTTGGATGAATGAAATTTCACTGACCAACATAGCACTCCGTATCTCGTGAACTGCTTGCCATAGTATTTGGTCCTGATGATGGTACCCAAATATGCTCGTCCGCATGAATCTGAAGTAATATATTTCAACATAATATTTTTTTATCTCATTTAAGCAAACATCAAAAAATAATAATCAACATTAAGAGAAATGATACGCAATATATTAATTCTCAATATTACGATTCATTATGGATTCCGATTAGTTTTAATCATAGTTAAAATGAATTTGGTGCTTCTAAACAATTTCAACTAAGAAGTCTTATTATAGTGATTAACCAAATAATCATATTTGTACTATAATACCTTAATAACTGCTAACCTTGAGATCGAACCAATAATTCTTTGTACGATGCTTGTATAATGCCGTTGAAGTACTATGCAGTTGGGATGAGTGTACACTAACCAATCGTTTAGCTATTACTGATTTAGCTAATGCACGTCTGCAATAAATTAATTAGATTAGTAATATTATTCATTTTCAATCATAGAAATTTTTACCTATTTGTAAAATTTTTGAAAGAAATATAAGTTTGTTTAGTAGTATGGCAGAACTCTCTTCCGAAAAATGACAATTTTTAAAATTTTAATAGAATTTTTTTTTACTCTGCACAGTATCAGTTTGAATGATATACAACTGTTTGATTCAGTTTATTCTCATGGTGAAAAAATCTCCCTATGATTATCATAATTGAACGATGCATAATCGAAAAAATGAAAATATCATGGCCATGGAAAATTGCCTTGCATTTATGCCGTAAATAAGTGGCTATTATGTTACTGTAAATAATAATGGACATATGATATGAATCGTAGAGGATTTTGACATACTACTGTTGAGAATCTTTTAATGAATTGCAATTTATGTGATTGGTAAAGCTGTACATTTTATCTTTCACTAGGTGAAGCCAGAAAAATACGAGAATTAGAAAGAAATGGTAACTGTTGGATTTGATGAGTGCGATCAAATATTTTAGAAGGACTGTTTGAAGATTGACTGATTCTAATGAATTCAGAAGTATCTTCATGATTAATGTATACAGAAAGTGGGAGAGAATCGCGCAATAATAAAGTGGTTTATGTTTATCTCACTTTTAATTCAATAATTATAGAAACTGGAATAGATAATTGTAACATTAAATAAACTTCAATCTATCTGGAGCACAAAAAATTAAACTTTCAAAAAAAATTTTTTTCCAAAACATAAAGTATACTGTAGGGACTTGAATGATGTGTTATTTGAACGTTAAAAAAATTTTGGGGAAAATTACTTCCATGTTCTGGAATGATACTAAATCATCCTTTAAGCGTTTATGAAAGATGCGATCTTCTGCCTATCTGCTAAATTTTATGGAAAATATTGAAATAAAAGAAACTATATAGTAAATGAAGTATTTCCACTTATTAGTAGTTAAATCTATTGACTCGAAATAAACCAAAGAAATATATTAGGTCGAGATGTGTAAGACAAATATATTAGATTGAGATATACCAGGTAAAAGAATATAAAAGTAGAACTGTTTGTTCGCTTCTTCCTTTCATTTATATTTCTAATTACTTCTCTTTCTGCTTCATCAAGCATAAAGCTAACAAGTAGTCTGTTATAAAAGAAATTTTCCATTCTTCATTATTTGAATATTTTTTTAACAACAGAATTTCTCTCCTTTTTCCCAGCAAAACCTCAAGAAGTTAAAGTGGCGAGAATTTTATGACTCAAATGATATATATATATAAGTATACATATATTCCCTTAGCAAACTAAAAAAATATGAATAAGCAATGGATAAAATATTAAGATAGGAAAAAAAAATAACGAAAAAAGTTTTAATTACACCTAATCGACTGGACCTGTCAATTTCATGAGGCGTTAACATGTCACTCTTATAAAATTTCGATAAGCGATCATTTCATTCAATCATTTCATTAACAACAAATATTTAAAAAAAATGAAATAGAAACTATGGCTTTTTAAGATTGCATACTATGCTTTGCATATAAGCAAACTTAACAGAGATCTTTTTTATATTATCATCAATTATTGAAAGTTGTTACACTCAATCCCAATCCGAGACCGTATGTTAAGAACATCAGATGCTCAGTCCATTTTCAAATTTCACTCATTATAAAAACTTGATTTATAAATGTGCATATTTATTTTTCCAATAAAATAGCTGTTACATGAGCCTAAATGACAGTCGTTGCTATTACCATTATTTATGACTAATGTTCAGTTCTATCATTAATCATATTATCTGAATAATTGAAGATATCTAGTTATCATTTTTTGGCTTATATTCAAGAAATAATGAAAAAAAAACTTGAAAAACATTATAATGATACAGAAATTAGCGTTATTCAAATAATTATTCCATGTGAATGTATTTTTTAAGTTGTCATCTTCGATTTTTAATCAAACAAATTGTTCAGCCTTTAAAATTCTTATCAGTTAAACTTCATCCCAATGTTTTTCTATATATTTACCTTTTTTCTTCTTACTGTTTGCCGCTTAATTTTCACCTCGACAACTTCTTCATCCATCAAATCATTCATTGTGAATTTAACATTTATTCAATTATAACTGCTATTATTGTTTAAATAAATAAATAAACCAATTAATGATGTTGAGATAGTCTCAAATTTTTCTCCCTGTAATTCTTTGTTTTCTTTTTCCTAACAATGTGAACAAATAAATTTCGTTACTTTGAAAATTTCTGCATTGGCAGTTTGCGACATCGTTGCTTTTTCCTACCTGTCTCTTCTAATTTATAATTTAATGACAAAATCACTTTGATTTGCTTAACGTGAAAAAATGATTTTAGCCTAGGAAAATTAGCCTCTTCGTTTTCATTTATTGAATTTTAAAAATTGCTCCGCTTTTATATCATAAAAGCAAAGCATGTACTTGATTTTTAACCTTAAATTTGAAATACTAATATGTTTTTGGTGAAACAATCCTTTAAACATCATAAGTTAGTCTTTCAGAATTTTATAATTAGTGAAATCGTAATTATATCAAACGTATTAAGTGAAATGAAGAAAATTTCATCAATACAAAAATCCTCATTGAATGTATAAAAATTAATAAGCAATAGAGAATTTTAATTGGAAGTAATTAAATTGAAACAAAATCGTTTAATTGAAATCAAACAAAAAACAGTCAATGAATAATGAAATGTTAATGTGTAGTGAAACATGAAAAAGAATATTAGCTTGCATTGAATCTCATTAGCTTAGCTATTTTCAAAAAAAATTTAGAATAAAAGTGGCAATGATAAATCGTACCTCAACAATTTTCTTTTTTCGTTATAACAGTTAACAATGCAGTGAATGACATTTTTTGAAAAAGGAAAAAAACGAAAATTATGAGAAAATTTCCAAGTACTTATCAAAAGTGGTGAGATAGCAAAACCGATATAAGTTCGATATCTGAAGTTTGAAAAAAAAATGTAGACTTCCTTGTTTCTCATTATTAATAACTGTGATCTGAATTTGGATTTATTTATTTAATATAAACTTAGCAATTCGAAATTTAACTGAAAAATAAAATAAAGAAATTATAAATTTAAATAAATGAAGACATAATGAAGATAATACATCTAGCAGACGAGTTTTTTCACGTCTTGCTTATTCCATATTTCAGAAAAATTTTTAATCCTGAGATAGAGGAATTATGCAAAAGCAAATTTCACAGATCCTTTAGTGAAGGACCTACCATTAATTATTAAGTTCAAAAAAAGAGAAAATAATTCTATTATTAGAAACTGGAGAAATTTGCTAAAAAACAGGATTTGATAATTGCTAATGAAATGCCACTATTTAATTTAAAGTTACAGCAAAAGTATATATCATAGCAGATACTAAGCAAAATCAGTGAATAGAATGAATACTAAAAATTTCTTAAGTTTAATTCTAGTGAATGCTCATAGTTAATTGTTAATTACCACTGTTTGATTATTGGAAATTGGGTTAGAAAACCGAATAATTGAAACGCATGAAAAATCCTTCATTTTCATCCTTCTTCCATTTTTCCAATTTTCTTGATAAACTCGTTTAAATTCTTTGCCTATACAATATTTAACCTTAGCAATTTAAAAAGTCCTAAGCAATTTAAAGTAATCAGTAAACAAGAAGAGAAATTGAAAGAGTTAAACTTCACTTATTGATGATACGAATGCTATCGTGAAGCGAAACTTTGCAATTGGTGTTAAACTTCTGAGAATGAAGTCGTCTGGAATCGGTACAATGTACACTCGATATATCCGAATTTGACCATAACCGGATTCTGTTCTCCCGTTTGCTAAGTTTACGTTCTCGTAATGATGCATCAATGAGACAATGAAAGCAATTCAAACCAATATGCAACGAATTAGGGTATTTGATATTAGCAGGTAGTGAGATGATACTTTTATCATTTGAATCATGTCCGTGTTGTAAAGCATTAATTCGTTCACGTTCATCTAGGTCAAAGGACAACGATGAGCCTAATGGTCTTTTCGTTATCTTTTTCTGCATTTTTTCAAAGTGTTTCGCAAAAAATGAAACAAGCAGATGAGGTCGTATGTCATGTTTCATTCGTGAATTTGCATTCGCAATATCCGAAATACCATAGATACTGGGTAGATCAATTGTTTTAGCACGGATTAGCATTGCTTTCTTCTGCGTTTTAGATGGTAATAAATTATGGGAATGATCGGTGGAAAAATAAGTTCGTGATAGAGTTAATTTGGTGGAACAGTTTGTTAAGGATTTTGATATCCTAGTAATTTGCGAATTATTATTTGTGGCGAAGTTACAGGAACCAGCATCGCCCTCTCTTGTTTCAGCGTTAAAATTTCCTCTTGAAGGTTTTGCCGGAACATGAATGGGAATAGGAATGGCGTAAGGCATAGAGTATCGACGTTCTTCCATTCTTGATAACTTAATTCCGGATCTAACATCTAACGACCGGATATTAGGAATCAATCAATTATCATCGGAAATGTATTCATGGAGAAATATCATCAAATGTGTGTGCGATACAGTCGATCAGTTCTCAATCAAACAATACTGATTACTTTTTTCAGTGAATTCTTCTATCAAAATCAGATGAAGAAAAATTGGAAGGACTGAAATGATACGTGAGGTGTTAGGATAGGAAGTGGAAAAAGCATGATGAGAAGCTATCTATTGGAATTAGCGGAAATGCCAGAGCAAGTTTGCCCTATCCAAACATCACGGCTACAGACACGGGCACTACTGTTCCTTCACAGTGCGGTACGAGCTGTGTGTACCGGGCGGGCGCAGCGTAAGCGGGCGCTATTTGGTGCGCTGACAGACAACATCAACCACGATAGGATGGCATGGCATGACGCGACGTGGCGTGACGACAATGACAGAGGAACAGAATAGTGTAGATTAGAATAAGCGTTGTATGTGAGAAGAAGACAACCGGAGATGGATGTGTGTCTGTCTGCGTGGCGTTTGTCTGTGGGTGTATGATCGCGGTGCCGCTGGTAGCATTGGGCGGTGAATGCGACGATGGACGGATGGGTGGTGGAGGTGGTAGCAATGATAGCGGGTGACAGAGAACGGGATGGTGCTGGTTAACAATTGAACACCGAACACTTCCTTTTCTCCGCTGTCCCACCCGATCCCCTTATCATATCATTTTTCCCTTAATTGCGTACCTTTCGGTTTCGAGTAATTTTGTTTCCTCTGACTATATTTATATTATTTAATCAGGTGATTTTACTCTAATCATTTAAATATGATATGATAAGCATTTCTCCCACTTGGTACCTGATAAGGCGATCTGGTGTTTCGTTCCATTGATCAACGCACGATTAGCAGTAAAATATTACTATTATCAGTGGTGATAACATTATCATTAATAGTAATAGTTTATTTAGGATGACGTGAAGAATATGAATGAAATGGAAATATAATCGATAAGCTAAATACTAAATTTTGATAGAGAAGTTGTGAAGTGATATTAAACTAACACTAATTTCATCTTCCATCTCATTTCGATGTCCATTTTTAGGATTTCATTTTTAATTTTATCCGAATTTCTAATAATGGTTAAATTAAACAGGTGATTTAAAATTTGAATTAATTTCTGTAATATTCAATGCAATGTAATCTATTTCCTTTACTTTCCAAAAAGTATCCTGAAATGAAAACTGAATTGAACTTATAATAAATGGGAATTTTTTTTTGCTTCTGGTTCTCTTTTCACTTTGATTTCTATCACTATCATTGCTAGTGATCATTCATTTGATAAGAAATAGAATCGCATCAATGACATAAATGAAATCACATGAAGTTGTCACATAAATGAATGAAATTGAAACTGAAAGAATTCTCTAGCAACAAGATAACGATCAATCAGCGGCTTAGAATTAGAATTAAATTAGAAATTAATAGTCATTTATATTTACACTAACGGCTCTTTGTGAAATTGTAAAATGGACAAACTTTTTGTTTAAACTTCAATATACTGATAGTAATATGATTAAATGAAAATTCATGAACCTTTCTTGAAATTTTAAGGATTTATTATGGTGAATGTTTCCAGTTCTTCTCTTACTAAAATTAAAAACTATTTAGCAATACTTATTACTTTTTAATGTTTCAACTAAGTTTTCAGGCATCTGAAGGATTATTGCGCCTTGTGGTGATGTGAAGAGAAATATATATTGAATGATGAGTGAAAAGTGTGGATAAAATGTTTCCCTTATTTTCTTTTTTTGGCGGAATAAACGATATTTCTTGTTATTATAAAACAATGAAAAAAATTATGATCAATCATGGAGACCTTAATCATCTCTCATTTCTGAGGAATTCCATGGAAAATTATTCGCTAATTGTGCTTTGAGAAGTTTTTGAAAAAGTAAACTTCTGAAACATGCCCCGTATTTCATCTCTGCCAAAGTTCATTGTGATACATTTAAATTCACTTTTCTTGACTCTTAAAGTTTTCATAGAAAATTATGAAATTGAGGAAGAAAAGATTGAAAGTTTAAAAACACCTCCAATGTTCCGATAATCCAGGAAAGATTTCTTTCAACTGTGCACTTCGAATTTCCAAGTTTGCAACGGATAATCGCGAATGGTCATTAAATTCATCATCCAAAATTTCATCGCTAGAGTGATTTTCACTCAATGCTGCAATACAACTTATTAGTTGATTTGTTTTTATCATCATTAAGGATCATTAGCAATTTCGAGTGGTGTGTTGATTAAAAACTTCAGTAAAATATTGATATTATAAATATCATGCTTTGACATACAATCATCGCCAATATAACTGATGAATGAATCCGTGGAATAGCTGCTACTTGTTGAACTAGTTGAACTGAACCGTTCTTTTATCACTTTATCCCGTGATATATCGTCACATGAAAGGCCAAGTTTCATCAGGCTTACATGAATACCATGCCAGGTTGCTACTGCACCAATCAATTGATTTGAAGTTCTATTCATACTCTGCAATTTTTATCGATCAAATCTCCAAATATCATTTTCCTGTTTAAATCATCCAAAACCATTGAACTATTTAAATTCTTATAATTGAAATAAAGAATTAGGTCTGCTTTGCTTCTCAAGAACATTCCAATTTGATGACTGATTTATGGTAATTATAAAACTATGAAAATTGACAAATTCGCTCAATATTTCAATTCTATAATCATTTAATGATAAATTGAAAATGGAAAATATGTCAAGGATGAAAAGACTCGATGATATATTTTAAAAACGTATCGGATATTGACTGTATCATTCCATCATTTCTCATTGTAAATATTTGTTTTGATAGTTACACGGATGTTATCATTTTTAATTTCATTTTTTTTGTTCTATGATGTGAGTTAAAATTGATTCAAACAGAAATGCTTTATTGCAATACGATAAAATTTATTGCAAATTAAGCCTTTCGCTCAAAAATCGAAGCTTAAAGGATTTTTCAATGAAATAATTGCAATTTAAAAAAAAAGATTTTTAAATGTATTTACATTTTTTTTTCCTTATATATTATGATATAGTTCAATTAACTTTTTACAAGAGTTAATCAAAAAAAATTCGATCTTTTCATACAATAAAATAAAGGAGGAAAAAACTAACTAACCAAATTCAAATAGTTTTCTTCAGTGATACTCTCTTGAAGATCCATTTCTGCTACTGTAATTTCCAGGCATTTCAGAATTTAAATTTTAATTGAGTAAAAGAGATTGAATTTTAATTAATAGCTTATTAATTAATGATAAATGGATACCTTCCTTGTACTTTTTCCTTTGAATTGGTGCGCTCAATGATAATGTTCCATGTCGGAAAAATTTTTCACGTTTTTTTTGTGCATTTGACATCATTTGATTATTCCACTTATAGTTCCGGAATTTGATTATTCTACTATTAGTTCCGGAAAAAAGAAAGGAATTATCGGTGAGAAATGAATTACAAAAATATTCTATAAATTGATAAAGCTTAATTTTCATTGGAAAACATGAGAATTTAATTTTTTTGGGAAATATATTTACTTAGTGGAAGAAAAGAAATTGAACAATAACAGTAAACAAACACTAAACTGATGTTAGCGATTGATCAAAAATCACATGAGGTATAATCAGATATATAATTCAATGTAATGTCCAGACAAAAAGTAATAATTTAATAGGTTTTCAGTTTTTTCTAACCTCTGATTTTAGCAAACATGGTGAACGATGAAATGACATGAGAACTTATTCGCATGATCCAAAGATCACTGATAAATTTGATAAAATCTATTCGAATATCATTTTTATTTGATGGTACAATTAATTGTGAGTTCATTCTTTTGAAAAAAAAATAACATTGCCAAATTGAAAATAACAAATTGGTTGATGATACTGTAGCATTATAAAATAGGAGGAAGCATACTAATCAAGATGATTTTAGCTATCCGATGCAGAATTCTAAGATCGACTCTTATTTGATTCAAGTTAATTTATTTGCTCGCTAAAATTTTTTTTTAATAAGCCCTAATTTTATACTTCATTAACTCTCATAAAGTTTATAATTTATAAACTTTTCGAAGAATCGAAGAATATTGATTTAATCACTGTAAAACTTATTAGAAACTATATGGAAGTAGTGAATTTTATACAACAATGCCTTTCTTGATATTTCGGTCCTTTTCAACACACTTTGTCCGGTCTTCTGGCATGGAATACCAGAATGGAGGTAAATATATCCTTTATTTTACATCTATTTCAATTTCGCAAACTTTAAATCCCTACGAAATTTCACCATATTCCACGGAAAACTATTGGATCATTTTCTATCATAAATCAAGTCTGCAAAATTTATAATACCACAAGATTATGTTATTCTATAAATTATTCTATAAATCAACTAAGATATTATTCTATTATTCTATAAATTATATTATTATATAAATTTTCAAGTTCAGATATTGAAGTAGTATTACTAAGAATTGGAAATTACTAAGAATTGAAATAGTATCACTAAGAATTGGAAATTACTAAGTATTACTAAGAATTTCTCTTGCAATCGATCGGTAACACTTTAGTGATTGAGTAGATCATGAAGTGATTGTTCTGAACGGTAAAGAAATCGAAAATTCGAAAATAATTACGAATCAAATTTGCCTTACTTTAGTTATATGATAAATGATAAAACATCTTTTATTGCTTATTTTTCAAATAGTATGAGAAGCTATTAACTCATTTTGTTTAAACGATCAAAATTTTTCAGTCTTCAATTGTTCTTTTGAATTTTTAGCACGGTGAGGAAACTTTGCAAGGATACAAAACTTGTGCAATTTGTATTTAATAGGAAATAGGAAATGCGTATGGTCTCATGATGAATAAAACTTCACGTTTATGATGATTGGATAGGATGATTGATTGCAAATTGTTTATTATGATCACATAAACAAAAAAATAATACCACCTTGAATGAACCTTGATAAAAAGTTCATTCGGGAATACTTCCCCTCATTAAATTCTTCTGGCTACACAAATAGATTATATATTCGATGCTGTGCGACATTACTTTTGTAGCACATATGAATCAACTTGTTAAAGTGAAATCATCAATTGATCCTTGTACATTGCATCAAAATATTTAGAATACAAAAATTGATCAAATAATAGTTTTGTAAAAATGTTCATTCTCCAGAATGATCCAGAATGATTTGGCGAACTATTTATCGATCGAATTTCATTTTCCAGAAACTAATGACTATATGAATTGCAGTAAAAATTATTTAACTTTTTCAAAAAAAAGGAAATCGAAAACTTTTATTGTTCGGCGTTTATACAAATATAAACGAGATGAACCGATTTAGAGTAAAAAATAAAGGAAAAGGATATTCCGGAAGGAATATGTAAGTGAAAAGAAAACAGATGGGAACATTCATACTGATAGTTGTAAAATCGAAATGGACAGAAAGAAAATCCAAAACGCATTTCGCCAATTAGGTCCTTGCAGGTGAGAGCCATCCATTTCTTTGCTTCACTTCAGTAATTAGTAAAACGTTATTCCTGTCGAGAAAAACGTCATTCGAACCATTTCTCTTCCGAAAAAGTTTTCACCTTTGAAATCACGCAATTATTTAGTATGTATCAATCAATCAATCAATAGAACGAACTGCATGAATGATACGAATATCATCAGTCTTGATCTTCAAAGCTTCGTTAATCAGTGAAAGTCACAAGTCGTTCAATTTAGCTCAATTTTATTAATCTCATTTGTCTTTCATATCCTAATTTCATTCAAAAAATGAGCACGTAGAATTCTTCTAAGTGATCTGAGAAATAAAAGTGTTTCATTGAATCAAATCTCGAAAATTTCTTAGATAAAACACAAATATACATTTCATATGTATTCCAGTTTTTAAATGCACACAATTTTTATACAGCCTATCATTGAAAGTTATTTTGGAACGAAAATCAGTTTAGTTCGATTTTGAAGTTCAGCAGTAAACAAGAAGTAATATTAGAACACAGAATATTGATATGTAATGGATGATTTCGGATTTTGAAAGGAAATCATGCAATGAATCACGCTCTCATCTCAATAAAAATGCTTACATAACACTTTCAAGAGATGAGGGTATTAGTTATGATAATGTAGATGGTAATAGCACTAATTCGGTATATATGATAAAAAATGACCACTTCTATATATTTTTTTTCATACATTATGCAGTGAAAATGTACAGTTATTCATAAAATGACTTTAATTTTAAAAAATGTGGGACGAAGAAAAGAAATACACTTATCCTTTACTGAAAGAAATGTGTTACTACGATTGCATTTCTGAGAGTAATAATGAAAAGCGAAACAATTACTGAAGCTTTGAAAATTATTTTCTGTGCATTACTTCTTACTCTCAGATATTAATATAAATTCCGTTTGTTTCATGCCAACAAAGAAGCTCAAGAATAAACTTCATAAAAAATACATTATAAGAGTAGATACTGTTCAAGATATGACTCTTTATTTTACAATATGTTAATAAACGATATAGTTCAAGCTGTTGTCACATAAATCGAGCAGATGCTAATCAATACAGTAGTATTGATAACATGACAAAGTGCATATCTACTAAAGCAGCCACCAGAAAATACTCTGGAAAAATAAGAGTAACTATCAATTCAAACGCATTTATCTACAAGATTTTATCCTCCACTGGAATTACATATTTATGACTCAGCAATATAAACAATAAACCTGGAGCTACGACTACAGTGACCCGAAAATCAGGTGCTGATAATGATAACGGTGGAAAACTGAAAAATAGCACAATAGGAAGTACAATCAATTAGCTAATCAAGCGTTTGCCCAAGCTTCTAATTCGGCCAAATCATCATCTTCTTGCTGTTTTTTGGTAGTAGTCTTCTTTGCAGAGACTGGAAGTTCAGCTGTTGGAGCTTCAGGCAAATTTGATACAGATGCTGGTGTCGGTCCAACATCTAGAAGCTGTTTATCAAGTTCTTCCTGCAAGCAAATTTAACTGTAAACTAGAAACTACCCACATTTTTATAAAATGCCAATCACAAAACATTTTAGTCAAAATCTTCAATTAGGTGGAAATGTTATCCGAGAGTAAAAAGTTAATGGGTGACAAATATGAATGAAATTTACGAACCTGCTCCAGTTTTTCCAGCTCTTTCAACAACTCATCTTCATCAACATCTTGACCAAAACCAACTGGGTTACTAATTGCTTCAGCAATTTCATTAGCAACTTCTTGTTGTTCCGCAATATCCTCCATTAAGTCATGTACCTGTTAACGAATTTTATTTTCCCACAACTAGCTAAGATATTTCGTGAACATATTCTACAGTTCTGTGCACTCTAGAGGCAGAGAATTTGATAATGATAACGATTATCAAGCCATTCTATTTATATCCTTTCACTGTGTCGCATAATACAACTTACCACTTCACTACAAAACTGAAAAGAGTAAGACCTTCCTGCGATAAGAAATCGGTTATAAAAACAACACAACAGATTCACTTGCCTGATCTACATCCATATCATTATGCGCTTTTTTAAGACTCTTCGCTGCAGTACCCATTACTTGCAACACTTCAGCATTTGTTGACGCATTTTCTAAAGCTTCTCGTTGGAATTCAATCGTTGATAAGACACCATCAATATGCTGCAACTGTTTCTCAAACTGCTTTTTCCTTTTCAGTGCATGCAAAGCCAATCGTTTGTTTTTCGTTCCATGTTTTTTTGCCGATGCAACTTCCTGAAATAATCCTATATAATACAAATGCTTCGTAATGCACTCTACACATAGTTTTAGCTCAAAAATCTTTTCTTGAACTTTTATAAAAATTATACAAAAAGTTCTACCTTTTCAGAAGCACAAGTAATATTAAGCATTCTCCAACAGCATTTCGTGTAACAGTGTTTACGCATTTCATCGAAAATTTTTCATGAAAAAAAGAAACAAGAACTCCTAAATTAGTTGGAAGACCTACCGCTTCTATTTTCTTCTCCAAAAACTCTTGCTTCTTCACCAACATTTCTTCGGTTTCCCGCAATTTTTGTATAGATTCCTGTGGAGTTGCTGATGGTGCCTGTTGCTTTCTACTGCTACCAAATATCTTTCCAAATACACTCATTGCTGAAAAAAATCAATTATCCCATAGCAGAAGAGATAATGAAAGGATACCACGCAGATAGTATCATTAAATTAATTCAATTATCAATATTAAATTAATTTTCAATAATTTTGCAAAGAAATTTCAAACACACTAATTTAATATTCGTTTACGTAAATATTTTAATGTTATTCTCCACAATTTTTACATGAAACAAAACATTTATGGCTGAAAAATAATAAACACTTTTAGTCTCATCCTGTCCGCTTGCTGAATTAAAAACGCATTTTGTTGCTATGTAAAAAGAAAAGCAGCACACATTCCGTGAATTATCCACCGGTTTCTGAGTGCTAATTTCATAGCGGTGGCGATGAAGCTGGACGGAAGTAGTTTTTGACAATTTTACAATATAACATACGACATTAATACTAGTCATCGAATAATCTCTGCTCTATATAAATCAACAAAAAGTCACAAAAAAAAAAATCGGTGGACATTCCTGATTCCTCTTCTCTCTTTACTAATTAATTATGGTTACAATACAATAATTTGAATAGAAAATTCGGTTGATGAGAACACCTCTACCGAATGACCAACATATGCAAGCGGAACGACTAAGAACCTCACTTCACTCTCTGACACACGACACCCCGTTATCGATGAAGTTTTGGTCTGTGTCCATTTCAGTTGTAGCGTTATGATACTTGAACTTGAAGCGTTCATTTTCAGAAAAGGTCTTATTTGTAATTAAGGGATCAAACTAGACGCATCGCTTCATGGAATAGTCATGATTGTTCTCTTACATTTGAATTGCATTATACTTTATTTCTTCAGATCTCTCTGTCAATTTCCCCATCAGTGGAGGAAAATGATAGTGGGAATAATTAAAGTTTACAAATTTCAGTCAAACTGGTGACTGGTTTGCACAGTACAATATGCTTTGATATAACATAATTCATTCGAGAAGGAAGGAATGGTGGAACAAAATGAAGTAAAAATAAAACTCATGACTGAACTGGCAAATGTACTTAAACAAGCAACATCTGAATTTCCATCCGGCGATGCACTCTCCAAGTAATATTTCTTCCTTTTTAATTCATCTTTATCTCTCTGTTAGAAAAACATATATCTTGCATATGAAGCTATAGTTTTGTTGAGGACTGTCTAGGCTGTCCATTAGTTTTTTTTTGTATACTTGAAGCAGCTTTAATTTTTAGAGAGTCCACTCAAATACTTTGTAATGCAATTGAAGCATTGTTCATTCATGGGTTGAAGACAGCTTTCTTTCAGAAGAAACCACGAAGCTCAAGATATCCTGAGCCGGTATGAATTTTTGCTAACATCCTAGAAATATTTCTTTTCCCTAATCGCAAAAGATTTTTGAAGATATTTTCAGAATTTTTGGCCATTTGTTAGCAAATATACGCATAGAGCAGTATTGGATCAGATAGCTGCATCGAATCAAATAAAAACAGAAATAGGAAAATCGCGGGTAAATTATGTTTTGTTTTCGTTGTAAAAGGAATTGTTCTTGAATGCTATATACTTTAATCTTTCATTGCATGATTGTGATGCGATTGTGTGAATTTTATATTTTTTACAGGCATGGGTCAGGATATTGCTGAATGATAACACAATAGAAAATTATTTAAATTTGCTATCGCATAATACTATCACTTTAAGGTTAGTCGGTGAACAGTGAATTATGATGAAATTAGCTCTTGAAACGAAAAATAAAATTTTATTTTCACGTGGATGAGATTAATTTAAGACCTCATTTAGTTAAATTAATTTAATTAAATTTTTTAAGTCAGATCCATAAACTTTAACTTTCTCGCCATAAATAGAATTTTTCAGCAAATTTTACGAGAAATGGGCTTTTCTGAGAGATACGGAACGCATGAATGTGCTGTCAGGTTACATGAAGGGATTGACAAGATTGACTGTCGAAGCACCCGTTAATAGCTTCTCTCTTAACACTTGGACTCCCACACCACTAATACTTTCTGGTTTGATAGCAGGAGAACCTGCAAGATGTAAGTTAAATTATTTTTGGCTCTTAGTTTCATTCTAATAACATTGACTCATATCTGAACAATTTGCAATTTCCGATCATCATTTCCGAGGCATACATCCTCCATTTTAGTAAAGCGGTTAGTAAAGTGTCGCTATCGTGGTGGTTCGTTAAACATGCTCGATGATGCGGAGCTTGCTGAAAACGCATTACAGTCCTTATGCGGCTTTGCAGGACTGTCTACTTCTTCATGCGCGGGAGATTCCGACAGTTAGTTCATGCTCAATAAATAGTTTTTCGATTTTTTTCCTAGAAAATTTTGTTTATAACTTGTGATATCTGCTCTATTTATTGCTCATTCTTGCCTTCAATGTTTTTTAAGCAACTGAACAAGACACTGATGTGGCCTCCGTTTATTCGCATCCGTCATTGCTTGATAGAGAAAGCGCTTATCTTCCAGCTCTAAATGCATCTATTAGTACTGTACTTTCAAATCCGGTTCCGGAAGATAGTATTCTAAGTTACGACCCATATGAGGTTTGGCAATTTTCTGGTAGTGTATTTGACTTAAATCATTTTTTCGGTTCATTCTCATTATTCAATTCCATTCTGTTCATTGGTGTAGAAAACGTCCCGATAACATTTTGCTTGAATCATGCTCTTCATTTTCAAATAATAATATATGCACACTACTGCACTCTTCAAATTTTGTAGAAAATAATAGTTCTCCATTCCAGATACGAGTAACCAGAGGTACTTGTCGCCGTATTAGACATTCATCTAAGAATAGCAGTGTTGAAAGTTCAGCGAGTTCCAGAAACGAGCCCGTATCAGCTATTGTTAGCGAGTCACACGTAGGTCCAATAAATTGCTAGGAAAATTCATGATAGAAAGATAAACAGAAGAGTAGCATTTTTTGATTGAAAATATGGCTATGATCGAAATGAACTATTAATTAACAGGAAAGTTGCAATTGATTTAACAATTAAATTTTTATTTTAAGGTGGAAATGGTTGTAAAAGAAATGGAAAATCTCGAAGAACTTCATAATGATCAGCCACAAACATCATCCTCAATCTACGCATCAAATAACGAAAGTAGAGAAAACCTGGACTACTCTGGAGCTTAGTAATATTTCGTTCTTAATCGGAATTTTTTGATTTATCATTTAATCTTTTTCTACATTAAAATTTTTATAGTCAAGAGAAGGAAAAAATGGCAAATACAAAAGAGCATAAATCGCCTATATTGGACAATGAGTTGTCAATTAGCAGTGAATTCACAGTTCACCAAACACCGGAAAATTCACAAAATGACGCCAAAAATTGGATCGGTAAATATGTCATATCTAACAGTTTTTTATTTTTATCATTATGGAATTGTAGTACATGCAGATAACTAAAAACAGAATAACATTCCTTACATTACAGAATAGTGACTACAGAGATATGAAGATATATGAGATGTTATGAATGACAGGGATTATTTATGCTTTTGTTTCAGTCGAAACCGATGATATCAAACCGAAACATTCTGTGCCAGATGAGTCATACAACGTTCTGTACAATCATTGTCCGATGATCTCAGTTGAAAATGAGCGCTCATTCACTGAATTCGGAGGCAAAATTAGAAGCATGAAGTCGTCAGATATGGAGCTGGTTGTTCTATTCATTAATTATTTTGAATCTTTTTTATTATATCCAGTTCTAGTTTTTTATTTTAAAAATTTAAATTATATTTAGGAACGCTCATTGTCCATGCAAGACGATTTGTGTGTATCAGAGCATTACAGTGAAGGAAATAGTCTTCTCGGTAAAGGCTGGATCGTTCATCATGGTTGGAAAGCTGGGCCGTTTGTTAGTCATTTAATAAAATGCATTCATTTTTCACACTGTTTTTATTGAAGATGGTATAATTTGGAGATCAGTATATTTTTAAACTTTCGCATTGAAGGATCGTAGAGCGTCAGCAATTTCTCTATCATCTAACACAGATTCTTCTCGAAATTTCGATATGGAAATAAGAAATATTCTTGATAGGACTTCGAATGAGGTAATTCAAAATTAATTAAGATTCAAGTTTTACAGCTTTTAATTTGTCGCTCATTGTTTATCTTCTTATCTTCCTAACGATTGATTTAGATCACTTTCTTCTTATATAATTTGATTTTACGTTTTAAATTTTTATACGGAAAAAATCCTTTCATTTTAAACTTTCATCTTTTTTATAAACGATTGAGAATCTTGTTGTTGCTACTTCTGTAATGTTCAGAATATCCAATAGATGCTTGTGCATTTTGCGTTATTTGCAGGTGGTGAATAATGAAGATAATGGTAGTTTTGGTGATGAAATTCCGGTATTTGAAGAAGGAAACGAATTGTTACAAGATGCTAGTGATGATAAGACATCGCTTTCTATGATCGATCAGCAAGGAGCTGCATCCTCCACGAAAGTAGAATCAGAAGTCTGTTTCTAAATTACTGCCCTTGATTTCTGTTCAATTTAGTATTATTTATAGCAATAATTACCTGATTTTTAAAATTAATTTAGATTGATTCTAATGGGAGTGTTTCTGAGTTTTCGGACAAAATATTGATTGATGCTTTGACAGTGATTCCCCATGAGAAAGGCCTTGATTCTCAAGAGTTTCGTTGTCTTTCGTGCAGAAAATCAATTGGTCCAACATTCGCATCATACAGGTTTCGTCATTTTCTGATTTTTTTGACTCAGTGCTAACGACCTTTTCATTGGCAGATAAAATCTTCCGATTCAATATACTATACGTACTCTACAGTTATAATTAGTAATATCTGAACTGTACTATTCGTCACTGATATAGCGACGTGCATTAGATGTCAATTTCGTTTTATGTATATTTTGTTTTTTTGGACTTTAATAAATTTATTCCAGAAAGTGTGGTTTCGATGAAAAATACTATTGCGATGGATGTTTCAGTAAAGGTGACGAAACTATTATTCCATCACGTTTGATTCGTAACTGGGATAGACATCCAAGACACGTTTGCAGAAGCAACATGGCTTTCATTGAAAACGTTAGGGATAAAGCGGTTCTTCGTCTCGATCAAATCAATCCTCAACTTTATGCGCACTCTCCTGCTTTAAATACTGTGAAGGTGCTTGCTTGTTCGCTATTTTGTAGGTGATGTTATTTTCAGTTTCTCAAGCTGCAGATGTTGTTTATAGTCAAATTCTTATTTCACGGAAAATTAAACCGTTGTCTGCAATAAGTCTCTTTTTCGAGACTTATTACGTTGGTTTTTCCCACTACAGCTAATAATTACTTTGTATTAGTTGATTAGATAGTAGTGGTGACTTTGATAATACAGAAATCAAAATATATCTTTATCTGTCGACGAAACTTTTTTTCAGTTTCTGAGGGAAAAATTATCGTTGTCAGCAATGTATCTACAATCATGTCGAAAATCAATTGCTGAAGATTTGGAGAGTCGTGTTTGGCCCAAAAATTATCTTTACAAAGATATCCACTTATATTCATTCACGGTACGCTTTTTTCATGAATTAATAAAGTAATTGATGAAAAATATTTTCAAGTTTATGGGTTAATGTAATGAGCTTTTCATGACAAGTGAAGTTAAATTCTTAGCAAATCAAGTCATTGTTGTGAGGTGCCGAGCAAAATGTTACAGTTTATGAGTTATTCCATTATGCCCAATTTTTCGGGGTATTGGAGTTATTTTTTTTTCAATGTCTTCGATTAAATTATAAGCATAATGTCTCATTATTGAAAAATGAGATTCCACAGCTTAATCAAATTTTGATTCTATGGAAGTGAGTTCAATATCCTATTTGAATTAAATAGTTTTCCTAATCTGCTTTGAAGGAATTTTTGTTTTTCCCAATACGCATTTGCTTTTCAGGATCTGTTAACGGTACTGTCAGGGTATATGGAAACCCATTTAAACAATTTATTAAATTTCACCACAGAACACATTCGACGATGTTTGCTGTGTTCTCAAAAAGGCTTTATTTGCGAAATTTGTTCTTCCGCTGAAGTAATATATCCATTTCAGTTGGAAATGACATCGCGAGTAAGTTCTGCAGTCGTGTTTTTGTTGTAGATAAATAATTTATTGAACTATTGAGGTTTACTACCTGTTGTTGAGTTTGATTTTTCCAGCAGTGATTTTTGGAGTTTATGCTGCTGTAAGTAGAAAAATTTATGCAGTGCATATAATGACATATTACGTGTAGTGGAATATAATATAATGTTTACCTCATTACACTATATCACCTTTAATTCAAGAAATAGATATTATGTTGACAGAAAATTTGGAATCTGTTTTTGAAATACTATCATAACTATAAGTGGTGTTTGGCGCATACGAATTTGCGAGATTTTAGTGTCTGGAATGTTTCTCGGTATATCATAAAAACTGTTTGGAAAAACAACGGTGTCCCAAATGTACTCGACGTGAGCGATACACACAGCAGCAACCGAATATTGGTTCCCAATATTTGCTTCTTGATATGGACTGACGCAGTTTTTATACATTCTTTTAAAATCAGTTGTTTGAGGTTTCCATATTCGGTTACACTTTAACTTTACTTGGGCATTAATAAGTCTGCTAATGTGAGATATTTTTAGTAGGTGTAATATTTTGTTTTTGTATTTTTAGTAGGTGTAATATTTTGTTTTTGACAAGATACAATTTTTAGTGTTTTGAATACCACTATACATTTTCATATATTAGAATTTTATACTTTGTGTATAGTGCTTTATCTGCAACGTTTAATGAATAAATTTATGTATGAAATTTATCCAGTTGATTTGTATATAAACTAAATTTGTTCAGGTTACTCTCGAAAAATCTAGGTAAAGTAAATATTGCATATAATCTCTATCTTTTCCCTTATTTCAGTTTAAATTCTGGGTGAAATGAACCAAATTCATTAATTTGTTAACTGGTATTATGCTCAGGAGAAAAAGCAAAACAATTCCAAGCATAAGAGATATTTGAATTTCTAAAAATTAATACCCCTGAATTGTTTTTGGAATTTACGATCAGTGATCTTAATCGTTTATTTAGGTTTCTCAATCATTTATTCACTTAACATGTTTGCTGCCATGCTATATGATGTCAGCTAATATTATTCTCGATTTTAGAATTCCGATATCTTTATAATAAAAATATGAAAATGAGCAAATGGACGATGGGCTCCAATATGTCGGTCACAAAATGGAACCCGTCACTGTGTTCCATTCATTTTATTAGTCATACAATATAAGATGGATTATGTACAGTTACATCATATAATCGATCGTACTTTTTAATGTACACAATTATTGAACGATAAAATTATCGCATTATATATTTGATAATTTTGTTGAACAAATATGAGAGAAGTATTGTACATTTTTAATGAATAAGCCATTGGAGTAATGATTTAGTTCATTTTTAAACTTTTTGATTATATTTGGTGCTAATTTTTCCTTTATCACTTTATTACATTTATTTATCAGTAAGTTGATTAATATCATTTTTGCAAGAAATAACGAGCTTTGATCATTGTTTAAATAAAATTTCAAACGTCTCACTTTGCCGGATAATTTTTCCAATTCTTAAGGCATACATCATTGGAAAGAAAATTTATCAAAATTTTGTAAGACTGACCGGTTGTCAGTGCTGAGAAGGACAACATTGTCTTAACTTCCACTTCTCATTTGCATATCTTCAGATCCAAAAGTCAGATCGAATCGAAGGATGAATTCAACAACGGATAGCATTGTGACTGTTTCCAGATCAACGAGTCTGTGTAAAATGCATGTTTTCGGAAAAAGATCCACGAATGCAATCCAGGTGTAGAATCTTTCAAACGTTCGATGCAGCCTGTCCATTATCGATGATTCGATCACCGATACCGTCTGCTTCTGTCGCTATTACTTAATGCTACTGATACATACATGATCTACGCTGTTGTCTCTCCTGAACTAAACTTTTCTCACCGGTATATCTGTTCTGTAACTTCATTTTGTCATCTCTTTACTATTCTATGGAGAGTACAGACATATACATACATCCTTACATATTACATATATTCTGTATGCGTCTGTATCTGTGTCTGTCTACATTTGCATCCATGCATGTGTGTATGTATATATGTGCAAATATGCTTTTCATTCTGATTCATAGCATTACCAATTTTCGACTGACTGCTTTTTGAATTCTCTTCAACCTCTACAATTTATGTCTTTATCATTTCCCTCTAAAAGATACTTCTAATCTAAGTAAGCATTAGTTCGTTCTTAAATAATAAGTCTATCTATACATCTATATATATATATATATATATATAATATGTCTATCTACATAACATTCATACATTATAATAGCTGTAGAAGCAAATGTGGAAAATTGATAAGAAATGATCGAAGTGCATTCTATGAATTAGCATCTATATCTGTATCATCAATGAAGTATTGTAGGTACAAGTTTAAGTTTAATCGATAGCTTCATTTCCAAAGCTTGAGCATTAAACATCCTTTTACGAACATTTCACGAGTGGAATTTAATTTCTTCCACTGCTTTCGCAAACATGAAACCTAATATTCTAGTGGATACGTACTCGAGAAGGTCAAACAGTGCAAACACTTCTATAACCCCAATCGATGATTCGAAAATGAAATCGTTTTCCGGAATATTTTTTTCTCCTGGATATTATCTGAGTTTTATCCAATGAAAGTAATAAATAGTTATGAGGACGACTTATATCAATCTATCCAATGGATTATTTTAATTTCTATTGTACTTTCATTTCTACTGTATCCATGTAAATATCATTGATTTACCTGTAACATGAGGAAGTTTCTCTCTTTATTATTATTGATAGAAGGAAAATTCATAAAGATAAATAAGCAGCAATAACACTTACTGCAGATTTTATAATGGTAAATTAATATACATCTTCTGAAGATAGTGACTTTCGTCATAATGTGATATTATCAAAATCAGTGATTAGCTCAATGAAATAGTGTGAAATCACTTTTCTTTCATGTCAGCAGGAAGTTTTGCTTTCTTTTTTTGTTGCAACATTAATTGTTGAAGTTGATTGCCTTTTTAATTTTATTGTATTAAATGATTTGAAATATTTCTCAACCTTTAGGCAATACTGCTTGTTTTTAACTGTACATCAAATTATTTTAACACGCCTATGAATAGATGAATGATGCAAAGTTAACGTTTCAAGTATAAATTTTCACCTTTAATGATATTTTAATGATCGCTTATCCATAACTATCCTTCAAATCGGCAAAATATTCTATCTTAGTTTTAATTTGAATTGGAGCATCAATTTCGACTGCAATTAGTCAGAGTGTTAACATATTTCTGCTAATTGACAATGAAATAAATTTTATAATCATCATAGATTGGTATAAATGTTTCAGTTAATAATATCAATTAAAATACAATGCTTTATTTGACATTTCATTATGTAGCATTGAAGTATTCTTCAGTTTCACAGAAATGATAATAATTCTTTTGAATAAATTATGAAGTGAAGAGAAAATACAAAATCATGAACAAAGTCATAAATTCATAGTTAACTTCCAAATTCTGAATATTCGTTATCTTCAGATGAAATAAGTAATTCTGAGATGCTAATTTCGAAAAAAAAGAAAGAAAAAAGGTAGTTAAATTGTCATTTGATGTGCCACCTTTTGCGATGATTGTCTGGCCGAGTACGCCCAGAACAGGTTTTCAGTGAAGGGAACGATAACGATAAGGATGACGATGCCGTGCTTCTGCTTTGTATGGCCGTACAGGTAGATCGGCCACACGCGGTTCAAGTCAACTCCTTCGCCTTCCTCGTAGTAAGAAGTTTTCCTGTTCCTTCCTCTCTCGCAAATCATCAACCAACTAAAACTATCTCCCCAAAGAGCTTTGTTTTTTAATCCACAAAAGATCAATGAATTTATATCTAATAAATAATTAAGGCTTTGGATACTTTATACTTGAACATCTAATTCAATAAATTTCTCCCTCTCTATTACAATATTATTTGTTTTATTCGCGGAGAATTTTTTGTTTTAAAAATTTTCACTCATACCAGGAAGATATAGTGATTAGATGAGTTCAGGTGTAGTCAATGCACTCAAATGATACTCCTTAAAATACTGAATTAAAATATGGAAAATTTGAAATATCGTTAATCGAAATTTCGTTATATATAGTAGTAAGATAAACAATCACTTCAAAAGTTTCAGTAATACGTAAGCTAATGTTTATTTCCTACTTTTCTTTTTTCATTTTCCTTTTGAAATTTCGCTTGAAAAGAAGGTTGGTATGAAAAGTGACATGGGATGGATGGAAATGAAGGAGACATTAATGTGGATTGCAAAGGAATGTCTTCGTCTCGTCATATTTTTTGTTGCTGCGTTTCGATTCCATGACAAGAGGTCATTAGGAAAAGAAAAGTATTCCCGAAGAGAAGTAATAAAGGTCAAAGTTATGAAACGTTTACTATTGTTCCACGTATACATTTAGCTTTTTCTTTTTTTTTTTTTTTTTTGCTCCTAAGAATTTTTTTTTTGTTAATCTCATCCACCTAATAATTTTCCGATATTCAATTCCATACTTTTCTCATTTCATTTACCTGTACAATTTAGTAATCAATCTATCTTTCAATAATTTTTTAATCTCTTCCAAAAATTTCATACGATCGTTGATTTAAATAAATTTTATTCCAAGTAAGACGAAAATTCCCGCGGGATGAGTCATCGTCCAATCAAAAAGTTCACTATCGTTACCTTTTTTCGTCTTTAACTTTCAATTTGTGTCAGAAAGGGTAAAATGATGCGAATAACTGATTGATGGCTATTTGGTGTACGGTAAGTTTTGCGTAGTATGTGGACTTTTATGAAAAAAAGTATGCGCAACGCTCTATTCTATAATATTTGCGTAATGTATAGATTTTTTTTTTCATACCTTTATCTTTTACCTATTTCTTATTCTGAAAACCTTTACCTCTCTTTTTTAAATTTTCTTTTTAGAATTATTATTTAACATCGTTTTTGTTCATTTGCAAAAATCTTTCTAATTTTGAATTACGTAATTTCTTCAAATTTTTTTGCGATCTGTCCCATTTGTTGTTTCAGCAAATGTCAATTTGTTTAATTGGAACAGTTGTTTGATATATTAGTCAGAAATTACTTTCTCTGTTTCTTTGAAAGAAATATAGCGCTAAAATTGAATCAATTTGAAGTCTTATTTTAATACAATTTATATGCATAAACAATTACATTAAAGTAATATCATTTTGCTAAGATTTATAGTATGAGTAAAATTTACAGTATAAGTTATTTATGCTATCACATGACGTGTTACATCAAATTACAAAACTTCTTGATCGTTGTAAAAATAATTTAAAATATTTCAGTATTTAATTCTCTCTATTGTTTATAAGTATTTTTTTTTTCAGATTGGTTAGAGAAGAGATTAGCAGATTGCTGAATCTCAATTTGATGAAAATGAGAAGATGACAAACAAAATTGTCGCTAATCATTTAGCTCTGAAGAAAATTTGCTTTTCTCTTTCAACTTTAACCTTTCCATTCATGCGAGCCAATAATTCCATCCCACCTGTTCATCAGAAATAATAATGCACACACTATTGGTGCGAATTCTGGAACATCGACAGCTTTCACATGCTGGACAACTGTTTACTATATCGGATTATGATGTCATCACCGATTTGGTAGTTAATCTTATAAAATGACAAATTCTTATTAAATTATAGATATTAAAGTTAATATAAAGCCCTGCTATAACAGGAAGCGTTAATACTAATTATTTCGATTGATCGTTGATCGGTGTTGTATGCATATAAATAACATTTGAAATTTGAAATTCCAGAAATTGATATTATAAGCATTTAACATTTCCGTTCACATTCTTATGGTCTGTTATTTTCTCTGACTTTTTTGACGGGTAACCGAAACGTTTTTGCAATAAAAATGTGGTAAATCTCATCAAAATAATGCTTTAATTTGTTTACATTTTTTGTTATTTCAATTTACTTCCCACTTTATCACTTATTTATACAATATAATTTAAGTAAATTGGTTCTGTTTTCCTAAAATAAAATTTCGAAGTTCACAACATTGGTAATCTTTAGATGATGAGAATGTAACTTGTATTATTTTTAATTTCAGCATCGAACATTGGCAAAAATCAAATCAATCTTTAATGCGCCTGATTACTGTCGTAATGCAAATGATCAAAGTGTGGTTGAGATTGTCTTGGCTCGTATCACTGCTGCAATTCGGTAGCTATTTGTTTTATTCTGTTCATAATTGATAACTGGTAATTTTACTGCTTTCTTTATTGAAATAATTTTACATATTTCGAGATATTAAGTTTTATTTTGTATCAAATATATATTACGTAACATCTTACAATTTACAAGTTGTTAGGGCTTGAAAGAAATAATAAAAAAAGATAAGTTCGAAGAAATTTAACTGTACATAAAGTAACAGAAGTGGAAGAAGCAAATACAACAAATTAGTCTTACCCATTCTTCTGAAAAAATACATCTTTACTGCACACAGATATGGATTTGCTATTAGCATGTATTATTCTCTCAATGGGAACAGTGAATTATAGTGAGATGAACAGTATTGAAACTTATGCGCCAGCATTAGTGGACACTCTCGGCAGTTGTTTGAACCATGAAATGACCACTACTGATTTAAGTGGTGTCTTTGTGGATACGCCACATTGTAAGATTGCCTGCGAACTTCTCAACAGTCTTTTTCTTGTAAGTTTTTTATTTTTTTCATCCAATTATCCTTGATTTCACCAATCTATTATTGTTGACTATTGTATTTGGAAACTTTTAAATTATCCTAAAAATATTTTACTGTTAGGCATTTTGTGCTATTATGCAATTTTTTCATTCCTTCAAGCATCTTTATTGTTATTATTTTGTTCTAACTTATTATTCATTTGCACTGTATGAATGAATTTACTTATATTATTGAATATCTTTATAATTATATCCAGTCTATTTTGCTTCTCTTCTAAACTGCTTGCATTTCATTATTCACTAAACCATTATCATAATTTCAATTGTAATTTATGACGATTTCGTAAAATTCATATGAAAACTAACGCAATATTTCAGCATTACAGTAAAAAATCAGTGATGACGGTGACAGTACCGACAGCAATACGGGCGTTAAGCTGTGGAAGTGATGAATTAACACGAAATACCACCGGATATTTGTCATTGGCCGCTATACATAATGGACGTCTTCTTGCACAATACTCTTTACAAATTATCAACAATATACTTAGCGGTCTGTTCAAAAATTTTGTTTTAATAGCAATAGGAAATGATTGAATTATAGAAAATTTGAACGGATCTCTATGAATGAAATGGATAAATTTGGCTATATCAGCACTCTTTGTTATCAATATTAAATTTTGAGTGGATAATAATTAGTAATATATTAGAATATAGTAATATAAATAGAACTGTTATTCATTAAATTTAATTTTTCAGAAAGATTATAGCTTCACGGCACTTTATTCCGACCATAAGTAAAATTGCAAGTGCAAGAAAACTACTTCTGTTAAAATTTAATTTTAATACTTTTACAGTTTACGACAAAAAAAAATGTAATTTTTCATCAATGGCTTCAAAGCAGTTTTTTCATACAATTTTTAGCAAATTTAATGAAAATAACTAAAAAAATGTACAATTTAAGATTCATCTGTTGAAGATAACAGATATTATGCTCCTTTATATTTGATAGAAATATTTTTGAGTTTTATAGAAAACAGTTACTACTTTAGTTTGACAATCTTTCTTTTCATCCCAAATTTATTTAAGTTTTTAAAGTATTCTTGGCACTATTGTTACAACATTATTCTATCACATTATCATTATTTGTTAACATTGTTAACAATCACTGTTTACTATATGAAACAAATGAAATATCCTTCTAATTTTCAATTAATAAAATGTTTAGGCAATTTCTCACTAGTAAGAGTAATTCCGCAGCTCTATCCAGAGAATCGTGAACCGTTCCATGCTCATTTTCCGCAGCTTTTGAAATTGCTTCAAAATGAACAAACGGATCAATCGGAACGCCTTTCAATTTTGCAGTTTACATCTATGGTTGCTAATGCTAATCCTGATGTAAGTTATTAAAATGATTGACTTAATTTTTTTTTAATCTCTGAACAAAAGAGAAATCCGACTATTCTTTTTGGAAAAAAAAATGAAAATTATAAATAGTACCGCAAATTGTTGGAAAATTACTTTGCAAAGTTTAAGAAAGTTATTATTATATTAATTGTTTCGTATAGAGAATCTAATTAAACCGGTGAGAATGGAAAGACCGCTATTTAGCATAGTTATAAGGGATGATTGAATTGAATCCATGAAATATTATAACTAGTGATAGTCCATTAAATCTTGAATCAAGGTTAAAGTTAAGATTTTTTGAATATAAATTTTTGAATATGAATGAAAGGTAAGCTTCTAGATTGCCTAAAGTAGTGTGCAAATGCATTTATTTCATCTTTATTTACTGGCCCGAACTCTTAATTTACATTTTATTGTAAAAAATTTGACAAATGACCATCACTGAAGGAGTGGAACCTGCGCAAATTGTATCACTTATTTAATCAGAACAAGCAATTTAATCTTTTGCGTTTTCACAAGCACTTGTAATAAATTCACTTCACCAGCTGCAACATTTGTATACTTTATAATAAATAATTTGAGCATTTTATAGCATATTGCATTTTTACATTGAGCAACATTTACTGCAATTATTTATGTCTTTTCTTTCTTTGCTGTTAACTATAATTACATATTGAAATCAGTGCAATTTGGGATACTAATGAACTTAAGATATTTTTAAAAAGCAACAACAAAAACAGCAAAACTAATACCAGATTAACTGTGCACAATTTTCTAACAATATTGCTTGCTGCAAATAATAAAAATAATAATTTTTTATTGTTTCAAATATAATGATTTTGGTATATAAGTCTTTCTTGATACTGATTTAGATGTAAAATAATTTTAGCTAATTCTCAAAAACCTGGATGATCTCGACATTTTTCTTTTTCACCCACCTACTCGCACCGCTGTTCTTCACATTTTCCTTTCACTTATCTCACTGAATCGAACATTTGCTCTGGTTCCACACCTGGATGCACTACGTCGAGCTGCTAAGTTAGTTTAGTTCATTTTTTCTCATTCTAATTACTAATTCGCTTACTTACTAATTAATTATTGTTTGGTAGGGATTACCTTCATCTATTCTTTTTACTATTCCTTTTTTTAAATTACTCATTTTATTGTTCCTACAGAATAGAGCGTAAAATTAAAAGATAGAGAAATAAATTTTATAGAGCAGTAGAATCGGATAATACCTTAACAACAATGGCCAAAATAATTGGTGTTATTGGAAGAAACGATAGTAATACAGCAAATATTGCCGTGGATGATCTGATAACGATGAGTTGTCGACTTTCCGGTTCCCTTCCCACAATACTCAAAGAAATTGAAGGTATGATTAATGTTTCTATTAACTAAGCAACATTTTATCATTTACAACATTCCATGTTTTTGTAGATGGAAAGTAACGGTAATAATTGCAAAGCAACGAAGCCAAAAGGCAATGTAATTGTTGAAGCACTTATCATTGTTGCACTTCTACTCTTTTTATTATCAAATTAAGGCTAAAAGCTTTGCATTTTGCACCGTTACTCAAAGCGATTGAAACTGATCACTTAAATAACTTTGGCTTTGGTTAGATGAAGTGTTGAATGCTCATTGTAACATATTTCTGAGATGCCTTACTAAAATTGGATATCGGTATAAGAGCATTATAATATTTTAATATGAATATCAGAATAAAGTGTCATTGAAGTTAACGTAATAGTAAATTGAAGTAAATCATAATTATTCCGAAATGCAATAGTAATATTTCTGGAATAAGTTTTGAGATGATATGTTTTATAGTGAAATGGTTAATTTAAATATGGAATAGGTAAAAAGTACGCGGAAAAGACTTTTTTAGTCTCTTTCAACTTATGGATTCTTATCCTATTTTCTTTCATAAAATAATGTATGGAGAATGAATAGATGCGAATTTCTTGTTATTGTGAATTCCATTTTACTGTAGTAATTTCACGTATAATCCCTCAGTTTTACAATCATAGGTGTAGCGGAATGCTTCCCAGCCGCAGTACTTCCACATCTTGCTTTTATACGTTCTATACCAGAAACGCGACCTTCTACATCGGCTGTTTGCGCAAGAATTCGAGCACTTAGCAGGTTTGTTATTGCTACTTCTTTTTAAAGACTTTTCTAAAGATCTTTTCCTTTTAATGTTTTATTCTTAGAAAAATTCAAAAATTATTCTTTTTTCCATCTAGCCATCGATATTCGCTTCCTGTAAAAATCATTTGTTGAAATATGCAAAACCAGAAATAAAATGTGATTTCCTTTTTTTGCAACAAGATATTTTCTAAATTTTTGTTGATCCTGTATTGATAGTAGAAAGACATAAATTATAAGAGCACATAATCCTAACAACCAAAAGCAAATCAAAATGAGATGCGATATTATTGTAATGATGACCAGAATACGACAGCCAAGCGAAGTATTTATTAATTAAAGGGCCATCATTGCATATTGAAATAGATGTCAACCTTGAAAAAAAAAACCCAATGTTTTACAATGTGAAAGGAATATAATAAGTAGATGAAATGGTCTTATTAGTTAGATGATAGTTCTGAAATATTTATAGAAGTGTTGTTTAATAGTGTTAAAGGTGTTATTTCATTCATTTTTTTCAACCGATTCAACATTAATTGTTTGAATGAGAAATAAACAATGAAATGCCAAAACTTAACCTAAAATATTTAGTGATCCAAATAATTGATAAGCTGTAAAAGATTAATTAGTAACTGTAATGAAAAATCAATAAAAGTGTTTTATCACTTATTGTTAAATTCGATGGAATGGAACGATTAGAATTGATTCAGAAATGGTTATTTGTATCAATCAGGATGCCAGGAAGATGCCACTGTGGTCAATATTGCCGGTAATGCGGGCGTGGAGCATTCTGATGACTCTCTTGTCTCGAAGTTATCTTCTAAAATCGACGCTCCTATCATTTCAAGGTAATCCATTTCCTTCTATCGTACTATCTGTATGATATTTCTTCATCTCTACTCTTTACTCTTTATTCTTTATTCCTTTCATCAACTTTTTATGTTCTCAAAATTGAAATTTCTGGTGAAATTAATCTTAGAACAAAAAAAATTTATTCAAATTCCTTATTATAAATGAATCATACATTTGATTTAAGTAAAGAAATATTATTTGCATAATTTTTAAGTGTAATTTAATGATCGATATTGTGCGTAAATTTCATCTATAAGACAGTGGTTCATACTTGGATAACTAAAATGAAACTTAACCTTGAATTTTACCTTCTGTTTGCATTATTCGAAAAATTTTGAGATGCAGCTGTCTTCTCGACACTTAAAAATTTCAGTGGTGTTCGTACAACGGTAAACATAAGTGATTCAGCAGAGCTCTCGGCACAAGAACTCGATAAGAATACCGAGAATCTGGCAAACGCATATATGTGTAGTAGGTTGCGATCCAGTTGCTCGCTTATTAATCAAACCAGTCGATCGTATGGCAGCTTAAATCCACACGTGTTAGTTTTCGTTTTTGTTTTTGAAATCGGAAATGATAGTTATTTTTGAAATTATACGAATTCACGATTATACACGGGACGAGAAATAGCATCATTTTATTGGTAAAATTGGTTCAATTTTCTTGTAATAAAAAGTATGTAGAAACGGACAAGAAGTTTCGGATTAATTGATAATTATTCAGTATTGTAATCTCAAATTATCATACCTCCTACTCATCTCATTTCAATACAATTTCTTATTACAGGGAAATAGTGAAACTCTTATCTTAAGGTAAATGAGCATTATTTTTTCTTATGTTTTATTTTTATTTAAATTGGAAGGTTGAATTTTATCACACAATTCAATAGCAGCATTTTATAGTGAAAATCTAGCGATTGTTGAAACGAAATCTCGAGATTCTCCATTATCTATAATGTCATCACAAAGTAATCGACGTTGTGATGGTGCCGCATTTGTACCAATATGCCTACCACCATCTTATCAACCACCAAATGGACAAACGAGGCAACAAGTTGTTCCTTCACCATTGTTACCAACTGCTGTCCAGATTGTAATTTTGAATAAAATATTCAAATTTTCTAATAATTGATATAGAAATAGATGAGTGATTGAGGAACGCTCGACAAAATGCATCAATCAGATGTCGGTTTCGTTGGGATGTCCTTGAAAATCATTTGGTCATATTTCATTTCATACAAATATTATATTGATTATCATTAAATAATTGCAGGTGGGTAAGGATGGACGAGTACGTCCAGTTACAATGCATCAGCGTCGAATAAATGCCACGCAATGGATGCCACCACCACCGTCAGTAGAACGATCAGCTACCACAATAACAACACCCGCTCCTGCAACAATCATAGCTACCAGTGCTCCGAGAATTACAAAAGCAGTTACTGAAACCACTTTTCCTGTTAATAGTGACTTAATTAATTATAAATTAGCCATTGGAAATTCTGCTCCAATGATACCACCACATTTTATATTGGAAGATCCTTTATCAACAAGCCATGCTGGAACAGCAACAAATACTACCGGAACAAGTGATGCTGTGTCAACGGATACTGTTATTGCATACATTAGCGGAAGGGAACAAATACAGACCTTGGTTGGGGTTTTTCTGTTTTCCTGATTCCAATCGGAAACAAAAAACTCGGATAAATTCATTTAAAAATAGAAAAATACTACCTAATATTTGAGAAACAACAAGGAAACTGTTCGAATTGCAAAATAAAAATAATTATCACTGATTGTTATCTCTTTACATATCGCAATATTGAAAAAATTTAGCTTGTAAATATATTATATTGATTTACACTATATAATCATATTTATTTGAAAATAAGAATGAAAAAAAAAACTACATATTTGTAGAATACGATAGATCGTGGAGATGTGGTATTGCAGTTTGTCGATCATCGCCGAAGTAAAATACAAAATTATATAAATAATATCAGTAAAACATATCCAATACCAGTACTTTGTATCGGTGAGGGTAATAAAGGTATACGGTGTTTCACCTTTCTTTTTATTAAATTTTAATTTACTTTCAAAAATTCTTATAATTATAAAAGATATCATTTCATAGGCGCGAAACGTCGGATGCGAGTTCATTTCCAGTGTCAGGTAGCCGATGATCATTGTATATATGATTCAAATCAACTTTTCAGTTTTAAAACTCACTCAGCACCGATATGGCTTCATCTAATGTTCTTGCAGGTAAATTTTTGCATTGATACGAATGGGTTCTTTTTTTGATATTTAAATGAATTATATTTAAAAAACTATGCAGAAACTTATTCATATCGGTTTTATATCAAGCAGTTAGAATTGAACAATTTCTTGAAGATAATCAAATGTTTGATATTTAGCAAAAAAATTTGTAGAGATTTAAATATTTTTCGACATTTAGAAAAAATTTGTTTCTTCATAAGAAAAGCATTCAAAATTTCATTTCCACGATATTCAATATTCATATATAATCGTATTAGGATTTACACTGCTTGCTAATATATTATAAGAATTTTACAAGCCTCATCGGAATTCATATCACTGATAAGAATTGTATTAATTTATTAATAATGAGAATAAATGAAATATTTGATTCAGATGGAAGCAACAAGCATCGAGACGACTGGTCAAGTGGTTGCTCAATGTTCTGAAATATATCAGACTTTGTCCAATTGCTGGAACTCTCTTCCTTCGGCGCAAACTCGGAATCGTCCATTTCTAGAGCTTGTAACTTCTGCATTTCCAGCTCACAAGGTTCATTTTCTGAATATTTTGAATAATTCAGAAATTATTTCATAATTTAAATTCCACATTTTTTTCGAAAATGCTTCATTTATGAATTTTGGATTAATTATCATACAAATAATATCTGAATGATGCTGGAAATTTTCAGGAACAGCAGCAGATTTTGAAAGAACTTCTTGATGCTCGTTATTTTGATTCATTTTCCTACAATACGATGCTGCAAAAATGGTCATGTTTTAGTTGCAATCATCCAGAACGTGCCAGGTTCTTATTTTTTCCTCGATTTTATATTACTTTAAAGTTTAATTATTTTTTAAATAGTAATAATGGTTTTACTTTAGATCTTGAAGTAAAGTAGTGATTTTTTCGGAAAATTTTTGTGGAATACCAGAATACTGTATTTTAGTTTGCCTTAAAGTCTTATTTAACTTTTCACTACACGTGTTTCATTATTTTCTGCAGGACGATTTTGCGACCGAACTCACCACATTTACCCGTTCTTGAGGGCCAGTTGAAAGAGAAACGAGGAAAATGGAAATTCTTGAAACGTTGGCATACCAAATACTTTACGTTATCTGGTTCAGCATTAATTTGTCGGGGAGAAAGTTCAGATGTATGTTGACTTTTAATTACCATTCGTATTTTTAAGAATAAATTTCGAGGCAATCAATTTCGGGCTATTATGAAATAAAAAATTCAAAATTTTAATAAATTTGCAAATTTTTAGTCAACAGAGGATAAAATTATCTCCCCAGCACTTGATTTACGAAAAATACGCTCCGTGAAATCACTTGGAAAAGGAAGGAAGAGTCGCAAATCATTGCCGAAAGCGTTCGAGATATTCACCGATGATGATATTTCCTACGTTTTAAAAGTAATTAATAGAAAGAGGACCAAAAATTGGTTCTTTACAGCAATAGCAATCAATAGTTACAACAGTATTTAAATAATGTATGCATATTTTATTGGCAAATATAAAAAAGGACGTACTGATGGTTCATTGGGATTGATAGAGTTATCATTACAACGCTATTTATAAACGTTAAGTCATTTAAAATAAGTATTCATTAGTCTAAGTTTTTGTTTTCAGTAGTTCATTATATTTAATTCTATCAAATAAAATTCTTATTAACTTCAAAATATTTTTGATGAATATTCGATACTTATCCAATAATTATTACTTACCAAAAATGCTTACTTTCAGTATTATGTCGGTAAAGAGTTTAATAAATAAATATATAAAGAGTTTAAATACTTTGATGACAAGAGTAATCTTCACAACAAAAATTCAATATTTTATTTTCGCATCTTTTAAAAACAATTTTAGAGCTTTTGATCTTTTGGACTCCATGATCCTTTGCATAACAAATCATAAAATTAACGAAACGATTTTATGATATGAGCAGATTGCTATTTACTGAATGTATTTAAGTCAACATGAAAATTACAGGCTAATGATCAAAACAAAGCTGAAGAATGGATACAATGCCTACAGATAGCTGTAGCTCAGGCTCATAAAGGACGATGAGTGAAAGCAAGAATTTTTCACATTAACATGGCTATTTTGCTTATCACTATGTGATCGTGCGAGATACTATACGGCAATCAGATGCTTTTGATCGAAATTTCCTAAACAGCTCGGGACGAGAGTTGGTAATTATTATGTTTACAACCGTACTCAAATTAAATAATATTTCATCGAATTTTATGAACAGATCCTTTCATTTGTACAGCTCTGCAATATTTTTTTTTATTCTTACCCGTTGTTTTTTTGTCGTTTGTGATTAATTTTAAATAATACCTGATGATCTACCTGAAGAAGGCTTCTGTCATCACTTTCTCATAATCAATTATCACAAGAAGAAGACAGGAAAATTATCATAATAATGAGATTTGCATATTAGAAGTCATTTATTAATCATCCTCAACTAAATTAAATCGATCAACAAAATTTATTAAAAGCAACTAAATTGCGGAAAAAAGCTCATGCTGCGAAAAAAAATTATCTTCTATTCCACAGCAAAAAACACGCTTATCGAACGGAAATTTTCAATTCTGCATCGATTGCAAGCGTAACAGTTAGATTTTCTGATATTGTAACAACTTTTGGTGATGTTGCAGCATTGATATCGAGTACTCCCTTTCTTCCTGGTAAATGAATACGAGATAGAATACTGTACAATACCGGTATTATTACTAAACCATGAATGAAACCAATAATTACGACCAGTATCATCGTTTTCACGAAAACCTGTGAAATATATGAAGCATATTAATTTACATTGCATTAAAAACAATCATATTGGATAAATTAAGGATATAAAATTTGCTATACTATAAAGTCAGTTGAATCGACTTATACGCAATAATTTTCTTAAATATAAAATCTAAAAATTCCATCGTTTATTCATATTTTTCTAAAGACAATAATAAAGAATGTTTAATAATTAAACGAACATGAGCCATATGAAGATCGCTGAACTGAAGACTAAAGACGCAAAGTAATGTTGATGCTGCAGCTTGCAGCACTGGAAATCCAATTGCACTAAGACAGTGTTGAAGAGAAGCTTCGGCTGTGTCTTCATCTAAAAACAATGAACGATCGTAGTAAATGAAAATAAAGGAAGGAAAAGTTCATTGCTTCAAGAAACTGCAAGGTATATTCTATAAAGATGGCAGTACTTGAGACGATCATGCAGAGATTAAAAAGAAGACAATTTATTTCATATTTGAATAACTGAAGCAAAAGGCAATATTATGAGTAATTTCGGGCAAATAAATTTAAATTCTAATTGATTTTTAGCAGATAGAGTATTAGAAAAATGACTTCCTTGCAAGAGTTCAGGAGAGAAATTTTAGTATTCTGAAATATTATTCATTGTTAATGCAATCAAGATCAATAAAGATAAAGTGGCTAATGAGAGGACTGCCAGTCAAAATATTGCTCATATCAATTTTTTTTCTTATTTAGAACAGTCACAAACCAGTTCGAAATAGATAATAGGTAACATGAGCTGGAATATCAACACTGAAACCGATGGACATTATCAACGCTGACATTACAATTGGATCTAAATCAACATTCCATAATGATAACAAACCAAGTACACCTGCAACAATTTCTTTACAGTCTTCATATTATTTAGTTTTACTAACAATTCCAATTAATCCAATCAAATTTTATCCAATTCTATCAATATTTATACAGTTCTATTTAGATTTAATTAATAAATGGTCTTCATTCTAATATATATCTTAATTTTTTTTCTAGAAAGGTAAATTTTCAACTTACCAATGAAAATACTTAAAATGGATAAAGTAGCGATGATGACGGCAGCACATTGTGGTATGAAAAGGAAGCAAACAAACATCATAAAGATCACTGTATAAGCAGAAGATTGAACTGTTTGATTGAGCAGTGTTCCGATTATATCCAAAAATTTCGCATCATCGTCGAAAACACTTACTTCATGCATTGAATACTGCAATCAGATTGAATTTATTTACGAGTACAAATGAATTGTTTGTTTATTTAGGAAGTAATTTAATGGTTGAAACAAAATACTACAATTTCATTATTGAATTCTTATAATGTTCGATGCAAAGAATAAACAAGTCGTATTAATTTATTATATTAAATATGAAGAAAAGCTTTTAAAATGCATCAATTAAAGTGAAATTATCGTATGGAACTGGTTGAGATGATTGTAAAAATTATAAATGTAAAATATTTTTGTTTATCGAAGTTTCCAGCAATATCAGCAAGCGCTTGCAAACTGATAAAACAACTAATGATTATTTATTTTTTTCTTTGTTTTTTGAAGATTTTCCTTCCTGTCTCTATTTTTCAAATATTATTTGTCAAGATCGATCATTTTCATCTCCCCTCTTAGTCCCTTCATAACATATGTAATGTTAAAATGCGGAATGTCAAATATTCACTGATAGTGATCAGAAAGAGGCCATCCAATAGAATCAAACAGTGAAAATATTAATAATCATAATTCAAAAAAGACTAAAAATTGCATCGCAAATTCTTACACAAATAAAAAAAAAATACCCGATCGGCAACTTTTCGTAATTGATTCAATAATTTTGCACGATTAGACCATTTCCCGAGATCAGAATGTGATGATATCATGAAGAAATAACTTTTCAAATAACCCACACCACTAAAATAGAGTGTAAACAAAGTAGTTGATTAATTTGGATAACTTCTAACAATTATGAAACTTCCTGATAAAGATAAGAAATGTGTGAATGGTTTGAAGAATATAACACCGACGATTATTCGCGCCAATTTTTTAAATAATTTCGAAAAGCTAACTGTTTATCGAAATCGAATTGCATAAATCCGTTCCAATGATGAAATTCTGGCCATGCAAGGAAATTCTGCAGATCATATTGCTTGATACTAATTGCCGTTAAATTCCTATCCAAAAATTCATATATTTCATCATTACTGAAATTTCAATTGCAATAAGTCAATCACAGTCGCAAATTTCAATTATAATCATTCTGAAACTATTTTAACAAAAATATAAATAATTTGAATAAAAGTTCTACTATTCATTAGATGATCTTCCTTACCGATCATTATTAACTAAACCATCGAACGAAACTCGATCTGTATCAATGTAGTCTGCATCATCAATGTAATCTACATAATCTCTTAACCAAAATTTTGTTGCTGCTTGTCCTACTGAACTTGGTAATGCTTCAAAATCATCAACCTATAAAAGACACTTCATTTCATTTAATTTTCATCTCCATTCTAGAAAAATTGAAGGAAAAAAAAGAAATGGATGGAAACTTTTGAAAGAGCCTTATGTATATTCGTTCGAAAATTTTTCTATTTAAAATTAATTAAAAAATTAAATGAAACATTTTTCATGCAACGGTTAACAAAGTGTTATCATCAGTCTTCCGGAGTTATCAAAATTTGTTTCAATATTTTCCATCGCAAGAGTTATCAAATTGTCATTTTAAAAAAATTAAATGATGGGAATTTTACTATTTATTTCAATATTTTTCTAATAAATTGTTTTTCTCCAGTAATTCCAATTCTGAAAAGTATTAATCCTATTGTTTAGCACTAAATGAATAAAGCAAAGATGATATCAACAATAAATATTGTATACGTACGATTTTATGTAACATAAGAATACTATTAGGATTATTCAAATTTCCTGGCCTACCAACGAAGATAAGTGCTGGAGCACAATACGGCATGATATATTCATCTCGCAGTTGTAAAACCTGAAATATTTTTTTCTAACATTTTATAGTTTCAATAATTTCTTGTTCGAAATTATAGAAATAAAAAAAGACTACGAAATGGAAATTTAGATTTTATCAATTATCTAACTGTCGCATCTCTAATATTTCAATATGAATGTTAAAGAAATTCATTGAAATCTACGTCTAAATACCTTTACAATATCTGAATCCGGCTTTATCAATTTTTCAGGTTTCAATTCAACGCTGATAGTGAAAGCCCCGTATATTGATATTGACCAGTACAAGAGAAGACCAGTAACAGTAAACACTGAGAATGATGTGGTACACAAAATAGAGCAATATCTGTTTAGTAAACTGCAAATTGGAGGAACGGAAAAAATAAAAAAGTTTACTGCAAAAGTGATAAGAATAAATGACAGCGTTCGCCTGGACACATACTAAGTAATCTAATTTTAACTAATTATGGATAAAAATTTTTGAATTACAGAATTATTCTTTTTGAATTTCCAAAGAAAAATTCCAAATTATTGCATTTCATATGCATGCTAAAGATATAAGTGAGTGTTACTTTTTCTAGTATTACAGATTTAGAAAATTCCAAAAATCATTATTATATAAAGGTATGCTGTTATAACAATTATAATCTATTCTTTCTATGTGAAAAAACTCATTACTTCATGAATTTTCTAACTGTAAATAATAGAAAATAAAAAATTCAGTAAAGAAACTTACTTTTTGAGCAAGGAATTTAGGTCGTCTAAATTTTTATGTTTCTTATGTTCCACAGCGTGCATAGATTTTTCGATTTGTAGTTCACGACGTCTCATCACTACCATTATAGCAGCAAATAGTGTTATCTAAATGATACTTCTGTACAAATTTTTTCCTACATATACTATGTAAATGGTAAATTCTTTTCTATAATTTACATTATTTAAATAATAAAAGTAACCAGAAATGGAAGTGTTTGAAAGATGGAAGTAATGATAAGTGAAAACAAATATAATAAAGCTGATAATGGATCGAATGAAGGAAGTAACGGTTAACATAGTGATTGTTAAATGATTTGATAGTTTCCGACGAAATAACGTTCGAATTAATTAGTAATGATTTGAAAAATATGCTGATAATTTTGAAGATAACATATTTTTCTGTAATATCCCAATATCAGATTGAACAGTTTGAGATAATTTAGTTAATATTGAAACAGATAGCACTGTGAACGTTCCTTATCATTGGAACGACAATAAGTATCAAAAAAGTTTGAAACTATTGAAAATGAAAATGATTTATGAATTTGGACAAAATCGAAACCTGGTAAATAAAGTCAACGGTCATCGCTGCAGCATTTCCGATGCAAAAAACTTGAATTTCAGGCACTGCTGAAAGGGCTCCAACACAAAATGCTAACACATTCGTTAATGTTGTTATTGTAACCGAAGGACCTGTAAAATTTTTAGGAGAATGGAGTTAAAAGGGTTATTTCTAATTGTCAGATCATCATCATTCATTCAGTTCCATTATAGCTTTCAATCATTGCAAATGACAAGAGCTTGACAGTATTCTGTTTCATTTAATTTTAATTGTTGAAATTTAAAACGGCGTAGCTAAATTTTGAACAACAAATGATTGCACGTTGCTTACCTACTTCTTGTAGCATATTACACATTCTTTCACTTAGTCTTTCCATTTCGCTGTCTTTAAACAGTTCCTTCGCTATCACTGTCCTACAAAAGAATTTCGTAACTTGTAACTTGTATATTTCTGAAAATTTCTTAACAATTTTCTCGTCATTTGAAACCAGTTTAGTAGTGTAGGTTTCATGAAGTTAAACTGAAGTGCAGAAAGAGATAAAGTAAGAAAAAATTTTTAACGATACCGTTGATAAGTTTGTTGCCAGTAGTTCATCATTAGAAATGCATCATCCACACCGATAGCCAATACTAGTAATGGTGTGACACATAGAATGGAACCGAATCGTAAACCACACCATAGTAGAATACCAAGTGCTGTACCACAAGCAAGAACCGGTGATACGCAAGCCATTATCGCTGTTACTATCTGCATGGATATTATTGATTATCATATTAATCATTATTTGATTTCAGTCACAGAAAAATTGCTACTGTACTGTTTGAAAATGAATGAAATGTTCACTATCGACTTTTGTACTTGAAAGATTTAAAAGAGAAAAATATGAGAAAAAACAAAATTGACTTTTATTAATTAACTCGTAAATGTTCCATCTCTTAATTCAAAAAAAAAAAAAGAAAAAACTCATAAATTGACCTTGCAGTAATGAAATTGTGAAACCAACAGAGAACTGATAATTGTTGTTACGGTGGAAAATATGCACATGATAATGAATCCAATAACACTAAATGGTAATAAACTAAGGCCAGCACGTACTATTTCAGTTGTTATAAATGTTGATGACATTGTAACAGCGTTAATTATATCCGATGTAAAATTACTGAAATTAATAATCCTTTAATTAATTTAATTTTAGTATAATCTTTGAATTAATAATTATGCATGCAATATTGATGACTATTTTGGCAATTATCTTTACATAAAATATATCAATGTACAATTGATACAACTGTCATTACAATGTCGTTTTTGTTTTCGAGTTTTTTTTTTTCTTTTTGCTTCAGTTACTTTTCAAATATTTTAATTCAATGTACGCAATACTAATTGATTGGATGAGAAAGGAACTAGTAAGTATTTTATGCTACATTTTCCCTATTAAGATAAGGTAATCAATGATCAATGTTTAATGAATCGTTTAAAGAGAATTTTATTTTTGAATTCGGGAATAAATTAATTTTTAATGTACTATCGTTCTCGAAATATCAAGCAATTGCAATTAGTTTCCAAACAAGTTTCCACCTACTTTTGCAAGAAATTGGTAACTGCCATTTCGTATCTTTCGGCATCTTTATTATCAATGCTATCTTGAAGTATAGCTCGAAATTGCAATAATACTAAGCGAGCATCCAATAAACCATTCTGTTTCCCGACCTGTATTCCGCACAATTAACATTGAAATTGCAAATTATTATGTTGCAGTTCGGTTTCTTTAGAGATCACTACGTGGAAATTTTGGAAAAAAAATTTTTTTAATAGACAAAAGCATTTTACATTTGATTTGTTTATTCATCAACTTATGATATAATGCTAATTTCATGACTTGCAAGCAATTTGCTTTCATATGGCAATAAAAATGTTTGGTTAAATTTTATGAATGATAATTAAAATTAATCACTGATATCTGGAATCTATAATGAGTTCAATAGATGACAATAGATTGATTGCATTTTTAATCAGATTACGAGAATATAAAAAACATACTTGTACACCAAAGAAATTATCATCGATGCGAAATCTCTGGCCAAGAATGGTACTTGCTGGATAAGCAAGATTAATTTGCGATGATGTTCCATTGTATTGCTCATTTATCAGCAAACTATTCTGTAGTAAAGTTACATTAAACCAGTTATAAGTTAAAATTATTCAACAAAATAAGAAATAAAACATACATAAACATTTCGAACCGGTTCATTCACTTCACAGAAACTGGTGCAAAATTGTGAAAAAATCAATGTTTTATTCATTTTTTCATTTCTTATCTTCACATCATTAGCTATTGCATCAAGCAGCTGAAATTAGGATTTGTGATCAATATATGTTTATTTGAAGGATGATGAAATATTTGGAAAGGACTTTATACAATATTATCTGATACTGAAATTCCCAATCCACTCTTCGATTTAAACTTGCCTCACAAACACTAACTTTGAGAATGAAAATTAATTGCTATCGACTTTACTCTATCTGAACTTTTCCCGTGCAAATCTCATTTTATTACCAATTGTATCTCTCCTCATTGTTAACTTTAAATTGTTTTACTAATTGACAATTTCCTGAATTTGGATCATGTAAAACGTGATAAAATTCTAGGTATAAATTTCTTAAGAGTTCATACATGTTGAAAACAGGAATTATTGCTTCCTAATAGGTTAATTTTGGTTGGAAAAAAAGACTCATTGATGAGCTTCTATTTTTCTTACTTGAACAGTTTCATTGAGTTGCGGCAAACTTAACATTGAACCACCATTTTTTGCAGTTACAAACACAAAAATTACAATAGGATTGCCTTCGCGACCAAAAAAATCATTGTAAATCTGCAAAACATAAGGTGAGTTCAATACTGAATATAATGTCGAAGTAAGTCACTCTTGAGTTTACTTGGTCTTCTATTATTACTTTTGAAAAATGAGGAAGGAAGTATATTTGCCTAAAAAAAGATTCTTAAGATTAATTTAAAAAATCTAACAAAATATGATCTTAACTAAGGAAATTTTTTTATTGCAAATAATAAATACAATTCTTCAAGAGATAATATATTACTGTTTATCCAGAATTTCTAAAATATCTCTTGCTTTTTTTATAGCTAGAAATCTCAAAATGTTTGGAACCGCAATAATAATGAAATTGGAAAAGTAATTTTATAGTACCACGAGCAAAAATTGTCTAATTTAAAACCAGTTAAAAATAACAAAAATTTTATCAAACTTTCAATTCTTTGAGTGCTCTTGCATCTTTTGGTGTAAAATCAGTCACTTCATTGGTCATTTCAGTTAAAAAGATAGATGAAGAACTCAGGACGGTTACAAATAAAGAGGTGAAGATGAAAAAGTACGGCCTAGCTGCAATGCTTCTTCCGGTTAACCTGAAGATTTGATTTAAGCTTTCATCGCCGATCAATTCATCTTCATGAATTTATTTATCAAATCATAATATTTTATAGAAAGTGATCATTTTATTGGTGAAATCTGAGCTACAGAAATATAACAGTATCATTTTACCAGCAACTATTATTAACTTATTAATTTTAATAAAATAATGTAAATGAGATTAGTCACATATATTATTAATAGAATGGTTATTGTCGATTTCACAAGTAAATTGTTCGAAAAAATTTACCTGAAAAATCGTTTGAGGAACTGTACAAAGATGGTATCTTCTGAGAATTTTTTAGCACTAGCATTTCCACCTGTTATCATCCTTTTCCTGTGGTGGTATTTTTTGCTTTAGGAAAATTTATATTTCTTTCTATCGCATCAATATTTTTCAATGAGAAGGTTGAAACTGCGTAAAGTTCCTGATTTGAATTTTCTTTCGTTAACTTCAGCTTAAAACTAAAAATAAAAGTCTTGTTTTTCTCGTATCGCAAAATGTCAGTTCAGGCGTGTGTTTCATTCATAAGTAAACAAAATACCTTTAACTACTACCTTTGATTATAACATAAATTCTATTTTCTGTTATTGTCATCTATCATTAGATATTGATCTTTACATATATAAATATGAAAATTTATTTATTAATATCTATCTTTAGGTATAACATAAAAAGAGTATTATATTCTCTCCCTCTCTCTGTCTTACTAATGATCACTTCCTTCAACCTAAAAAGTGAAAGATAACAAAATTAAAAAAGCGAAAGATAACAAAATTATCATTAAAAGAACTGAAATTTGAAATAAAATATGAACAACGAAAATTATAAATGCGAATTGTATGATTTGAGAGAGAACAGACCTGAAGAGATATATTTCTTTCATTTTGTTTTCTATTTATCTTATCCCATTATTCAAGCAAAAATTAGTATACAATCACACGGTCTGAGACATTTGACATATTCAATTTAGCTAAAAACCTGCTTTTGTTTGTGTTAAATCTTATTTAACACGCAAATATCGGCAGCATATGGAAGATAAATTCATTTCTGATTCTTCTATCATTATCTTTTGCTTCCATTCAAGTGGTATTGATATAATCTTACAAATCGATTTGAAAACTTTTTCATATTTAAAGCGAGAGAGAAAGAGAAGCTTTGTAGCAATGAAAGAGAAAGAGAAGAAATAATCTTTCCTTTACGAGCATCAAAGAGATTATTGAAATGAATGTGAAAATTCGCACTATATGAAGCAAATAGTTCAAATTAAATATTTTAATTTGTTAAGGAAATTAGCATAGTTTTGATAGAATGTTTAAGTCCATTGAAATGAAAATTTTGTAGTAAAACAGCCAAATATACGCAAACTGTAAATGGGTGAATTAAAATTTTTTCTTTTTATTTTAATTCAAAAGATACTTCTCATAGAACGAAACAATCACAAAGAATGAAAAAGAGCAATTTATATTTTTTAATGGTCGATTAATTCTTGCTCAAGAATTCATTTTTCTCATGAAAATTTTCACTATCAACAAATATATGCATTCTATGAGTATATATTATTGTAAGAAATAATTTTTGAAAAAAATTTGAAGTAAAAAGAAAGAAAGAAAAAAAAAAGGTAACTATAGCTATCAATAAATAAGTGATAAGAAAAAAAAAACATCTGGAACATCCATCATTATTTTCATGTTTCATTGGATTAGGAGAGAAAACAAGTAATAAACCTAAACTAGATATGTGTATGTGCACGTCGGTGACAGGAATGATGAGATCAACAAAAGTAGCAAATAATTGATGAATAAAAGTATTCAATTAACTTTCCATCTGATAAAACGGAAAATGCACCCGCCACTCCATCTTCAATGTAAGAAATTCCACTTTTTTTCACCGAAACCTCTTACTAACTAACAGGTGCAACTGCTCATCTCATCTTTATGGTAGGAGGAGAAACTTTAAAACGTTTTATAAACAGCAATCATCATTCTTTAAACTCATTACTACACCTTTTCATGCTGCTGCTGTTTCAAAGGACGGTCTAATAAAATTGCGATATATCTTAGAAAAGAAGATATAATAAGTTAAATATTTAACAAAAATTAGAGAAATAAATCATTCATATATGAATGAAATAGTATAGAAATGTGTATTATATGAAATAAAAGGTAATAGAATCAGAATGAGATAAGATTAATTAATGAACAGGTATATAAGGAAGATAGTTATAGAATATAATTTCATATCTATCGCATCACACAACTATTTTTAATGCATTTTAAATAAATTAAAAAATTAATAGGAAATGGAATTATTCGTGCTTTCAGGTATCGCTCATTCAATTCTTGATCAACGATCGAAAATTTGTCCTAATAGTCGATGCGTTTCGATATCAAGGAAACGTCGTAAGAGTTGAAATGTGATGTGGCATCACGCTATTTTCTTTTCATTCATCCTAATTTCATTTTCAGATGATAACATCTTACTTTCTATGGTAAATGGAAAATGTATTTCCGGATTTCCACGCGTCCGATGATAGTGTTGGTCAACGATCAAAAACCGAAGTTTTTACGCATCTTAAATTCTTGTCTTTAAATATGGTTTCTAGAGAAAGAAATTGTATTTAATGGCTACTATTGAAGTCCATGGTTTCTGATTTGTTATCTAGATGACCTACTGTATTATTTGGTTACTCTAATCAATGTCAACAAAAAACACTGCTAATTACAGTCATAACTTGTTTGCCTTGATCACAACGATTCCTTATTATTCAATGATGATTATCTGATATCATTATTGGTTATTTCGTTCGAGCGTTAACCATATGAATAATCACATTTCACAATGATTTCAATTTCTTATCACTAAGAGATGTTCCTATTTGTAACTACTCTTTTCCTTCCAGCAGGTTGCGCATTCGAAGTTTTAGGCATCCGATTGATCTTCATATCATTCCACTTATCCAAGATTATCAAATATTCCACATCATTATTATCCGATTCGAAAAAATTAATGAAAACATAGAAATCTTAAGATTATACCACTTCGAATCCAACAATTGTAGTTAAAATTGAGTTGAACTACTTTTAACCTATTTCAATCTGCTTCAATAATCATCACTGATATAATAAATAGAATCGAAGGATGTAAAAAATAAAAATATTACTGGATAATCATGAGTGACCACGCGATTTCAATTCTTCCAGTAGCATAAACTGAAGTTATTATATTCAAATTGATTTCAGATCAAGTGCTTCAAAGCTATGAAGCATCGGTCAAGTAACAGTAAGAGAAATAATAAACAGTGGCACTCATACAAATTCGCAGGTTAACAATATTTCAGAATCATTCTAATCTCCTGTCTATTGCCGTACATCTCTTTATGCCGAAGTGTTATAATAAAATAATTTTGTGATTTAAGGAAATTTATTAATAAATAGATTAAAAAAAGAACAGGTATCATATCTGAATTACACATTGAAAACTGCAGTGAAATTTCTCTTCATTTCGGTGGATAGATTTCTTTCCTTCCTGTTCGTGCTCCTGCTGTCTTTCTTTTCATTTCGAGTTTTGAATTATTTATTTTTCTCGCCTGTTTCAACCTTATTTCACGTTGAAGTTTTCGTCCCCTCTATCACTTCCATTCCTTCTTCGACTTCTCGTCCATCCGAACATCGATGTTTCATTATTATGTGATAGAAAGAAAAGGAAGTAGAAACAGTTGAATGACGAGAAGCACAATGAACTGCACATGGCATTATTGCCAAAATATTAACTTTTTAACTTTAAAATATCAAATGATACTCAATTTTTATTTAAACAAAGATACTGCAAAACGACATAATTATTATAATTAGTTACGAATTAGTTGTAATTAATATTAAGAACAAACAATTGTAATCTGAATAAACTTGTCAACTGATTAATAACTTATTTCGCTAATGAATTCAGCACAAAGAAATTTGATTTCACTGACTTGACACTAAAAAATCAGTTTCTAAGCGAAATTATTCCATAGGTAAATACTTTATCAATTTTACTTTGTGTAGAAAATAAAAGTATATTTTCTTTTGAGAAAATTGTGCTAAGTGGAAATTATAGCTCATGAAAAAATAAAACGGAAAAAGAAAGACAATGAAATTTAGATGGAATTAACTAAAAAATACAATGACAAGGTGATGATCTTTCAAATTCGGCTTCCATGACTCTGTATGGAAGTGCTAGTGGAGTGGTGAAAACACGTATAACGCATTTCTGAAAATTTTAGAAGCGGAAAAAATCCAATCAAAGCTTAATTTGATAGAAGTTAGATAAGAGTGGGAAACTCAGTTAGAGTGAGAAACTCACTAAAACGCGAATATGTATGATTATGCAACTACCGACTAATTTAAAACACTTGATAAACCTAAATTCAATCTCTTTTTTTCCTAAAAAATTATGAAAGAATAATCAAATAAAAATAATTCAAATTCGCAAAATTTTAAGGAGAAATGAAATAAGACAAGCAATCCTCCATCATTATGCTTCTGAAATTTGCAGAAACAATATATACCAAAGAAGTTAGCAAAAGTGATAGCAATAGGAGCAAATTTTTACAGTTTAACTAAGTTTATGGAATTTTTTCCCTCAAAAAAAGAGTGCAAAAAGTTCTAAATTACATTATTAATGAATTAAATATTTGAGAAATAATATTTTGCTTTTAACTGTTTATTTTTATATTATGATTAATAGCACAAACTTTGCATGATACTGATATAAAACTGTAATTAAAAAACAGCACTTATTTATCGTTCTTGATATAATGATCGGAGAAATCTTCATTGGATACAGTGACCGGAATATCATGAATATCCACAGTCGTTTAGATATGAAGATGTTTAGGATTTAATACTTGCTATTTACTGAAGAATTAAGATTACAGAGTAACAGAGGAAGATCAAAATTTGATATTAAAGTATATTAACTACCCTTATTGATTACATCAAGCGTCATTATGCCATAACTTATCAATACAATTTTTCTTCATTATATAAGATTTGAATCTTAAAATATTACCGTACCGCTATTTCTCGGTAATATTCCAGGTATAGCTTCCGCTGTCGGTAGAGAAAATAACTCAAGCTTAGTTGCACTCTAAATTTCTTGTATTCATGAAACGCTATTTCCGGTTTTTTGATATTTAAAACCGCGTAAACAATTCACATAACATTATTCAGCAATTAAAAGCAACAGTGATTATTGAGTCAATACAACAATTGGAAAACCAGAAGCTAAATATCTTTTCTCTAAATACCAGTGAATTTCCTTATTGCCCGGATATCTTGAATTATTTTAAAGTATTTCTAAGGAATTTTGATGAAAAATCTGGTTGACAAAAGCTGACTTACAATTATGTACAATATTTTAGAGAACGAGAAAAAGACTATTACTTGTTGAAACTAAACTTATGCTGTTTGAAAAATAATTGAATAAACGAAATAAATATGTAACAACGGTGAGTGCCAACAATAAAACCATGAAGAATAAAAGAATTAGAAAAATCTCCCTTAATTAATGCTAGCCAAAAATTAAGATGAAGCAGTTAGATGAAAAATTTGAAAGAAGCAGAATGATATCAGATGAAAATATTCAATTACTGTCATCTCCAAAGCATCCCCACGAATCTTGACGATGAAAATTCTCAAATGATTTCTCTTTTTTGTCCTCCCATTTATATGTCACTGGCATCAACGCGTTCACAACATTTGAATAACTAAAATTAAACAATTTTTCAGTAAATTCTCGGAAAAGTTTAAAAATTTACTGCATAATACATGATACATTTAAAAAATAAGAAGGAGTTAAGTATAGGTATGAAATAGAATCAGAAATGATTCTATTTGATAATATTTTATTAATAACACGCATATACCTTTCTTTTTCAACTTTCCTCTTCGATTAATAGATTTAACGGATACAATAATTGTATTTCATTTAATAACAAGAATCAGTCTCGACAAGTAATTTATTTCATATTCAATAATTTCCCAAACTACTCTTAATCTTGTGCATAGGATAAAAGAAATTAAAGCAATTACTTTGGCGTATCTGGACAGAAATTTTCCGCATGATATGTTAATCCACAAATGCTGCATGACCCGATATTTTCAAGAAATGGGTGAAACAATGTGCGTTCCACTTTGATCTGCATTTCCCTCTAAAAGTGATAACGTGCAATGTTAATTAGATCCCACGTTAGTTGTTCCTATGTGAATACACTTTTTCTTTTAAGCAAGGAAAGAACTCATGTAAACATAAAAACAACAACTACGTGAAAAAAAGAGGAGAAGAAAAGTAAATAAGAACGGTTTCTAGTTTGATAACGCATTAATAAATGGATATACCGAATCAGAACGTTTAATCAGATCTTGATTCGTCATTTGCATTCTTCGTTGTCGTTTTCCGGATCTATGCTTTCGAACGTTGAATATCACTTTTGAACCTGAGTCTGAATGTGAAATGATATACTCATATATTTTTGACAGCGATTGTGCACATTGAATTAATGGATTGAAAATTTAATCTTTATGATCGAAAATTTAGAAGGAACTCAAAAATGTTAACGATCATTTCATTTAGGTAATTTCTAATCCACACTTACTTCCGGGTACTATTTCTTCGGTCTGTAAACTTAAATTCGATAGACCACATGGAAGTGATTGACTGCGTTCCGCCCCAGCAACTCTTCCAAAATTAGCTGAAAGAACAAAAAGAGCACATATAGAAAATCACTCGACAAAAAAAGAAGTGCGAAAAGGTAAGTTTCATTTAAACTTCCAGTATAGGAGTGGTATCTAAGAATTGAAAAATTTATTTGCCACCGCAATAGATATTCCATTCAATTTGAAATCTCATTACCGAAAAATAAAAGATCTGATAATGCTAAATATCAATTTTCAGTATCACTTATGAAGTACTATTCAATCTTTTTCTCATTAAATTACATAAATTAACATGGAAAGAATTTTAAATTCTATAAAACAAAAAGAAAAAATAATAAAGCTTTACCTGCACTGGCTCCAAATTCCAACTCACTGTCATAATTTTCCCGTATGGAATGAAGCGGATTATATGGTATATGCGCTCGAAATATTTCTAAAATTTAAAGATTTCTAAAATATATCTAAAATATTTCTAAAATAAAACTTATCCAAATTTCTATTGTCTAACAAAAACGAAATTTCAGGAAAGACACCAAGAAAAAAGAAAATTTTTAATTGGAAGGAATCATGAAAGACTTACCATACTCATCATCACAAATGAGCGGAATGTTTACTGATTGACTGGAAGTAGGCCTTTTCGGAGGACGAGGATATTCAAGATCTCTTGGTGGATTACTGAGCCATACACTACCAACTTCAGCTTGCAAATCAAATGGTAGCTTTTTCTTTTCGTTTAATTTTGATAAATCTGATGGCTAGAATATCAAATATTATCATAGTTTACTGCCTAAGCATACCAATTCATTTTAAAAGTAATTTTGTCCTGAATAAAATTTTTAAAAAGTACAAACTTTAATAAAAATTTCACAATATGATCAATACTGTTCACCATACGAAACATAAAATCATTTTTTAAAAAACTGATTGAGATGAAACATACCACATCTTCATAGTCATTCTTCATTGCAGAATATGGAATATATTTCGGGCCATCAACGCTCCACACGTACATCGGCCGTGCGTAACCGTACATACCTGGTCCGGATCTTGGCCTGTTCCGCATTCTGCTACCTCCACCCAAACGTTGAAAGTCTATAGTTTCGTGTAAAAATTTCTTAAATTGGCATTGTTCCCATGGTGTTAATTCATCGCGATGAATCTAAAAATTATAATATTGATGAAAAAAGCGAAATATATTATATATCACTGCTGTGATTCATGCAATTAATTAATATATTTATTCATTTAAAGTTGGAAATTTTATAGGAAAAAAATTGAACAACAGTGTTACCGGTTTGCACAATAACAATCGGGTAGGATTATGTACTTTTACTTCGGACGGACGGGATGGCGGAATACGATTTAAATAATATTCCATTTCCTCTAGAATATTTTCACAGGGGCTCCATTGTTGTATCATCTCAAATTCAAAAGATGAATTTTTTTTAATTTATTTTGTGCTCTTTATATCGCTTTGCTATAATTAGAATAATAGATTTAAAGAAAATATTCGGATACGAAGTAAGCTCAAAAATGCTTTTAAACTAATTATTTGCCAGACTAAGTAAAAACATGCCGTATGATAAATATATTTAGTAAGATGCATTTAAAATGCAGAATAGAATTGGATGAAAAAAAAATGACTTCAAGAACTGGGTCATTCGTCCGTAATACACACTTATGACAGACTTCATAAAACAATCGATTCATCCCTCGATCAAGTTCATCATCCTGAAATTATCTGGAATTCGGCTCTCCTAACATAAGCACTCTGGAATGAAAGCAGTTTAAGATTAGCAGCTAGATTAAGCATAAATTGAACACTTTTAAAAGGCCTAAAAGCATTCACATTAAAAAAAATCCAAAACCAACTAATATTTCCTAATTAATTACAAAAGATTAAAACTTGCAAGTAATGCAAGTAACAAAAAAATGGATTATTTGACAGTAAAACTTTTTTCTGTTCTTTTACAGCTCTTCGATAATATTCAAATGCATCTATAGGGATCCTTGAGTGAAAAAGAGAGATTCATTAGATTTTTTTTCAGATTTTACGCATATGTAGAATTTATATAATGAATAAAGTTAATAATTGGGAAGAAACATTCAGAAATATTTAATGCAATTGAAATAAAATCAAAATAGAGAAATTATGTGAAGGAATTTCGGTAGTACCAAAAATGAAAATTAACAAACTTTTAGACCAGGTTCATCTTTCCATTTCAATAAATTTAACATTGCTCTCGCATCATCGGTGCCGATTACTTTAGAATTTGCTACATAAGCCTCTGCCCATTGCAAAATGCGATGTTTCGCGTTAAGTATCGCATTCTCGTCTACTTCTCCCGAATTTTGGACTCGATTCATGATACGAAATAGCCATTTGACCATTTCTCGCAAACTTCTATCATCTATAGAATAAATTCCACTTTTTTACTGTCATTCCAGATTGCAACATTTCAAAATTAAAAATTTTTAGTTTTCAATTTTTAGAGCTGAATTTGTTGATTATATTATATCCATGAAAATTTACAATTATTGCCAAAATTTTCCAGGTAGCGTCTGCATAAGTTGGTGATTCGACTGTTTTTGCTAGAACGTATGAAAATTTTGAAGAGAATCAGAAATTCAATGAAAGAAAATTCTGGAATTTTGTCGAAATTTAGAACGAGAGCACTTTCCAAATCCAAATTGCTAACATAACCTGCAAAGAAAGCATTTGAAATTGAAAAGGCAGTTATTTTTTTTAGAATATCTAAAGTATATCTGCCGCATCTATCATTTCATTTTATAATTATAATATGATGCTTAGAAAGGCTATTTCAGTTAGAAAATGTTCGAAAAGCTCACCATCAACCAGAAATGCTAAACCGTAGAATGGCTTTGATTTAACACCGGCATAACTAACAGGTAACAACTTTGCAACCCATTCGATCCATGCCTGCCGATCTGTATCATCTGCCGGTCTCTCTGGTATCTGTAATATGAAAAACTTTTTTCGAAATTTTCCATAAATAGTTTTAAATTCTAAAAATAATTTCATTTTGGTAATCTTTATTTGATATTTAAGCCGGGTACAGATTATATTCCAAGCTGGTTAAGGTATGAAGATAATAAGTAATCATTCATTAGAAAAAACTTATGATGAACCAATCATTACTATAGCAATCTTATGAACTACTTACCTTAACTACTCTCGCGGTAAGTGAATTACGAAGCAGTATCTTCGATAAATAGTAGTCCGCTTGCCAAGGAAATTCTTTTTTAGCAACTAATTCATCCAAATATTTCAGTGCATTTGGTGTGAAAGAATTTTCCTTCATCAAAGGACTTAAACGGCCTTCCAATCTCGAAAAAATTAAATCTGTAAATATATTATCGTCATAAACTTTTAAAACTTAAAGAAAATAATATTACATCAAACCTATGAAGAGATAACGTGCGCAACGGATTGTGCTGCGTTGCGGAAAAGTGTACTGTGAATAGAATGCTCCAATTAATTGTATTACTTCCACCTCTGCAAATGAAAATTTTAAGTGGAAAGAGATTCAAAAGCATATCACATTATTCCATTTAACTCTCTTTTTGCTGTTTTAAACTTAATAAAAAATATAATGAAAACTAACTTTCATTCGTCTGACTTGTAATATTTTCATCATCATAATACTTTGTATTCTGACCGGTATAATCGAACGACCAAGCTATCTGCACACGACGAGATTTCAGCAAATTTGCAAGTGTGATCGCAGCGCATATCTTGAATATTTTAACAGTAATTAGAAAACGATTGTAATTGTTATTTCAATTTTCATGATCTTTTAAATTTACCTTACGGATTGGTCTCTTTAAATTCGGAATTAGGATTCTATTGATAACAGTTGCCGGATTCAGAATGCTACTATGTGATTGGTAACTTGTACAGAGTTCTATAAAATATATATCTTTGATTATATGATAAAAAAAGTAATAATTAAAAGCATATGCCACGGAAATCTACGTTATCTCTTATCTGTTCTATTCCTTTCAAGTATCCAATGAGTGAAAATAATACTTCCTACAACAAATTATCGTTTTATTTTGTGGAATAATAAATGTTTTTCAAAACTTTAGCGCTTAATGATAATTCCAGGAAAACAATAACTTTAACAAAGTCTTAAAAAATGTCCCATCATTTGAATATCCAAAGTTAACAAGTAAGCTTTCGTTAATTTTATTTAGTGGACTAATGTTTTTTCTTTCATTTATCTTTTGATATCAATAAGGTTACGAATAGTAAATAAAGTTAGTAAAATCTTACGGGTAATGAATAGACCATACTGGCGACCTATGAACTCTGCGTGTGGAATGACCATTAAAAATTCCTTTATAAAACAATATAAATTAAGCGAGGATTTGTTCTTTGGTTTTTTCCGTCCTATTAAATATTCGGTTAGTATTGGAAGAAGACGAAAAGCCTAAAATTAATCGAACGGTTTAATTCCAAAAGATAATATCAAATTGCTCGTATCATTTATTCATTTCGCATACGGTACTTGTTGATTGCTTAAATATGTTTTTTTTTTCAGCATCAACTCAAATTCAAACGGCACAACCTTTGACTTTATCAGTTTCAAAGATAGTTTTCCTTATGAGATATTCTCCATCTTTATAAAGTTTTATCATCTGGAGAAATGCTCATCTTTAGTTGATTCTTTTAGAAAGAACACAACTTTTACCTTTACTATCGTCACTGACAATTTACCAATATTTAAAATTCTCACGATTTCACTCCAAAACCAATCACTTTCACAATAAAAAATCAACTGACTACAGAATCTTTGTGCAAGCTGAAATTAAAATTTTTTATCACAAAAAAACTTTGATATAATTGAGAGAAGGCTCAGAAAGTGTACTTTATCGCAGTTGTAAGATATACAGACAATACTAAATCATTCATTAAATTTATATTCTTGAATTTTTTATAACATAAAGTCAGGAAAAAATTACTGGAAGTTTTAGAAACTCACGTAGTGATCCCGTAAACTGAATATCTAAAATTATTTAACAGCGTAAACGCTCAAAAAAGGCTGAAGAGTACACAGAAACCTTTCCAGGACCCTTCCATATACTAAATTCTTTCCTGATCATTTCTTGCGCTTGAAGTGTATTATAGCAACAATCATCCCTTCGATTTTCCTCCCAACTTAATTTCAAATCAGTTAACTTATCGAGATTTTCCATACTGAGTGCTTTGATATGACGAATGAGAAGCTGCAACATTAGTGTAATGAGTGCTGGTTAGCTATTAGTTTATTTTTGCTATTTAGCATGAATATTTTCAATGAGAGAAGAATTCGATATTAAATACTTTCCTTAAGGATACATTATTTTATAAATACCTTAAAAAAAGATAGCTGTGTTCGAATATGAGCATATGCCACAACCAATGGTTTTGTTTCCAATGTTCTGAAAGTATTTCAATTAAATTTTCATCCATTTTATTTCTGTGATAAACTTTGAGCTTATATCTTGCTTTTAGTTGTATTACATAAAAAAAATCAACCGTTGCGCCGTGTGTAAAGATGATCTGAAGAAGCGGTATTGAGCCAGCAAATCAGAATGGATAACAATTGCCAAATCCTGCAAGAAAAAACAGAATTTCTATTAACAAATTTCAAAAAAACTCATAACACTTACATCTAAAAAAATTTCATTCACTATTTTTCTTGCTTATTAACAAATGGCATTAATTAAACATACTGTTTCATATAATTGTTCAATATCATCTGTCGTAATCTCGAATGGATCTGGGAAGCGAAGACTGTATGTATACTTTGTTTTAATAACACCCTTCTGAAATGTTAAAAACAAAGAATAATAACCGTATCATTTCATGAATTAAGAAAATCATGAATGCTAAAAGACCACTATTAACATGCTCTTGCACAATCAAACATAGACCAGAAATTATCTTTATGATCAATTATTAAATGATCAAAAAAAAAACAATGGACAATTATCCCTATACAAAATTATTCAATAACTGACCTCAAGAAGTTTACGTATCTCATTTTTTTTGATAAGTTTAACGACATCGAAAAGAAAATTGCAGGAGATAAATTCTTTTCGGCCTCTTTGTCCTTTTAAACATACTGATTTTCCTGCCTCATCATAAAGTGATTTTAAAAAATTCATTTCACGAGGGATCTCGGATTCCTGAAGATTGAAAATAATGCAATCGAAAACTAAATGTAAAAAATTAATGAGAATGCACTGATAATATACGTACCGCATATTCGGCGGTCTGAAAAGGCGGATTATCAATTATGCATCGAAGTACCAGGAAACCTCTCATACGACTGTACAGAAGAACAGCACGAACGATATTTTCATATAATTCCTAAAAACAGAAATTGAAGTTATAGCAAGAAGAGTTACTCTTGTAGAGGTTGTTGGATGATTTGAGAAGAAAAAATGCGGCTAATTCCTCTAGCTTTTTCAAAGGAAGAATTTAGCGCAAAAATCGGAAGGAAAATTTCTCATGAACAGCATCGTTTTAAATGACAGTTTTCAATGTTTTAAGCTGAGAGAATTCATGAATTGATTGAATGATAATAATTTCATATTAAAGAATGAGAAAAAGATTACTTTCACAAATATTATCTCCGCTTGCGTGGAATTACCAAGGTATGTCCCGATATCAAAAATATTGTTAAATAAGAAATAACAACGATTGCCAACAAATTTGATGCCAAGATATTGCTTCATATCCTTAACATTTTCGAATACGATTCTATATTTCTTTCTGAAAAATTTTGAAATAAAAGTCGCGTGAAAATTTTATTTAAAAAACTTACTTCATGGTTTAAGTAATAAATAAACATAGATAGCATCAAATTACTTCGAACAAATTAATTTAGTAGAGAGAATAATGGATAAAGTTTCATGCGCATCGAAGATAAAGATACTTCAAATTGGAAAGTACAAAACGAGGTAGCAATAAATCTTTTTCTCTTCATAATTTCTCTCAGCAACTATGACAAGAGCTTGAAAATAAGAACTTACCTGAGTGGGAAATTCATAAGTTCCGTAATTATACTAATCACTTCCAAATTGCTAACAATCGGAAAACAAGGATTTCTTGGAGCAGGAGATTCATCCACATTTTCTTCCTCAAATTCCGAATCCATGCCGTCACTTTCTTTGGTATTTTCACTTTCACTTCCAGAACCTATTAGTAGAATTCCTCTGGGAGTTCTTACTGGTCGAATCCAAACTCGAAGTACACCACTGATTAGTGTGACTGATAGTTTCACCACAGACACAGCGTTTGTAGAATCTTCCACTGAAATTACATATCATTTTCAGAATGAACTATAATCATTTTACTAAATGATTAAAATCGAAATGAATGATATGGAAGAAAGAAAAGGAAGAAAAAGGAAAGAACAAAGTCACAAACACAAAATAAGCCAATAGGAATCAGAGGGTTAATGCGATATTAGATGACCTCGTACGATGAGATCGATTGACCTCTGCTTTATTCTTTGCGTTGCAACAATGCGCAACGAACAGGAGATGGATTTGTTCATTTCTCTGCGATAACAATGAGAGATGATTGAAAGATTAAATTAATTAAAAGCTTCGTGTTAGTTTCAATGAATGATTAAGTGGAGGGTACGTGAATATTATAAAGATTTGAAATTTTCAAAATTTTCGATTTTCTCATTTCTGACTCTCTTAGAAATATAAAAGAATAATGACTAGAGGTCATCGTTAATGAACACGATCGATAAGAGTAAATTTGAAAGTAACAGAAGTGAAGTCTTGCTTGGATCAATCATGAATCCAATTCGAACGATGCTGCTTATCATTTTTGCATGAATTGAATTTGCAAGATTTTTTCTCACAATTAAATCTACCATTTTCATAGTCTAGTATGTATAGTCTGAACTGTCAAGGAGCATCTCTATTTGCATTTACAGGAGAAATGATTTCAGCTTTATTCAATTTTGGGTTGCTCAGAAATTCAAAATAACTTTCTCACCTGATATCAGTTCTTTGATGCTCTGTTCCTTTCTATTGTTCTCTTCCAAAAGTGTTTGTGATAGTGCAGGGTACTTTACACTTAATTGATTGATGCCGTCTGTAGCAAAGTTCACACGCTCTCCGGTAATTTTTAGCAGAATTGTATTCTGAAACTCATCTTCCATACTTCCTCGTCTAACATATTTTGACATTTTCTTTTCGCCGTTAACATTCTCCACAGTTATTGATTTGAAAATTCTCCCAGCTAGAAATATGAAAATCTTTCTAAGCTTGAAACATTCATGACAAGTGATTTATTATAGCTATGTCTTTCTCTCGATCATTGCCGAATGTTGAAGAACGAGGTGATACTGTTTTTTTTTCTCTCAGAGATACTTATTTTCTGTTTATTATGACTAAATTAGCTGAAAAAAATATCGATCTGAGAGATTACCAATCGATCCGTTTTTTAAATATTTTAAAGAGTATCTATACTACTAAACTATTGCACATAACTGAAAGAATAGCCATCGTTGATCGTAGGAAAAACAAGCTTTCGTTTAAATTTTGATAAACTTTGCTATGATTTGCATGATTACTTTATCAGTGACATAAGTCTTTCTTATAACAGATTTTTAGATTACTTGAACAATAATTAACATTTTTTCATCAAAACTTCTTTAAAATCTTTCTTCTGTAAGTACAAAAGTATACAGTACACTAATTACAAATATATTGTGAAATTTTCAGTAGTATTAAACATTAAAGCATTCCAAATTCATCTTTCGTAATTGAAAAGAATACCTCGGTTGAGAATATACTCATGACCATCTGATTTCGATCTCTCAAACATCATACTTTCTGGAAATTAATTATGATATTCACTGATTGCAAATATATTGTGAAATCTTCAGCAGTATTAAACATTGAAGCATGTCCAAATTCATCTTTCGTAATTGAAAAGAATACCTGGGTTGAGAATATACTCATGACCATCTGATTTGGATCTCTCAAACATTGTATTTTCTGGAAATTAGTTCAATAATATTCTTAAACTGTGATCGTGAATTCACGAGATATTTGCTAAATTAACTTTTCATTTTATCCTTGTACAATCCATTGAATTTGCTAACCTCATGCTTTTGCTAACTTCATGCTGAATCAGCTTTTAAACAAATACAAGCTTTAAACGTCGCTCAAAATAAAATTATAACAAATATGATTTCTCGAAATAAAAATTGAAACAAAAGAAGTAAAAATTTTCGACTTTTTTTGAATAAAAGTAACTAATGACTAATAATTTACATTTATAAAAAGCAAATTAACCTTTAAAGAAAATCTTCGTTATTTACTTTTAATAACTATCGCAAAGCAAGAGAAAAGGCAATTACTGTGAATTCAATTGAGTTTGATCGAATTAAGTAGAATAGTAAAATCAAGAATTCAATTTTTATTTTTAGATCAAAAAATCTCATCAATAGGTTTCATATTCTGTATTTCTTAAAGTTTCCCCAATATCATTTGAAATTTTAAAGAGAAGGATTTCATCAAAATAATGTCAGAAACGTTTCATTACTCTTGAAAATTTTTGGAATGAGCATTGAAGAGCATTTATGGATATACATGTCTTTGCTCAAATCATTTTTAAAAAAAGATGTGAAACGAATAATTTCGATCGTTTGAAGTTTTTCAAAATACTATAAATTTACAATGAAAATGTAAAATGAATTGGCAGAAATGCAAAATTGCAAAATTATTGAATTACTGAATGACTTCTGATATGGATAACTTCTCCTACAGTACTTTTCAAAGAACGAATGTCTCCCATTAATAATGATTTCTTCAAAAAGACAAACGACGAAAATTCATGAGAAAGAATTTGAATAATTACGGAATATTTTTTCATCCTTTCTTAAGAAGAAACAAAGAGTCTAAGAAAGAGAAGGAAAGAAATTAACGTCAAACTATCTCTTTATCATTGAATGATATGAGTGCATAAGGTAGAACAAATAATATAGGAAGGAATGATAATGAATGTGAAACATTCATCCCATAACTTTTTATTTCTGGCAAGAACTATCCTTGCGCACAACTTATCATCATTCATCCATTTATTGTGCAAAGCAAAACTGACGACAAAATAAAGTATCATCCATTTGCTCCTCTCATTGGATAGGTTATCAAATCAATTGAATAAGATTTTGTCTGATTTCTGATATTTCAGAAAATTATTCTAAATTAATTTACCTTAAATGTTATAAGAAATTTATGCGAAGAAATCATGAAGGTGAAACAAATCTAATATCTGTATCATGTATCAAATATCAGGTGCTGTTGATTCATAAAACTCAAATTTTGAAAATTTTTTCCAAATAATTTTTATTTACATTATTTGAGAAATACAGTCAAGACCGCTGGATCACTGAATATACAGTTATATAATTTCAGAGAGACATAAATCTGAACTTCCACCATTTCCAGTCCATATTCGATTGAAACGTGCAGCGCTGATTTCGATATTTTTACGCTTGCTCAAACTTAACTCTTCTAATGATAATTTGCACATATTTTTATCATTTCGTCCTAAAATAATTATATAAAAATTTAAATTTCATCCTTAAATTATTTTTCGTAATTCTGATATTGAATAGATGAAGAAAATGACTGTAAAACATTTGGAAACATTTTAGATAATTCATTTGAAAAAATAAGAAGAGAGCGCATTTTAAGAATGAATCTCAGCTTTGGAAAGAAAAGTGAGAAATTAATTTAAATAACTAATTACCAGCTACATTTAAAATTGGAGGTTTTTTGGGAGAAATTTCTATTTGCCGATAGATGAATCCATTCTTGAAATGACCATACCAAACTGTAAAATGACTTCTTCCAACAATTTCTGAAATAACATCAACTTTTATATGACGATATTGTGCGGAAGTTGAAAATGATCTAAATTATATTAAAATATTTAACTCTTATATAAGACATATATATTATTATATCAGACTTAATTAACCATCATATCCTTTAGTTCTTGGAAAAAGTACAATTTTTCTGCAATTATTAATTCTAGCATTAAATTATTTTGCAAAAGTTACGTCTAATTACTCAAACATTCTTTTCTAAGTAAATTATTAAAAAATTTGACAGTTTTCAATACTTTAAGATACATAAGTATGTATGAATCGCTATCAACTCAAAATCCTTTCTTGATTTGTAGCGTTTTATAGGTAGAAGAAATCCTTACGAAACAGATTCTTTTCTCGATTTGTTAGGCAAGAAGTAACAATTCGAAAATATCGATCAGACATGATCTTATGATCTTCATCTCCTAAATCGGTAATGTTGCTTTGCTGATAAATGCAATACATAGTGATAGAGTAAAATTAAGATAAATAAACAAAAGTATAACAAAAATAAAAGTATACAAAAGTGTATATTTTCAATTTATTAACGTCCAAAACTCTCATACTAAAATATTCGCATTCTTAGGGAAAATTAAAAAAGGCTAATAGACATAAATAACGAAAAATATTGAAAAACAGTCTTTTGATAGGTGTTTGATAGATTTGATAGGTTGATAGTTAAACCTTCACTTTCATTTGCATTTTTTTGTGTCTTATAGGCCAATAATCCTTTAGAGGCCATGCTACGCTCTTTCCATTCGTTGTAAGCTCTCATACGACGATAATATTCATTTTTACATGCTAACGATAATTTCGGATCTTAATGAATTCAATTTGATTCATTCAAGTAACTCGATTCTAGTAATTATAGATCAAATTATGGTTGATGAATGGTACCGAATAATATTATTCCAGTGAATGTTACTTTCGAGGAAATGAATTAAATGGTGATTAGCTTCTCAGCAAGTTTAATCTTTTTTTTCTTATTTAACCAAGTTTATGAAAATTTTCTTCACTCTTTTAGAAATGGAACAGTGAAAATTATCAAACCATTCGAATTGATGCCATTTCTAATATCGATGTAATGCCATTTTGATAAATCGCATGATTGAATTAAATGGCTAAATATTAGTTGCTCATTTTTTGAAAATAAATTTTTTAATGTAAAAATAAATGTTCCACTTTAGCCAAGAAATTAATTGCTTAGCCAAGAAAATATGATTAAAATAATATTATAAATAAATGATTAACTTTAAGTCAAATTAAGTTAATGATTAAAGTAAGAAATTAATTTTTCCGTATTATAGTTTCGGTATATTCTAACGATTCTTCTGGACATTGAGTTATCTATTCAGCTTTTTTTTTTCATTAATTTCAATAATTTCCTGACTCTAGGATAGATTAGAATTGATTATGATGCATAATTATTATTTAAAAATAAGTATGCAGCAGTTCACAGGATGTTTTTGACAGAAAGATGCTAATAAAAGTAGCAGAATTCTAGTACTACAAAATTATTACTCTAATTCTTTTTTGACTTGACTCTGTTGTTCCTTGTTAAATATATCATCATCTTTCGGCACAAACTTCTGCACATCAGTGATAGCAACTTGTTCTCTTCAAATTAATAATTCGTCGATATTATTTATGCAAACAGCAAATTAACAAGAAGTTCGAACACAATGATAAATCGAAACTTCAAAATTCGACTATTACAGAATGTGATTGAGAGTAAGAGCATTAAAGTTCGTTTCATCTAGAAATATTACATATCTATTTTTAAAATTTACCTCAAGTATTGCAACTTTTCTTTTGTATCGTTTACTAGTGCATCACATCGATGTGACACTTCCGTATCTGCTGAATATGAAGTATCCTGGAATTTATTTAAACCTTTGAAGACTTGAAACAAAGATACATTTACTTTCTATTAACAGGTTATTATTTAGAAAAAATATAAACTTTTTTCAAGTATAAGTTTTTGAATCATTGATAAGCGAAGTTTAATTGGATTAAATTTGATATTAGTTCAAATAATTTCACCTTTATTTGGTATTTAAGTGCTTCAACATCCCTATTTAAAGCGTCAATGATAGCTTTCCATTTGTGCAAATCCGTTCCGTTCAATTTGTTAATTACAGAATACATAGCATTTATATTTTGTGACAGTGCCGATAAGACTACTAAAGCATTTATCCTGGAAGACATAAATACAGGTAACCAACCATTTAGACGAGAATTTAAAATTGAAAATTTAAATTTTGCAAAAGAGCCATTTTTCAAAATGAATTGTAGGGCTTGAAAGATTTAAAAAATATTATGACATAGAGATTGAAAGAAGTTCCCTTTGAATACCTCGGTCTATATGACTTGCGTACTAAATAGGTTCGAACAGCACGTTGAATTCTAATGCGGCATTTTGCTCTGTGCGCCAATAATCTTTCTACTTAAATAGTTATTACTAAACAATTGACAAAAGTAAGTCAAAGTAAGTAATACTATCGTATAAAACATACGATAATCATTTAAAGTTTTTTCAGTATTACTTTTGATCAAACTTATAACTGCAAACTGTATTCTTCGAAATCGAAAGCAACATAACCAGGATGACATATGTCTAATCGAATTTTCAATATTTTCCTTACTTAAACGCAGTATCTGAAATACTAAATTGATGCGAAAAATTTAGATTTTTAGTGGAATAATAATTGCAACATGAAACATCGAAAATTCAACTCCAAAATCTATCGAATTTTCCGGAATTAATTCTGAAATTTACTTCATACCTTATCGAATTCAGCAAATTTTCCATGTCGGAAGAATGCTTTTGTAAGGCCAAGTTTGTAATCTTTCTCTTCCAAACCAAATACTCGAAATAAGCACTGAAATTGTTTCAGAAATCAAGCTCCTTCTAAAAGTTATTTAAGGAATGATTTTAAAAAAAATGCATTAATTAGTAAATTTTCACGTCAGAACTAACCTTGCAAAATAATTGAGCATCAAGCGTTGCAAGCCTGCTTGGTAGATATTTTTGATACATATTGTATAATGATAGGTATGATATTCTGTAGTACACAGACATGTTATGTAATTATTTAAGGAAGCTGGCAATGATAACCTTTGACATTTCATTTCAACACTTGAACGAAACAATAAATATTTTGCTGTGATGTTCATTTATAATGCCTGTGACTCTCTATATGATACAGGAAAAAAACAAAACATGATTATCTATTCTAGGTGAGAGATAAGATAAGAGATTTTCCTTATTGTTAAAACAGCATTTAATGGACGTGGATATTGGAAAGTATCAAGAGTTAACCTTGATGGAAATCCCCGCTGCATAACTCTCAGTGCGCTAGACATTCCAGCGCACTTCAGTTGTGCTAAGATCTGTGCACCATCAAACTGATTAGGTTTCATTTCTGAATTCGGCTTGATACATCGTACAAAGTGGGTTCCCTTGAATAGGTAAGGTTCATAAAGTTTCCACCAGCAATCTTTTTGATAAAAGAAGATGTTTCGAGAACAATATTAGGCATAGTCGTTTTTCTTTTATTTCAAAATTTCACCTTATTGCAAAGTAATGACAGAATAATAAAAAATTTTCAACAAAAATTAAGTTTGAACACTTACTGTTCTACGTAGTTTCTCAAGCAAAATATTAAGTTGTGAACGAAATTTACTTCCGACTGACGCATTTACCAGTTTTCTACTAGCATCTTTTCTTTCAATCTTTGAAAATTCGCTGTCAGTAAATAGCTTACAAATTAAGCTTTTCCTTAAAATATTTGATAAATGTTTATTCTGATTTTTAAAAAATAGAATTTTTGATAGTTTGAAATAGTTAACAATTGATTAAAATTACTCCAGGTTTATAATAATTGTGAGTGACAAACCTGCTCTGTTGCATAAGATATTGAAGTGATGCATGTAAAGTATCATTATTTTTATCAAGAAACTGTGAAGTATTGTAGCAAATGTCGCCCGCATAATGGCAAATGATAAAACCTTCATCGTCACGCAGTGTACGATGACAACGTGAGGATCGTGGTACCTGTGTAGTAGTAATATCTGATAGTCCTGCATGCTACTACATTCTTAGTTGTTGGAATTTCCTTATTATATCATTTAATGCTTAATTAGTTTTCATCTATCATTATGTATCAAAGTTCAAGTAAAAGATTTCTTACTATACTTTATCCTACTCTTAAATGAATAAATGAGTTGATTTCAAGTAAAAATAAATAATAATTTCTTGTGATGGCATGCTAAAGTATGTTTGTCATTCGAGATGATCTCTTAGATTTCAGATTTGATTGTAGTAGCTTAACTAGTAAGTAAATTATTGATCGATATGATCGGTGCCTTCCCTAGATTTGCATCTATGATTCCGGCCACAATAATAATCAATAATCGTCTTTCTGATAAAATCATTTGTTCATTTTTGTTTTGAAATATCAATTACTTGACTTTTTTGTTTTAAAATTAATTCGTATCGAATTTCTGAATTGTTATGCACAGCAAAAATTTCCAACAATTAAAACTAACCATTAAGCAAGGATGACAAATATGTGTCTCATGTACTGTTCGCGTGAAATGTTGCGTGGAAGATTGTGGTAAACGTGATTCATTGTCCAGCAGTTCGAAGATCCCATAAAACTTTTGTTCAAATAATTCTACAATATGTACCCTTTTGAAAAAAGTATAGGAGAGATAAGTACTGCTTATCCAGAATTAGTTGAATTCATCTGCGATTTGTTTCTCAATGGTATTATTATATCTAGAACATTATTAAAACGTCAGTCATCATGACAATTATTTTATTCCTTCTTGAAATCTATTCCAGTACTCCTCAACATCATTCCATAAAATAATCATTAAGAATAAGCTTGACGAACCAATGCAATTTTTGTTATCACTGAATTCGATTGTATCATAATGCAATTCCTCTTTACAATACAAATTTTGTTCATTCATCAAAATTCGTTCATTGAAAAAATTTTGCAACTTTTCATTGCAATAATTTATGCAAAATTGCTCATAAGAATTTACATCCAATGCTTCTGAAATATTTCAAAGATTTTTTGAAAGAATTATATCTCATTCTTTTTATCACTTAATACTATTTTACTTTTTATAAAGTATTAACAAATTGATAGAAATTTTGGATGATTATCAACACTTCACTACTTCAGTATACGTTTCACTATAAAACCAAACAAAGGATATCAATTTTAGATTTGGAAGAGAAATGATAGTACTGATAGTTGTAAAAGTACCGAAACCAGCTGTGTCTAATACGCCAATTGAAAAGGCACTTTGATCAGATGGCATGCATTCTGTGATTCGATCAACGATTGCAGTAAATAAACGGCTATAGATAGCTTTAGCGAGAGCATCACGTGTTGCACGTGCCTCATTAGCACGCAGCGGTACGCTATAATGCAAAATACAGTAAGTGTAATTCTAGCATGCATGGATTGCATCTTAATCTATTCTGTGTACAAATAAGCTTAAATAAGACATTGTCAGGATAGATGGCAACTTTAACGACGCAATGAATGATCTTTTCATATCTAACAACAAAGTAAATAAAATGACAAAGTTAAAGTAAACCTATCGAACAATTAGGTTATTTCGAAAAAAAAATTAAATTCTAACAATTAGGTTATTTCGAAAAAAAATTAAATGGATATTAGAAATATTCGTAGAGGTTATATGTCATCATGAGGTCTCTGAAACTGAGATTGGAAATCAAATTTTTATTAAAACCTTGTCAATTAAGGTCCTTATCAGATGGCTATCATTTAATCTATAATGCTATATAAGCTGAATTATTTATAATTAGAAAATATAGGTAAGTAGCGTAGTATTGTCGAAAAAACTGCAATTGTAAGAAGTGTTAGAAGGCACTAAGGTCATCAGAGGCAAATGACAGAAAAGTTTTAAGCTGGAAATAATCAATTTTGATCATAAGTACTAACGAATAAAGTGTCCCCTTTGTGCCACCTCTAGTTGGTTGGATCAGTCGACTCACTAAATGCTTTCTCAAATCGGTTACTTCAATGCCAAGTAATTCTGCTGTACTAATCAAGTACGTTTTGCTTTCTTCTTCAACATCGCAACCATCTGTAAATGAACTTTTATCCCATTTATTCAACCTTTTCAATTGTCTTCGAAGTTAAATTCATTTGTTGAGTCTAATTAATTATCTTTATGAAATAAATGCATTCTGATCTTCTCACTTAAACTTAATTCAATTGAATTTTAATTAATCTGTGTTTCATGTAGCAATAAAATATAAATATATTAAAATCTTAATTTAAGAGTGCTCTAACAAAGAAATGCCAGCTATTTTTGATAACTAACTCACAATTTAGGTCCAAATTTGAAGCTTAATTGAATCTAAAATTAAGCTTCAGTCAATTTTATTTTAATGATTTAATATATAAATCGTTATAGAAAAAATAAGAATGAAATTCTTTAGCACAATTGAAACTCTATCTATGAATGATTAGCTCCTTCTTGTAAATATAAATTTATATAGCACAATATTATTATTTAATAAACCTTGTAGCTAAAGATTACTTTTGAAGCCAACTGTTTCATCAAAAAATTCGATATTTCCAAGATGTAAAATTGCAGCTACTATTTCGAGCACTGTATCTCGAATATCTGCTGATACACCGATACGATTGAATGCATCCAACAATTTTTGAAAGTCATTATAGTCATCGATTAATTCGTCTTGGATATCATCCTCAAACATCATTTTTAAAGGAGGAAAAATCAGGAAATCGTCGAAAATAACTTTCAATCATAATTTAAACAATCACATATATTGTTTTTGGTTTAAATAAGAATGATATAAGAATTGAGTATAATGAGATTAATTGCTTCTCACCAAATGATGCTTATTTCTTCCCCGTATTACTTTAATCGAATTTTCTTCTTTCAAGAAGAATTGCATGCATCCTTTATTAAGATACTGAAACGTTATATTTTGTTGAAATATACAGATTGAAATTTTGAAAAGATTAATTATATAAAAAACTGAAATCGAATAACCAGAACAGTTCGAAATTACCAACATTGAAATTTTCCAGTTTATTCAATTTCAATTTGTTTGCCATTTGATCGTTGGTACCAGCAATCAATTGATAAAATATATGATAATTCCTTTCGCTTGCATTCTGTCCGCAAAGACGTGAACGCTCCAGTAAATAGTGAGATACGAAACCGCCGACAATAATACCCTGGAAAAGATATGTGACAAACATACAATCAAAAATGTTGTACAGAAAAGAAAATATTTTCCTTCATTAATTTAAATGAAATGCGAAAGTTACAGGTCAGAACTCAGAAACATATAATAAAAGTTTACTTAATCTCTCTTATAAAGAATTCGTTTTACTAGTTTGCTTTAATAAAATTTTGAAACCTATCAAACTGTTTGATTTTAAGTGCTTCAAAAATCCCAAGTATTCGTGAAATCTCGACTTTCTCCCTTCCTCTATATCCTGATAAGTACTCTTTATCCAGAATCAGTTGAATTCAGTACTCATCTTCTATATTTTTTAAAAATATTTCAAATTCTACAAAAGTTTTCTCTCCATTTCTCAATGCATAACTTTGAAATACTTCATTAAATACTAGCTAAATTGCTAGGTCGTAAATCACTCTCTAACCTCATCATTGAAATGCATTTCAATAAATTTGCCAAATCGACTGCTATTATTGTTGCATGCTGTTTTTGCATTTCCAAATGATTCCAGAATTGTACTTACTGAATTTTGAGTAATTAGAGGTATGTTAAATTTTACTTTAAAGAATCTAAATAAATGTAATTGCACTTAAAAATCAATTTTGTATCAATTTTGATATCATTATAATCTAAACGATTTCGAATAATTCGCTGATTAGTAGGTTTTATTTCTTTCATTTAATTATATATAAAAAGTATAAGGAAATAAGTAGTGTGAATCGATGACTTATGCAAACTACCGCTTAACTTTTTTATTAAAATATTTTTCAATAAATTTTCTAAGATCTTCAAAGGTGATGCACTATCGACTGGCTGCTATGCAAAAAATCGGTATAGTACAGTGATGAAATTATCTCATTAGAATTTCAATTCAAATACTTGCTTTCCAGAATGCGTTGCTCAATTGTTCCTACGAGATGACCCCATGATTCACATAAAAACCGGATTATATGCTTTTGAGATTCCGTCTTACCGGCTCCAGATTCTCCCGATATTATAATTGATTGAGATTCATGACTGCGTATCATATCCCGATAAGCTTTATCAGCTTAAAATAATTGCATTTTTCGTATTGCTATATTTAAACTTGAGCCAAAACAATCCCTCACAATTCGGATTATATCATTTTGAATTTCATTTGTCCAATTATCGCTGAACTTTTGATTTGCATAATAAAAACTGCTTAACGAGGAATACCGAGAGCAAATATGTGCGGAGGCAAGATTCCCAATGACTGTCCTTTATACTTTTGTACCGTATTGACATCATATAAACCAGAAATTTGCTCGTATGGATTGATTGCGATGAGTATATTGGCCACGTAACTCTAAGCGTTTTCACTTGAGTTATTTAAAAAAAAATGAAAGTAACTTTTACTTTGAAACAATATTCCAATTACTCTCTTAAAGGAGTATTTTTGTTTGTAACATTTCTCTTCGGAAACATGCCCAAGTAAACTAGTTAAAATAAGGTTGACTTCGATTTTCTACTTTTTCAGTAAACAGAAAATAACAATTTGGAGTTCATGGATTTTGAAGACTAAGAACGAAATTTGATAATAAAACTCACGTAAAATTGTTTGCGATTATAACGTAAACGACAGTTGTTCAGAAGAGAAGCATCGTTTAGGTGAATTAATGAACCTGAAAATTATTTTACATTCAATTATCACTTCCGCATTTTTTGTCAGATTCAGTTTCAAATGTTTTGAACTGCTGTATTTTGGTTCAACCACTGAAGATACATGCAATCATTGAAGAGTAAAATTTAAACAAAAAAGTGCCGTTTGATTAATGATAAACATTTTTACAGTTATCATCAACATCTCGATTGATCTCTTCCCCAGCAGGAAAAATATTATCGTAAAAAGCTTCGAACTGAAACAATTACTTTGATTAAAGTTAGATTGTTTCCAAAAATAACACTACTAATTTACTTAAACCTTAGCTCTTTTCTCAATTCTAACCAATATCCATACCGTTTCTACTTCGTTGTATCGTTGTAGCGTCAAACATTCGGAACTGATATCAATAATTTTACATAAAATGAATCCATCCTTATCATCAGGTACCCAAACAAGCATATTCACTTCTCCCGTTTCCATCAAGTTTAATTAGTATTATACTAAAACGTAAGTTTTAATTCAAACTATGTCGCGTAACTGAACCTGTTTAAATTATCATTACATTTATGAAATTTTAATTTTCTATTCTATCGGTATAAACCAACGATTGAAAGTAGCTTATTGATGACAAATGGCTCTTTTAAAAATAAAACACGTCTTTCACAACTTATCTCCTTAAATTTATAAATTATACTCTTAAAAAAGATAATCTAGCGCACACAGCCACACGCCACTAAAAGTAATAATAGCAAATGATATTTTTGAGATGAAAAAGCTGTTTTTATAACAGGTAAAGCAGTATTTAAATTAAATTTCATATCATTCTACATCAGCCAGACTTAGAATAACTTTATGGTAAAAAAAGCGAAATTATGTAGAATTCTAATAAGTTAGTTAAAAGAAAATAATTGATTCATTGATTGATAATTGCTCATTCATTCGAAATATTATTAATCATCTATTTATCATCTATTAAACTTAATAATTTTACTTCCAAAACATTTCATCATGATGCTCTTCAAATAATAAAAAATGAAATAATAGAATATATTTCAGGAAAAAATAAGGTAAAATTATCGACAGCTCAAAGTAGAACAGTTTGAAAGCTATACCTCGATTAAGATAAGTATAATTTCATCGTGGAATGTTTCACGCCATCAATGATAAATGAATTCGTGTTGACAAGGTATTTCAATAAAATTGTTTAGTTTCATGCTTTTTCACTGCATTATATGAAAAGTTCTTAGACAAAAAAACAGAGAACATTCCTTTCTTTTCAAGCATCCAACTTTCATATTATTTAATAATTCTCATATACCTTTTCATCCTTGTTTTTCTACTATACGATTTCAGTAGTCTCAAAATTTGGATCGCAAAAATTAATTCATTTCCTAAAAAATTGAAAGTGATTCTATGTTTGTTGGAAGAATCCTGTAAATATTACTCGACTCGATTCAAATTCCTGGATAGTAAAAGCTCAATAATTCTTTAAGCTCTTTTATTCTTATGTTGCTTATCCATTAAGTCTTTTCAATTAATTTCAGTATATAAAAAGGTTTATTAATTCAAAAAGAGAATGTGTAACAACTACATACACAATACTAAAATTGGTGAGTAAACGAATATTAAAACCATAGGGCAGATATTCAAATTTATATGAAGCAAAACTAATCATTTATAAATCATGATACATTAAAAAAAAGATTAATTCACTTCGTCTCTATATTGTGGAATAAATTGGAGCTTCGTCTTGTCCCGCTTCCATTAATATGATCATTTCCTTTTTCTTATCCCAACGAAATATAAGCCAGCATCAAGAAATGATTCAAAAAAATGAGCATAATTAACAAGTGGATGTTCCGATATTTTGCTATTATATTACCAAACTACCAAGAAATGATAAATGCAATCTTCCTATTTATCAAAAAAATCATTGATGATAAATTTTAAATCAAATTAATCTAAAACATATTAGGAATGAAAAATTCATTTCATCTACATAATGACATATACTACAAATATAAAATACGTTTCCTAACGAATAACATTGATACCACCACAGTCGCCGGATGTTTTCTTAAATCAATCATCAGCGTTCACCATCTCTTGGTCGGTATTTCTTCTTCACCACCTTTCCATTTCAGTTTCCATATTAATGGTCCACCATAAAAGCTTGCAGACTTGCGGTGTATAACTCTGTTTTGCAAACCCCACTCTGATACTCTCATATATTGCCATAATATACCAGTAATGTATGCACAAAAGCCCAATGAAAATCCAGCAAGGAAGTTGTCTCCTGAAACGATATAAATTTAATCGAAATTATAAAACCAATAAAATATGTTTAAAAAATCACAGAGAAAACGAAAAATATTAATTTTACAAACAAGGCACATCTACAAAATGTCATGATATAGATCTTGCATAGTTGCGATGCAGCTAGATTCGAACAAAACCGAGATTTTAAAATAAATGCATGAATAGATCTATTGAAGCCCTGATTTAAGAATATGTATTTCCCAAAGAGCGTTTATTTAAAAGAATTTCAGATGTTCAAAAACAGCAGTTTTTATTTTTCAACTGCTCCTCTTAGAAGTAGCTTATTTGATATGTAAGCGGAAATTTTTCCTTGAATTTCAGACATAAAAGATGAGATAATCGAGCAAATCTTGTAAGAAGTTGAAAGAAACACCATTTATTTAAAAATATAAATAGCTAAAACTTGAATTGTAATTACTTACTTATGGTGGCAAATACGATCCCTGCTGCAGTAGATGCATAAATATGGTTCATGAAATCGTCTCTATGTCTGATCATTGATGCACCGCTCAATGTCATACCCCATGTGAAGGCCAGTGTAGCTGAAGTGCAACCGTTTTTAAAAAACTAAAGATAAAATTCGAAAAACAAAAGATTATCAATCAAATGAATCTTGAAAAGTTCAGATATTTTAGTTTTTTTTTGCGGGTGAAATTAAAACCAGATCCTAGATAGTTAAGCCGCTGAAAGCATCATGTTCCGATAATGGACTACGCTTGAAATATGATTGATCACCTGAATCACAATAATTTTTCCGCTCTTCAGCCACCTCTGCGAAGGACAGTGATGGATAGATTTCACCAAAAATTAAACTTTCCCAAAATTGAACAAAAATGTAATATTATTCGCAAAAAAACTCTCAAAAAGTTAGAAAAGAATAGAATGCTAGAGAACCTGGAGTCGGCAACAGTTTAAAATATGTCCTCATTATTGACATCGGCGTGACTGGCACAGGAAGTACATTGTGACCTCGAATATGTAAACCAGTGTAGGGAATTACTGAAAAGAGCAACACGCATCACGACAACGCTACATTTAAACTATCATTTATCTGCATTGTTTTAAAGCACGCTCTTTATTCATTCATTCATTTATTCATTTATACCCTGACTTTTATAGAAGATGCAGGTAAATGATTTCTAAACCGCAATAAAAATGTTTACGAACATCAAGATAGTTAAAAAAAATACTTACAAATGAAAGCCGTATACTGTACACACGCCAATCCTTTTATTAAAGGATCTTCGTTGAGTGGAGAATTGAAAAATCGTAACGGTTTTGGCACCCACCACGGTGTTTGAGGTCTAGCCTAAATAGAAAATTTTCTTCCATACATAAAAATGCGATGCACCATTATGATCGTTCTAAAAAATTATCTTGAACTGCATGTCCTCCATTATTCTTTTCCAGTTGGCTTCACAATTTTTTAAGCAAAAATTATCTTTAATTCTCTAAAAATTTAACTCTAAAAATTATCTTTAAGCAAAAATAATACAATTATATGGAGAAAATTTGCAAACGATATACTTATAAGAAATTCAACATTTTTCATTAAATGACTTGCCAGATATTCATGATAATTGTTGTTGGCGCGCATTACTTTCAAGCCCTGATAATGAGGCCATGGTCCTTCAGTTAACTCATATTTTGCAGCGATATCCTTGTACTGCGTGGAGTTTTTGTACAGCTGAATGATAAGAAATGAATGAAGCAAAAATATGATGTTGCAAAACAATTTATAATTTTAAACACTTAAAAAATATTTTATATATTATGTAACAATTCCAAAGGAAGCTCGATAACGACTACTGCTCACTTTTCTCTCATATAGATACTCAGATTGAGTATTACATTGTTAAATACTTATAATGATGTAAAAATTTGATACATTCTCATTTCGTACGTATTATCATCGCGCAATCACACTGGAAGTCTTTTTTCCTTAACTCTTATCAATAATTCGAGCTCATTCCAAAATATTTTGAATGACAACTATTTTTGATAATGTGCAATAACCTACTTTATTCATAAACTCTTCATAATTCCCTGGTTGATCACTTTTCTGTGTCAAATTGCGATGTCGTGTTGAATCGAGACCCATCGGGCCGGCAAGAGAAGTTCCATCGGGCACTTTAGGATCATAACTGAAAATATAGTCATAATAGCAATTGCAGGAATTAACAGAATCGTTTATCGTTTGAATCTGTATTATAAATTGAGGTTTTTTTTACAAAATTTCAAACTTATGTTAAAACTAACTATTCTGGGTCCTGTTCTCTTAGCTGTGGTCTAGCTAGCCGCATCACACCGTCTTCCGTTATTTTATCTGTCCACCCCAATTCGGTCCACCATATCTTACGTGTCTTGCTTCTGAATAAAGAGAGTGTTAAGAAGGAAGACATAAGAATTCCCTGCTTGAAAATCCAAATGCAGTAGATCAAAGATATGAATAATAAACAAACGGGTCACGCTGTTCCCAACGTTTATTCCACGCACCGATCCAAGGTGGTCTGGATGCCGTATAGGTAGCCCGCAACGGTTCATCATGTTTTTCTGATTCAGTCATAACGATGTCAAATTCTAAAATGCAAAATTTTCATTTTTTTTACATACATCGTTAATCCAAATAACTCATGCGACTACAGATTTATTCTTGCAGTCAAAGAAGAAGAAGAATTCTCTGAAATCAACAGTTAAAATTAACACATCAAGTTGGTGAGAAGGTCCAATCACCTCACAACTATCTGTAAAACCTCACTGCACCGCACCAACTAGCAATGTGCTAACACTTACAATCACCATCGATGAAAACATTAAATCTCTTCTCGCTACGCTCAGCAGTCGACGAATTCTGATAACAAATAGTGTATCATCACGAATTATATTATCATGGATCGTGATAACGTGATTAACATTTTCACTGTCATGTTTTAAGCAGGGACAATATGGCCAAATAGTGAAATGAAAATTTTCTGTGATCATCAAGTTCTTTACAGAAAATCACAAATGATTTAACAAAAACGGAAAGTTTTCTTCAGTTAAAAAATTCGAAATTAAGAAATTGAAAAGAAGCAAAATGGGAAAATCTTCCAGATAGAATTTTAGCAGAATTTTATGTGGGAATGAATGAAGCATGAGATAAGCACTATGTCATCCATCTATTCATAAGCAATAAATAAACTGCCAAATAGCTATTGATTACTATCAATTAATTGTGATAAAAATATGCTTTCTTCTCAAAAGTTGATACAGTTACAAGTAAAAATCCATTCAGTATTTATCCTGGACATATATACTATTATGTATTGAACTTGCTGAAATGATATTTGGTTACTTTGGACTAAATCATTTTGCATATAACTGATTGATTCCGACTATAAACAATAGATTATCTATGATAGCAAGCAAATATCTTTTTTTGTTTCAAAAGCTTTTAAATTAAAAAATAAATTTAAGCTTGAAATTAATTTCTAGAAAAAGTATTAAACTTTATCGGAGAAAACGGAATCTCACCTTCAATATCTGGAACTTGAAACTCTCATGTATTATCATGAGTCAAAGGAAGCAAGCGTAAAATCTTTTTTGTACGTTATGAGTAGGAACTGGAAGCTCAAGCGGGAGAAAAAGTAAAACTCAGAATAGTAATCATCATTTAGGTGCAGAGTTCAGAGCACATGCATGCAGCATTAGCTAAAGCTATGTTGCTGCAAGGAAAATTACAAGGATTGATTGATGTGGAAAGGATGATTAATTGTTAATTTGGTTATGCCATTACGCAGAAACAACGTGTGTGGTCTTGGACATCCTCCTCCTCCTCCTCCATCTCTCCCTCCCACTCATCCTCATCGATAGTTATCCTGACATTGTGGTGTTATGCCGGGGATCCTGCATATCTTCCCACGATGATATCTCGATACATACAGATGAGGTCAAAGGTTATCATTAAGTGGATAGTGTTCCGCAGAATAACAAAACGATCTCCATACGCCGGTGGCATCGTTGGAATTTTCCAATTCGTTCGGTAATACGACGATAAATTTGAACCAATGTTTATAAATATTGTCAAGAATATGAACAAAGGGTTATTCCGACTGATGTGGCTTTAAGACTTACTTTCTTGACATCAAGGATTTTTTGGTGGATAAAAATGCTTCCGTAAAAGAATCCTAGAAATGATCGCGGGACAGAAAAGAAGGCAAGAAAATGGAATAAGATGATGATAAGTCGAGAGTGATATGAAGTAGTCGAGAGCGTAAGTCCGAATAAAGTAATCAGTAATCGAGAATGACAACCTAATTTATATTCGGCCATGCAATTTAGTCCAACAAACAACCGCTGTTTTGCACGTCTACTTCACTGGAAATGAATGCGGATCAGATCGATGACTGCGATCATAAACTATGTGATAATAAGCAATTTAAACTTAAAGCATGATGCATTCGTTTTCGAGACTTCTCTGTCTTGTAAACTTGTAACCCGTTTTAAAATCGTATTAGATATCGTATTGCACGGATAGTAATCTGTAGGTTTGATAGCTAATTATTTATATATTATATATGTTTGATATCATGTAATTATAGATGTGTTTTTGAGAGATTTCTTCCCGGATGTATTCTAAAATTACGCCAACTCCTTTGGCTAATTGTGCGGCAAACGGTTGAATTTTAGAATTCACAGATAATAATTTTCCTTATTTTGTGATTAACAGTAATCGACGAGAAAGTGATAACCTTTGGAAGAGCAGTTTCGACTTACAAAATATTTAATCCATTTAACTGAAATGGGACATTTTCTAATTCTAATATCTATTCATACTTCAACGATTTTATTATTTGGGATTCAATACAATACCTGCGCTTCCCTTCCAATTACCAATGAAGGTAAGCTTTCAGTATATGTACAAAAGTTTCAGAAAAAAACTTTGAAGCACTGATATTTTGGATTGCTTCAAAGTTTTCTTTGATATTTTAGGATTTACTGAGTTTAGGTTGGCTTTCATATCATCCTATCGAAAACATTTACTAATTAATCTTCGTAGTATCTTTATTATTTTTGATTCGAACAGATTTTTAGAAGAAATTTAGTCGGAACTTTCTAAATCCAGCTGACGTGAACTACTGCATTCAAAGAACGTTATTGCGTTATTTGATCCGTCGATAGAATATTAATTAAAATTTTTGAAGAGCATGAAATTTGCTTTCTCTTCCTCTTAGTGGTGGCACAATGTTGTTCTAAGGAATACGTTGAATGCTGCGCAGAATCAGTTGATTTTGCGAAACCACTCCGTTGCAACGGTATGAAGTTAGGAACAAGAATTAACGTGACCTTATGCATCCAAAACGCAATGCATGGAGAACATCAACCAATGCTTAATCTTACAGGTCATTTTTTATTCATCTCAACTATTTACGATTCCTCAACTATTCATATGCCACATTTATAATACTAACTGTTGTTATTTTTAGTCTGACTTGATGATCCACATTTTGATTTTATTGATGACTCGAAAATGAAGCACAGAACTATGAACTTAAATTTAATACTTTAGACAAGAGATGGATATCTAATGAATTGTAATCTGTATTACAGATACGGTGTGTTGTGATGTATTTGCTGATGATGATAACGATCAGAAGGAACACTGTCTTACAGAATGTATAACGGTGATGCAGATACCTGCTCTTAGAAATGACAAAAAATTGAAAAGAATCAAAGAATGCAGACGAGTAAATCCACTCTATAAAGTAATTCTTAAATTCTCGATTTCCAAAGTTATTCCACGAATCTTTTGAAGCTCATACAAAATGTTAATTAAATATAATTCCAGACACATCAGAATGTAGGAAAGAGAATATCATTACATTACTGATTTAATTTCACTTCAATCTATTATCAAAATAATCGTTATAAAAATAGTATAATCTCAAAATAACGAAATTCCCAATCGCAACAGTGTCAAAAAAAAAACTAATTGTTCATTTAGGCTTGTTCTGAATATAAAATAACTTATGGCTTCAATAAGAATAAGTGAAATCACAGTCATTAAAAATTAACCGTAAATAAGGTCATCGGCATGCTGATTAATCTAAAAAGAAATGCTAAGATTAGATGTGTTCATTTTTAGCAAATAAATTAATTACTATTATTATTAATGATTTCTTGGGAATTAATGCTGATGATTTTTTTTTGGGAACAAATGAAATAATTACAGTGTTTCAACCGGTGTATACAATGGCTGCACAACAGAAATGATATTGAAGCATTAGATTTCGAGCAAGAATGCTCTATAAAATTGAAAATGTTACCAGGGAAAGTGTACATTGGTCCCGAAATTAAATGACCAAATTTTAATTTAATTCCTTCAAGTACTTTTCAAACATCAATTGAATTGTTTTTAGATGTTATTGAAAAATTTATAATTGTATGTTATATGTTTTAAAGAAACATATAGTCAGTCCAATCTAATAAATATATTGATTCAAATCTTCTAGAGCAGTAAATGACTTCGAGAAAGTTTTCATTTGAATAATTTATTCCATGTAATGTTGTTAAAGAATGTAAACAGATCTAGTTCCAAGTTCTTAAATTGTTTTAAAGGTTAAAGGTTTGAAGGTATATCATCATAACCCGTTCCTTCCACTCTCAAATACACAAACTGCTCCTCCTCTAAAACAGACGTGGAATCACGTAACTCTATTAATAACTCTTTGATAAAAACTTATTAATGAAGCAATTCACATAGCACAAGAAAATGAGAGAGAAGCATTATTTGTGAAAGCATGAACCATCATAATATTCAGAAGATAAATTCTTCAAGTTAACCCGTTCCCAATTCTTCAAGTTGACCTGTTCCCATGTTCCCATGTATGACATCATCGAATATAAACGCAAGTATCCATAGAATTAACCAATCAGTTGCAGCTGACGCATTCTGTTCTCCATCCCTCGCCCACTATTTTCCTTTTACTCTTCACGTCCACTTCGTTTTATTTTCATTTTGTTGCGCAGTATTTCCAACTGATAACTGATATCCACTGTATTCAATTCATCATTTCAGATTGCTGTTTCATTCATTTCTCATCGTCTATTTTCTGTTTTTCTAAACTTGGTAAGTATTGCCGATGAGACGTACGTGAAATTAAACGTTTTTTGTGCTCGTTTTTGTGATATGTATTCGTTCTTCTTAAAATAGACTGATTTCTAAAAGCATTCCTTTCCGGTTTATTTCTTCTTTCTTTATGATACAGAAATGTTGTGGGCATGAACCTGCACAATGCTCTCAGAAGTGGATATAACTCTTGATGCAACAAGATTCATCCTTTTTACGGAAATGTTAAACGGGAGAAATGTGCTAGATAGAAATATCTTTTTCCAGGCACTTGTTCACTTGACGTTGAAATAAGAGGAACTGTAAAGGAACGAAATGATTGCTTATCAAAATTTCAAATGATTTATTTGATTTGATGTGTCTAAAAGTGAGGATGAAACACTGGGGAAATGATCCATTTTATTTTATATCCTCATAGGCATTTCATTCAATTCATGGATCTCATAATCTCATAATCGTTGCTTTGTGAAAGGTTCCTTGTGATAGAATTGTCAGCCATCATTTCCACCAAGTCATATAACTCTCAGGAATGTCTGCGAATGTTAATTTGTCATCGATGGAGATCATGTCGCAGGTCCAAAAATCTCCAGCAGTACGCCTTAATACTGGAAATATTCAGCGGCATCAGAAATTGTTCCAACAAATGTTCAAAAATTCAGCGGAAGAACTTGTAGCTGCGCTCGAACATCAACTTGATGGACCGAATGGTCCGGATTTAGAGATAAGGTTGGTCTTATTGTGATTTATGGATCTCAGAAATTGGAAATTAAGCATTCATCAATAGTTACATTTCCTCAAAGCGATGAACTTCAAGCGAACAAGAATTTCAGTGAAAAAATATTATTGTCTGGTATTAAAAAGGAAGGAGTGTTTTAGACCGGATGGTACAATAATGCTTGCTCGTGATTCAGAAAACTGCCGTCTAAATACCATAGAAAAGGCCGATATGAAGATAACTTTGAAAGTTCGTCTTTTATCTTCATTGATTTAAGACGAAAGAATGTGACAAGCTCCCAGTTTTTTTGCGACTTAAAAAAATCGTTGAGATTTCTATATAAAAAGAGCCCTCTGTATAAATGTTTAAATTTATTATAGGACATTGGAATTCAATTCTTAAAATGAAGAAATAGAATTGTAGGTATTTATGTCTTCATTAGACATAAAACAAGTGGAAGAAAGCATCAACACAGCTTTGCAGGAGACAAATACCAAATCTATTTCTCAGCTGATCATTGCTTTTCCTCCGGATGATAAATTGGTATTTTTTTTCTGAGACGATTTTAATACAATTTTTGGGTCTTAGTCTTATTTCTTGGCTTCGTTTATGATTACATTTCAGTTCCAAAATGAAAATTAAAAATGTTTCTTTTTGTTTTCTCAGTGGAGGAGACATCATTAAAATGGTTATAATTCGCATAAAATATTTACAGAATAGAATGTATTGTCAGATATTGCTTCCTTATTCAATATTTTCAAATGCTTAAAATATAGAAATAAAGAGATTTAACAGAATATAGATCCATCGGTACCTTCTCAAGTGGAACAGTGGCTATCGCAAATCCTGCCGTTTTGGAGACAATTGGAAACCTTGGTGAGGATTCATAAAGTAAATACATTGGGTGTAGCGGATCTGGACTATGAGCAGTTAAAAGCACTTTATGAATCCACGAATGATTATCGACCGATGATTGACCATTACAATACTGAACACTGTTGTACGGTTTGTTTTTTGCATTTCCTATTTTTTTGTATTTATATATCTTAATTTAAACCTATTGAAAACTAGATTAAATTTAATATAATGATTAACAGGTTCCTCCTGAATTACGTGAATATGCGAAACAGAAGGACATTCAGCTGCTAACTCATAATGATCCAAACTTATGCAGTATCAGTGAAAGATTAGTTTCTACTACCAAAAAACTATTCGGGAATGAACAATTCGATCTTCTCTTCATTGCGAGGTTTTTTTCAATTTTATTATTATTTGTACAAATCACTATTCTTCTTAGATAATAATAATAATAATAATCAGCGGCGATTTACATAAATATAAGACGATTTAAGATACAAAGTTATTTTATGTTAGAGAAAAACTTATTTTATACCGCGGCAGGAACTGCTAACATTTTACTATCATCGTTGTTATCTTACTTTGTGGTCAGTCAACTGCTAGTAATATAGAACATTCATAAATCTGTGCCGTATTTTTCCGTCTCGAAACCAGCGGCTTCTCAATCATAATACTATTCATTTCCTCATAAAACATTGCAAATATTGAATAAAAAGAATGGTTTATAAGATTAATAGAAACTAATGATTACAGGCTCACGATATGGTTGCGAAGCCGTTCAATAATCGTCGGAAAAGGTTATATCCTAAAGTTCCTTAGGAATATTCCTTATTGACAAACATTTCATTTTTGAAACCATATTCTTTACATATGTACATAGATAGAGATTATGATGGTGTAGAAATAGATAAATTTGTTGGTGAAGGTGCTATGAACACTTTGTAATTATTCGTACTGTGATCTAAATATAACATAAAAGATTAGAACGGTTCAGAAACTGATAACATCAGACTCTTTCGATAAATGCATTCCTTATGTGCGATGTGAAAGTTTCACTGATAGACGTTTCGGATCGGATAATCGGATTATGATTTTAGAAATAGATTTAAATCGTGTCTGTTCAGTAGTTTAACTTATTCATTTATTCCTTTAAATTAGAATTCCTCTCGAATCCTTCATATCAAGTGTTTATATCATTTCGAACAAATCACTTGCAACCCATTTCTTAGACCTATTGTTTAAGTATTGTAGAACCTATTGTTTAAGCATGATTTCTGTTTTAAATACTTACTATATTTCGAACATTTTAGTTTTAGCACAAAATTCTGCTCCGTTTGCTGATATCGCTCAATTTTTATTTAATTACTATGAGTTAGTAGGTTTTTTCTCTTTTATTGTATACTTTAGTGTTTATATTCGACGCGTTCTATATTCTGTAGGTTTCAGAAAATCACAAATGTTTCACTTCAGAAGAATGGAAAGTTAATATTCTGTAAAATCTCATGGATTTTATTTAAGCAAATAAGATTTATTGTTAATCATTGCATTTAGATAAACATTTCCTAGATTTTGAACACGACAAATACTAGACATAAAACGCAATACCTATTCAAAGATTACGACATCTGATCAGATTGCCTCCGTTAATTCTGGATGCAGACTGTACTTATATTGTTATTCGTCTGCACCCCCTAAAAACATTTTTATATGCCCAATTTCTCTTTTGAGGAGGATGCATATTTTCAATTAATATAAAAGTGAATCTAGTTGTTATTGTAACCACACAAAGTTAATAATATTATGTGTTCCCACCATACAATTTATTTATGAAATAATTCATTTAAAAGAGACCAAAATATTACCACTAAATAATGGTTTGCCTGAAGATATCACAGCTTCCAAATATTCAGTAATTCTAGTCTGTCTATTATTTTGCTTATGAATTCATGCAGTTGCTAATTTAAGAATATCAAAAATTGACACAACGAGTATCTCCCCGGCCGAAGGTATCGATGTTGCAAATTTTTAATTCATAAAGAAATGAAATAAAAAGAAATCTCATAAAGGGATTATTTTCACCAAGAAATTTGAATATCTGAACATAAATGAAATACCCGTTATGCATTACATGTTTACTCATTAAACGTTGATAACTAATTATTCAACATCGACGGATATAGGACATCTCATGCGAAGATGAAAATGCTAAGTAAGGATAAGTTCCCTCAAATGCATAAAAAATCTTAAAAACTCCTAGAAAGTTGAAAGAGTTTAACAGTCTCACTGACTTCTAGGAAATTTACAGCTCGACACAGTACAGATTAACACTTCCACGACGATAAACTCTACATTAAATCGTAGTAAATCTTCAGCTATTGTAGCAAAGCGGTTGCAAGCCGCCGGTCTAAGTTTTGTTTGCAACAAGCAATTACGTTGTGCAACGATAATGCTTTCATGCAACCTTGGTTGTCTTACGATGAAATTTAGTTAATTAAAATTGGAAAAGATTTCTCAAAAATTTCAGCTGAAAAAACAAGTCTCCGGTGTATGATTTTATGATCCATAATTTCCTCTATAGCAAGATCAAAAATAGTGAGTTTACGACATCTCAGCTCTAACAACAGGAAAGTGAGGATGGAACTTTTGATGGGAATCGTGACCATATTTTTGAGTATCGGTATAAACCATTTTAACGAGAAGCACCTTCAATTGCTTTTTTTCTTTTTCATCGTATATCACTAAATTAAATATCCATAGTAGTCTCTTTATTTCTGAAAATGTTTTTCAATTCTTGCATTAAAGTAGCTTATCAATCTTTCGATTTCCCTAACTCTAAAATGGTTTGTTTAAATAACGATGAGTTCTTCAAAAGAGCGTAAAATCTGAGTTTTTCAACAAGAAATCTTAGACTAGAAATGGATGAAGAGAATGACAGATTTTCGATCCATAGCTTTTCAGATATGCATATTTCTTGAAGAACTCGTCATAGTAATCGTGTAGAAAAAGTTGTTTAAATTCTAATTTAGGGTATCACATAAATATCAAAAAGCAATTAATTCATTGTTTGTAATTTCTCGAGAAATCTAATCAATTACCTCATTTTTTTTTTGTTGCTGAAATCGCGAGGGAAAGTGAAGAGATTTGAGATTTGAAATCTATGTTCTGATCGTAATACGTAAACAAAATTTGTGGATTCTTTATTTACAAGTTCGTCGATAGAATTATGAAAAAAAAACAGCAATAAAATCTCTTCACTGTTAGGAATTTGTCCCAAGGAGTGTAACGGGTCAATTAGAGGTTAGAATTCAGTCCCCTTTACCTTGCCCTATTGATATGTGAAATTCTCCCACACAATGTTATAAAATAGTTAATGTCAATGTATTAAGAATGTTACACTATTTTATATCAAATCTGTCCGAAAAAAAGTTTAAATGCCCAAGTTTAAGGTACAGCTCAAGCGTAACGGCTATCATTTTATTTGACGTAAAAGACAACAGTTTGATTTCAGTTCACGCATCTGCTAAGCAGTTTAAATGGAGCAAGAGAAGCATACGATCAATCTTGGCTAAAAAAGCCTCCATCAAAAGACAACTATACAGATGAAGAGATATACTTCATGACGGAAGAAGAACAAATTGTTGCGGCCTGTCAACGTAGCAATAAAGAACTGTGAACTCAGACCAAGAATCATCGCGGAGCAGTATCAGCGATGATCTTTCGAATACAGATGGAAGGGGAATCTTCGATGTATTCGGTCTTCAACCCATCCTTTATAAACCGTTAAGCTATGAAAATCGAGAGGCCATTTATATGTATCTTGGGTTCGATGTATTCGGTCTTCAACCTATCCTTCATAAACAGTTAAGCTATGAAAATCGAGAGGTCATTTATATATAAGGATGAATTCGCTGGCGATTGGATGATTGAATCTCCAGTTCTAGAGATGGACGAACAATGAACCACACTAAGTGGTTGAAAGATGTGGATCTTGCAACTTTCCATTTCAGTCGCTGGCTTACTACATTTCTGGTAATGACTACGGAGTCCCTCGACAATTTATTAATGATTTTGGGAAGGAACATTCGGAAGAATTCAGTGCTATAAAAGGTTGGACAAGAAAACATTATTGAATGAAGCTGGCTACAATGATATGAATAATTCGTTGGATAATGAGAATGGTTTAAGAGAGAACTAAATGAGCTGAATGCTTCTGGAATAGAAAGTCAATCTACTCAACAAGAATTAAGTAACTGTTACAAGAGTATCAGAAAATCATTATAACAGTTGTGGAAAATATGCAAGAGGAATATTCGGAAGAACTGAAGAGAAACCAAAGAATGCGTAAAATTCCTCCCAGTCGCATACAACGTAAGTCAATCAATAGAGATGTTGCATTATTAGAACGAGAAGGTCCTAGAGATTCCTGGAAAATGGGTCGAATTGAGAAGCTAATTAAAAGGAAGTGTGGAATTTGTCAATATGTCATTCTGAAGATGCTGAACGGTATACGGTTGATCCATGCTATTGGACATAATTCTTCCTCGCCTCCCCAGTGAAATTTTCCACAATGTTGCAGAATTGTTAATGTCAATGCGTTAAGATTGTTGTGCTATTGTATGTATCAAATCTGTTCAAATAAAGGTTTAATTCCTAAGTTTGAGATACAATCCAAGCGAACAGTTATCACAGCTGCCTGATACAGAAGCCAGCAGTTTTAATCCCACATTATAGGAGAAGCTCTCAAGCTTGCAAAAGAAAGAACACTCTCAATTATATCATGAAGACAGAAGAACGATCATTTGTTGGTGGTCACATAATTAGTTTTTAACATATCATCGTTTGAAGCCTAGGTGCCGATCGATAATTTCGGCAGTACGATTTCAGAGAAAATCTTTCTTATTTGTTATAGGATTATTCAGTTCATTTTCACCAGACAAACAGAGTTTCCCAAATTTCGCAATCGTCTAGTTTCTATTTGTAAGATAAATGGCAAATCCTCGTTTTATAAAATTTCCAAAGAAATTTTGCTTTACGAAATACGAAATAGGAAAGATATTTTCTTTGAAATCGTTCCATAACTTTCGTCTTAATCCTCAGTCTTAAATTCCGAAAACTACGACTCCAGAATAGACAAAAGAAAGCTGTGGATTGAATTTTTTGAAGTTATCTTAAATTAATATAAGTCTGGTTGAGAAAAAAATAATATAGTTTAGTGATTGATACTTCGGTGATATCATTTATGCCTGTAAATATCACTTCTGTTGCATAAATGATTAAAAATTTGATTTATTTCGTTTTGGAATCACAACAATGAGCAAAATAAGCAGTTGTAAGTAGTAGGTATATGTTATCAGCGCTTGTTTGTTAAGGTAGTTAAGAGCTATCCTTTGTTTGTGGGGGGTCGTCTGCTATATATTAATAGATGCTAGAACAGTTGTGTTCGTTGATAAAGTAGTGCAGTGCTCTATTAGCACTGATATCTATTTGTCCTCCTACTGAATCCTTCTCTTATTCTCAGAAAATCAACTATCATTTATTTTATCTGGAATTTTTTAACCATATCACTGAAATCAAGAAAATACGAGTCTTTAACTATCACTTCTTGCCTTTTATGAACCTTATCTATCTTAACTTGGTAACATTTTAAGTACGCAAAAAATGTACTACCCCGGTGTCGTCTGTTTTGATATTGTATTATTTCTGATATCTATTATGATATTTACGAAACCTATCGTCAAGGTAAAAACTATTTCATGAATTTATCATTATATTTAAAAGTTTAAATGGATGAATTGCATTCGAAATGTCATCATAGTTAAATTGGCCTTTGTGCTATTCGATCAAGCAATAACATCATAAATTAATGCTGCGATTATTTTCATAATTTTGCTAAAAGTTCTTTTTCATTTGGAGTGAAATTGATGATACAAAGGTCTTACAAAAAATTTCCACACTCATTCTCTGTGTGCTGAATGTGAAAAACACTAGGAGATATCTATCTCATAGAAATTTCTCACGCTCACCTCTTCCAAATGTATAAGACTATTTTTCATCGTTACATCGTGTTCAGTGAATTTTGTTTTCCTTCCTTCAGTTCTTTTTCGATAACTTCACTCTCAGAAATATGGTAATGATGATAAATTGCTTAATAATTTTTGCAACAAAATCGTTTATCTTTCCATTTTATGATTATTTAATAGAAGGTTCCCTAAGGCTTATTTTCATTCAGCTCAAGAATGGGTTCGAATTTTTCATTGGGAAAACAGGAACACATTTCTTTAAAGAGAATGAAACCTCTGAGAAAATTGATAAGTTAAAAAAATTTTTTTTAATTTCACAACAACCACTTTTAAATTTAACAATGTGCGTTTTATCCCGATTTCTATCAGTATTTTGTGCAGAGTGTGCCGATATTATGCAGTGAGACAAAACCGTGGAAACTGGGTGGTCAAGATATTGTAGCAGATTCGAAGGGTTTCGTTCTGTTAGTAGTACTAATGCCCATGCAATGCGAACATTGTCGCAAGCAACTGATGAAGTAAATTTATTTTCCAGTTTTTTCATGATGAAAATTATTGAAATTTTGAAACATTCCATTAAAAGACCGTTTCCTTGTTGCTTAATCGAAATTTCTTTCAGAAATTAAATTATAGATTTCAAACAGTAATGGAAACACTGCCGGAAATAAGGATTGTTGTTGTAGCTCCACATGATGAGAATCCTCGTTTGATTGAACGCTATCGAAAGGAATTTTCTCATGTTGCAATCGGTATGGAATCGTTGAATGAGCGAATCTGGAATACGCTAGCAGGAACTGCTCATGATCACTTTATTTATGATCGGTAAAAAAAAATTAATCTACTTATTCGGCTTCGAATTTTTATTCTTAGTATTTGATTGTGAAACATTAATTTCAGTGTAATAAGAAAATCAAAAAATCACCTCTAAACTTTCTTATATCTTGGCTCATAAGACGTTGTAAGGTTGTACCATATGTTTAATATTTTCAAATTATTGTATCAATTTCCAGATGCGGTCGTCTAGCTAGAATTATTCGACATCCAGCAAGTAATACCTCAAAATTTGAACATACACTTTGGGCACTGAAATTAGCTCTCAGCTATGCTCAATGTGGCTGGTGCCAGTATGATCCACCCGAACTGCTAGCACCTGAGAAATCTATCGTTACAACCAGTGCTTCCTCTACGCGCAACGAAAAAACAAAAAGGCCTGTAAGATTTTCTGAAACTATAAATTACTATTATTTTCAAAAAGTATGACTTAGAATTCTTCACAGAAACTTCATAAAAGTTATGCAATTCAGATCACATTAAATCGAAAGTGTTAATAAAATTAGAAACAATAATGAAGTTCAATCTAATAAGTTACAAAGTTAAAAAAGATAATGTACATCACTGAGAGTATAGCAAGTATAGCAACCAAACAGGAAGCGGAGTATTTTAAAAAATAGCGATAGTGAAAAAGGAAGAATCTGGAACTCTTTGGACCATTCAGCAGAATGTAGTGATTGCATCAACTGTAACGGGCAATGCTGTAAGCCTATTTTAAAGCCAAGGGAAGGCGGAAGAGATGGTAATTGAAGAACAGAATTATTTGCAGACAACTCATAGCTAGAGATAAGAGCAAATTTGCTTTAATTAATAATAAGGATAAGAAAGTTAGATTGATCATTGATTCCTCATATTTATTAAAATCTCAGCTTGAAATTCTTACATTTATTTTGCAATAATTGGGTAAAAACTTAGTTAACAAGTTTATTTCTATTTGTACCATAAGTTGCTAGAACTTCTAGTTATTGTAAGTTTCGTAAAACAATGATCTTTTAAAAATGTTGGAGGAAGAAGAAATTATTGTAAGCGTTAATCTGTAATTATTGAAAACTTAAAGCAGTTATTTCGCATAAATTTATAATATTGACGGTATGAATTAAAAGAGTTATTATTTCTTAGTTTTTTCTACTTTTATCGCTTTTCCTGAAAAGTTCAGGCTCTTCCTGTTTGGTTTTGATCGTCACTATAAATTCTTAGTGCGGTAATTTGTAAAGTGTCATCTTTATATAATTCCACAAAACAAAGTCTACAACGGATTTCAGCGTATTAAGGCAGTGGTGCAAACACAAAGCACTAGAACATACACGATGAGTTCGGATCGTCGATCTGATATTTCCTTGCGAACCAATACAGTAGCTCCAGTACGTAATGATCAGACAAGAACTTCTAAGGATTATGCTTCTCCACCTGTTATTCCTTCACCAATAACTATTAATCAAAACTCAGTGGTTACTGATAACGAATTACAACAACAGCGACAAGTCTCCTTTCATAAACAAGAACGACTTCAGCAGCAAACAAAACAAAAGTAACATTCCTCGATGTGAATATTAAATCCTGTAATATGAATCCTATCTATGACCACTTCAAATTTCGTTATAAAATTAAGTTTCTTTGAGATCCAAAAGTAACTTTTAAAAAAGTAACTTTTCAACTTTTAAAAAGTGATTTTTCAACAATAAGTAACTTGTTTCAAATAATTGTTATTTCTTTTTTGAGACATTTGAAGTTTGAAAACGCTGAAAGAACTGGCCCGGACAATGATATTTCAATAATAAATAATTTGCGACCATCTAGTGAATGGGCACACATTTCGCACACATTTCCCAAACGAATAGATCAAGATGAAAATCAGCAACGTGAACAACAACAACAACAACAACAACAACTAGAGCAGTGGAAAAATGAACAGCAATCCCAGCAGGAACAAAGCAGAAGGAAACAGGAACGAGAACATAAAAAAGCTTTGGAAAAACAGCGCATGCATCAAGAACAACAACGTATAAAACAAAAAGAGCAGCAAAGAATTCGGGAGCAGGAAGAGGAACAGAAAAGGATTCAGGAACAACGACGATTGGAGGAAATGCAAAAGCAATATGAAGAACGACAACATCAGGAACAACATAGATTACAGCAACAAGTGATTTCTTGACACTTTTAAAGTACTCTTTAAATCTTCCAAGTTCTCAAATGAAATCTGTTGAAATAAGTGGCATCTCCAATGTTTTTGAATAACATTAATGACAGTTCCAAAAAGTGTTACATTTTCTTAATTCTTAATATCATTTATTCCATATAAATAAAATAAATATCATGAAGAATTTATCGAATTTTGTCGAAACTGTTAATTTATAGAAACTCAAGGAAAGAATCGATGAACAGCGAAAGTTGCAAGAACAAAAAAAAGTAAACGAGATTTACACAGATATAAATAGTGAAGAGCATGAAAGTCAATTTGATCCGAAGGATGGGAACAATTCGAGACTTGAAGCGCCGTTAGATCAACAGAACGTTCGCAGTCAGTTTCAAAAGCTCTCTAATAATTTCAATCATTGACAAAATTGTTATCTAAATTTTTACTGTAATAGCTAGAAGATAATGTTCATAGATAGTGGCGCTAAATATCGTCTTTGAAGAGCTCTTTGAACTTAATCGAATTCTTTCAGATTCTGCAACGACAACGAGAATGACAACTTTTGCTCCCAGAAGTCCAGCAATGAAAACTTCTCTATACGATATAGAAGATGAAGAGGTTGAATATGATTATTCACAGGCGGTCAGTGAAGCAACCGTTACATCAACTGGGAAGGTTGAAATTACATTATTTTCAGTGACGGATTTTTAAATTTGAACACATACGTTTTTTAATTTGATACCTGAAGTTCAATTAAAGAAATATCTATTTTTAGGAATCAAGTTTGCTGATGTATTTCCCGATAATATAGTATTTGATAATGCTATTAATATATTTCCAAAAACTAATTTAAATTAAAAATTACAAATGAACAAGAAGAATGAAGAATGATATAAATTTTCGAGACTGATTCAATCATCAGTTTGATAAATGAATGGAAATTTTGATTTTTAAAATTTTCAGACACAAATCAGAACTACAAAACATCCAGATGACTTACCATTTCTATTCGAGAATCAGGTACCATGTGCTGCCTTTACAGACGAAATATGCATCGAGCAGGTACTAAACTTTTCAGACATGAATTTCAGATACGAAATTTTCCTAAACAGATTTTTAAAACGATTAGATCCGAAAAAAAAAAATTACCGTCCAAAACTTATTCAGAAAAAAAGGATTGGTGCAGATAAGATGAGCAAATGCTGTAATAAAGGAATTTATTTGACGGATTTGTGCATGCCAGGACGTTGCACAAATGCCACTATTGATTTATGTTGTATGCAGAAATTTCTTCAGGCTTGTTTCTTTCTTTTTATCGAAAACACTGAATCATACGACAACTAATCTTATCCAAAAATAGTTTATTCTAGCGAAATTAATTCACATCTGAAATATTATGCAGTGGATTCAAAATGCTTTTTTAGCATATCAAATACTGATTAGCAAACATTGATAGCCGCACGAATACTAACAATATTATCAATTATGGATTTGATGACGGTCTTTTTAAAAATAATTTTCTCTCTTACTCAACATCATTTAGACTTTAATATTTCACATTTACAGGCTAAATATAAATGTTGTCTAAATGATAGCGAATCAATTAATTCTCCTGGTGATGCATTCAGCCGTTGTTGTTTCCATCATTTTGTGCAGAATGATGTTAGTTTATTTTTATTTGAGATATTAATTCGAAAATGTATCTGCTCTTCTAGTTCTCAATTTAATTCGTTATAGATATCACTTTTTTTTTTCATTAAAAAGTTCACAATGTTTAAAGAAACGATTAAAAGATAAATTCGATCAGCAGAAATGAAAAAGAAGAAAAAAAAATTTTATCAATAAACAAGTGGAAGTGAGAGATAAGAAAGAGAATCTAGGATTTCTGTCAAATAATCTAGAATTCTCAAAAAAAAAAACCAAAATTAATTTAATTTCAATTACTTCTTGTACTTTTAGGATAAGTGCTGTCCAGCCCATCACGCTAAATTCCATTGGTTAACAGCATATGAGATTTGCTTACCCAATGTTCGAATTGATCTGAGCGGTTTGCGATTTTCAGTACATGTTGCTAGGAACGACGTCACAAAAAATGATAATCGATTGAACGATGTGATAACAATAGATCTAAACGCGGACAAATCGTGGGATCACGGTTGTGAGCGAGGTGCCAACGTGTTGCAATTTCCTTATTTACCTAATGATAAACTTAGTGATGGGAAAGAAACCTATGAAAATAGCGAGGAAAAGAGATAGCGCCTATTAAAACACTCTAATCAATTTATCATATTAATTAATTACATGTACTATATTTTCTGTGTTATTATACCACTTCTCAATTTTAGCACCGTTCATGTTTATGATTTGAATTGGAAAAATACACTTATTCTATGCTAATTAGCTAATAAAGTGATTAAATTAAATTTGAACTTTATGTTCTCGATCTACGGATGATTTTATAGTTCTCCGATGATATGTGTTTTGATAGAAAAAGATAGCATAATTTTTTTGGAAGTTGCTGAATTCATCCTTTTTTGGTAATACCTTCTCTTCACTTCCCCTTATCATGCTGTTATGTGTACTGTATTTGCAAACTTATTATGTTCCTAACGCATTTCTTTATCGTCCCCATCAATTAGTAGCTTGGGAAAATATCATACATTAATAAAAACAAACACAAATTTATTAAAATTTTCAGACTTTAGATTGAAATACTAACCTTGAAGTTTCGCATTTCAGTTTTATCTGTAAAAAAGAAATTTTACATTATACATTAATTGATATTTTGGAAAATATATTTAAAAGTGTGATGATGAGCAACTGAGCCAAGAAAAAAAAATATTCCAAATTTTTGGGGTTGTAAAAAACTCGAAAATTTTCAATTTATTGGGATGACTATTTCAGTAATATCATACCTGGTACCATGAGTCGCTCAGTAATTAGAAATAATATTAATGATTAGGGAAAGAAAAGAAAAAAATACTTGAAGTTGTAAAGTAGAAAAATGGATACCCGAGAGATGGCCTAATGTGGCACGGCTGAAACCTTATGTAAATTGATTGGGCCCTGAATTATGAGCCTAATCATTATGCTCAGCTATGCCAACATCTTGCCTTGTCCCGTGTACCTATAATTCGGACAAAATACTCAATCTCCTATGACACATATAGATTGATTTGAGCTTCATCTCTACAACATTTTGATATTTCACCGAGAATGAAATGATTGGAAATTCTGAAATTTCGGATTAGTATGATTGGTTGACTAGACTATCTAACTGACTAACTGACTAACTGCTGCTATTTCTGATGATTGCTTTACGTAAATAGAATGGACACTTCACTTCTCTCTCTTTTGTTGACAGAATCTTTGATGCGAGAGGGAGAGGGAAATAAAAGAGAGAGAAATAAAATGAAGTGATAGAGTCCTCAAATAGCTGTCACGAACGGCAGGCAATCAGCTATCCGGAGAGGACAGAGGACAGGTAACTTTTTAGAAGTATAAATGGATATGTAACATGTACACACAAGTGTGATATAGCATTGTTACACAGCTACTTTTCCTCTTCTTTCTTACCAATAATTCCCTCTTCCATTCTTTATTTACTCAGTTTTTCACTGAAGACTAGCCAGAGTTAAACTTAACTGAAATCATTTCCACTCAAATGTTTACCGAATCACTCAACGATAACTCTCTCTTTCTCTCCATCTATTTCTTATCGTTGTGTACACCTGTACCAACTATTTATTAACTTATACCTTTACTACGTTTCTGTATCATCTGTATAGCTTAATAGCAGCAATCATCCACTCTATCTAATTTAAACCTAACTTCTCGTTTTGTTCTTTAAGTAAAAAAAAAATGAGTAAACAAATGTTACTGACATTCTTCTCGTCAACAACCACTATGAAAATTCCAGACTTTTTCGAAATAATATATCGTTCCTACAGTGATGCTGATAAAATAATCAAAACAATGTCCTCCAATTAGCTGTGATTTTTGAAACTTAAGCCATATTCCTCTATACCTTCATCTTCGTGCAACTTTTTGCTTGAACTTAAGATTCCTACTCAGCTACCGCATATTTATTTCAATTCTTTAATAATCAATCGAGAAATATTTTCTTTCCAAATCGCTTGAACAGATTTCATAGATTAGAGTAGAAATGATCTGAGACTCAAAGGATGCTGTTGAAAAATAGAGTTAATGGACTACCTCCAATACATTTAGAATGCATTTATACTGATTAACTTAAAATTTCATCTAAATCATTTCCATACTGAGGGTTATTAAAAGTAAACACTTTAAATTCAAGAAATCGGATGAATTTGGTATACAAAATATATTGAAATTAACGTTCCACATAACTAAGCCACTAAAAGATTACTGTTAATTAATAATAGTTTATTAATGGTGCAATTATTTAGATTGTAGTCTTAAAAATTATTACTTAAGGCTTTCGTATTATACAAAAAAATTTTAGTTGCATTCTTTCTAAAGCTTATCTTCAAAATTTGCACAAATATGCAGTTTAATTTAAATTGTTTGAATTTGAAGGCATGGAGCTAACTTCAGAATATAAATATAAATCTGAAATTTTATTTCTGGAAATGCATTGATATTTCCTTTCAAATTCAGGTTGAGAATTTCTCTTTAGTCTGATTCATACAAATGTACACTTACAATATTTAATGAAATTAAAAAATAAATTGAATAAATAAACGGCCATTTATTTGCAATAGAAATCCGTACGGAGAAGTAACGAAAAATAAAATTCAACAAAATATTTAATTCATCACAATAATTTCATTGTTTCAATCGATATTATTACCATACAACTCTACTAAATCAATAAATGATTGAGCTTTCAGTTCTTCATGTTCAGAAAATTAGCAAAACTTCCATTCATTTTTTAATTATAACTATATGATTAAAGTTTTTTCTCTACATAATTTGTAAAATAATTTGAATACTGAATTCAAGCTTGACCGTCATAAATAAGCTATCAAAGAGTTTGTTATTTATTAATGATCCATTAAAACAATGCCTAAAGTGATGAGCTATTGGAACGGATAACACAATAAAGGCCGATTTCAAGTTGATTCAATACTTTGTTTATTCTGATTTTGTTTACATGAGTGATTGAGATGTGCATAGATCAGAACACCAATATCACGATGACCATTCTCCACCGCAATTGATAAGGCTGTTGAACTATCCTAAAACTACTTAATTAATCACCTATATTCAGTGATTTTAATAAGACTTATCATTGCATTCTTGATGGTAAATTAGCCATAGCTGTTTTACGAATTTCTATAATCAGGCCAATGTCTTCTACAGTATTTCACTTTCAAAATGTTTATTAAAGGCTTCAAAATATCATCCTTTTATTTGTTTACGTAAGTTAAGATTTGTTAGATGAGTTTGAATTTTAAATTTACGAAGTTTTGAAAGAAGAAATTACCGATAATGCAAAAAGTTGCTAAGATTACTTCTTTTGATTTTTATTTATCAATGATCTGTTATTAAAAAATGTTACAAGAGAAGTTAAAATTGATTTAAAGGAATTTTCGATTTATGATTGTAAGGGAAGGAACGTACACAGTCAGAAAGTGAAGCGTCAATGTCCTGTTGAACAAGAAGTAATTTCACTATTTCTTTATGACCGTGTTCGGCGGCGCACATCAATGCTGTAGAGCCTTCCTCGTCCTAAATTGTAAGTTTTGTACGAATTCGAAAATTATGGCAGTTTTGAATCGACCATAACTGAGCCGTCAATAAATTAAATAAAATCGTAGAGAAACATTCGTTGTATTTCTTACAGAATGATCAATCAAAACCTGTATATTGAGGTCAGCTTGACAATCAATCAATAACTTCGTAGTATTCATTTTACCGTGTGAAACAGCAAGCATCAATGCTGTCTGTCCGTGCTAAAATATTGAAATTTTTCATAATAAAATCAAAAATTCAAAATATTTGAAATTGATTCTTTAAGGATTCCGTTCTGAAGCTTCATTTATTCCATTTTAAAGATTCATTTTGCCTATCATCGAAGAATAAATCTTTCATTTTTTATTTAAAAAGATACAAACCTGAACAGCTTGAGCGTTAACATCACCTAATTGAAACAATCGATGAATAACGGCAGCTTCAAGTTCATCAGATGCATCACAAAGCGATGCCAGCATCACTGCTGTATATCCGGCCTAAATACTTCATTTCAATAACCGTCAATTACTATCAACAATTTGTGAAATTTCAATTTATTAAATTTTAACTGATAATATAATCTGAAAAATTTCATTAACTTACCTTATTTGCACGGTCCAAATTGCATACTCGTGAATCCAACAAGATGCTAACAACGTCGAAATTACCATGTGATATTGCATAATGAAGAGCGGTATTTTCCTGGAAAAAAATCCTCATGTTGATTGGATTTTAAAAGCATTCGCAGCTTGAATACGAAATTTTAAGTAAAATTGATACTTAAATATTTTAAGGTTTGCTTCTTTTCTTTTTTTTTTCCTTTTGTTGTATTTGAAATTTAAAAGAAAAAGTGAATGAACATTTGAATCAGCAAGATTGATGACGAATTTAAGAACAGCATCTGAGGTTGCTTCTAATAAGTCGATAAAACTTTCCACTTGGATTGCTGATGCTGTTTTCCGGGCTGCCGTTTTCAACCATTCATGTTTGGCATGCCTCGTTGCCCAATCCTTGAATTGAGTGAAATTTAAATTCTTAATATTCAATCAAAAATAATATTCGTAAGAAAAAATAGAAGAAATAGATGAAAATTCGAAAAAGATTTAAGACAATTTCAATCTTTTGTTACCAGTAAAGAAGGTTCAACTGAATCCGGCTCCTGAAAGTATTTCTTCAAAATTCCAATTGCTTCATTAAGCTGTTGTGTTAGTTCGAATTGCGCAGCAGTGCCTGCCTCGTTCGTATCGTATGAACCTTCCGAATCGGAAGATGAGCTCGTACTACAAAACAGTTCATAACTGTTTCATTCTATTTTGAGTGCTGATGATGAATAGTACTTTTAAGAATAATTAGGAGAAGTAATTTTTAAATTATTAATTAAAGTAAACACTGTTCAATTCTTACATCGTTTCACAGCAAAGCAATGTCACCTGTCTTCGAAAACGATAGGATTGTTAGTTTTGTCGTAGGTTGGGAGAGGTATCCTCAGTGATCCATTATTCAGAGATTGTACTGGTCGAGAAAACGTTACTGCTCGTCCATTGGAATACGTTCGTAGAGTACGCATCTCCGAGCGTAATGGAGTCAGTTGATCGGCTATTTCAGCCTCCTAAAGGCATTTGATTATTTTGAAACTTCAAGAAGCTAAATACGAGCATTTTTCAATATTACTTTATTGAAATGAAAGAAAAAAACCTCATTAAATTTAAATCTTGAAAAAAGATTAGGGACAAACTTCATCAGGTGATTGTGGTACAGTTTCTCCAGGAATGTATTTGCTGATTTTAGGTCGTGGTATTCGAGCTGGAACCGGATCCGGAACTTTCGATAATGGCATTTGTAGTGAGACAGTATCTTTCTTGAGATTAACTTTTTCTTTCAAAGCACCTTTCGTTGTTTGAGGTATTGAAGGAGCTGAACGACTCTGAAACATATTATACTATGAATATGGAAGTGAAGAAAGTTTTTTTTTCCTGTCACTATTCATTCATCTTATTTGTCAGTCAGTCGAATACAATTCTTTCTCCATTCTAATTGACAAATCAGATTATAGATTTCGATGGAATTGGAAAGAAATAACAATTTAAGCTTGATTTTATTCCAAATTAACAAATATTAATGAAAAATCAATGGTTATTAAAAGAAACTGCCGAACAACATGGACCGGTACTTTCTATTCAAGTGTTGAGTAATAATTCATCTTTTCTCATTAATTTTATAACTTATACTTTTTTAATATGAAATTATCAATAGTATTTGCTGATTCATCCAAACTATGCAAAAAATTTTTAACCTCATAGCAAGAAAAGGAAAGACTTTTTTAACTCATTAAATAGAATGCTTAATTTTGAACTATAAAAAAGATTCGTGATATGTTAAAGATTTAATTTACCTGTATTTTATGCTGATCAACGATGTACTGCAACGAATCACCTTTTTTAGTGATTGGTCGCCAAGATTTGGATGTTATCGTACCACGAATAAAATTTAATGGTTGCGATTTTTCAGTTAACATTTTTTTAACTACAGCTGCACGGGCATGACCTAATACTCGAGGTGTTTTAATCTTTGTGACAGCCTCATCTTCAGTTTTAACGTCTGAATTGTCTGCAATACGTTGCTTCAATGACAACTGCTCCGTAGACTTCGAATTTCCAAAATTGGTATCTTCTGAATCCCATAGTGTTTCTTCCACTACATAAATCTTTAACAAGCAAATGATCAGTTATGTTAACAATTTATAATACAATGATAAAATTCAAAAAAAATCAAAGAGAAACTTTCTCATATAATTAAGATCTGCTAAATTGTATGCGAAAAATTGCATACGGATATCCTTCAGGAGGTTTGTGGCATCAATAAAGTTTATAGAGATTGAAAAAGAGCTTTACCGTATCGTCATCATCACTATCTAATATCATTTCTTTTTGCAGTTTGATTTTATCGTGTGCTGGAGATACCTCACTATCAGATGCTGGAGGTATCTCAAGTACCTCGATCACATCATCCTCGTTACCCACTGCTACATCCTTTCTATCTCTAGTTGGAATCAACCACAGTAATTCCGCTATTTCCGTATCATCAATTATTCTTGGCTCACTTTGTTCCGATTCTGTAATACATTATATTTGATCACTGATTAGTCAGTTAATAAACTGCCGTATGTTACCGCTGCCAATAAATTTTTCAGGTTTTACTATTCATCTTCCAAAACTTTTGCATGTTGAAACGGTAATTTATTGAAACAATATTTTGTCTAATAATTACTACTTACCAATCCAATCAAATTATAACGATATTATTTATTTAAAGTTGACATGTATTTTTAATCACTGATTGTTGTGTAAAAGTTATGAACAAACCGAATTCTGTTTGCAATGCAACAGTACTGCAGCATATCTTTTGTTTAATTTCTTTTTCATTACTTAATTCAACATCTATTTCGGTGATAGCATCCGCAACATTGCATTCAATAAATTCATCGTGAACTGTGTAAGAATTGTTTTCAGTTACTTGTGCTGTATCGGGGCTGTTATTTAGAAGGCTTTCCGATGATGTGGAAACCCATACTGTTCTATAATATTGTCGTTTAAATGAAATATTTCAAAATCAACATTACTGGAATGGTAAATCTTTAAACTCTATTTGAATTCAAAGAATTTCAAGCAGTGTTACTTTAGCACAATTACTTCCAAAAAATGACGTATGTGCGAGTAAGCCACAACATTGATAGTACGATAGAAAGAAGCTTAGCGAAGAGAAGTAAAAGTTATCCTCAAATGTGACTAATATTTGGAAAATAAATAATACTTCATTTTGATATGATCAGTTTGAATGTGACGTGAATGAGATATGATCGGAGTAGTCATCGAGAAGGAATCTTTAAGCAAAGAAACAGTTTCTTCACTTCCATTTCCTGAGTCAACCAATTCAACAGCATCCGTCATACTCGAGAAATCACACATTACAGTAAACGTGTTTTCACTCCCGCAGCCATGATCTATCCCTGTTTTAATTTAAAAGTATAGTCTTTTTTTTTAAATTGGATTTACGAATGATTAGTTCAAATTATGATTCTCATTTTTGAATTCAAAATTTTTTTAATATAATAAAAAATCATTTCCTATTATTATCCCTCTCATTCGTCGCAAATACGCCATTACTCAAATGCTATCACTCAAAAGGCATTTAAAGGCATTTGTAAAATGGCAATCGGTAACAAACTTTGAAAGGGATTAGAGTCTTAATCAATTATACTAAAAAATTTGTATACTTGGAAGTATCCTAATTAACTGTTAGTGAACAATAATCTAGTATCACATTTAAAATAACTTTCCGGTCTAATAGTTGGTAGTTCCTCACTTAGTGAATTAGTTGTAATATCTTGAGAAGGAGAAGAAGCCAATGGTTTATCGGTTATGACTTCAACTGAGTAATGTTGTGGTTCTTGAACAGCTGAAGTGGCGCGATCCCTACACCAATGCATTTTAATTCGATCCTCCAACGAAACACTTGTCCTCTACAAATCATTAATTTTAAATTTTTTGAATTTTTTTAAAATATTTTTATATAGGAGATAAGAGAAGAACTTGCATCAAGTAAGCATATCAAATAAATATGGAAATAGATAATTATATAATTTGATAAGTAAAACTGAATAAATATAGTATAAGATTTTCCTCTACTTCCAAATTTCATTCAGAAAAATCGAGAAATAATTAATAATCATTAATAAAAGATACTCATTATCTTTGTTAGTATTAATGAAGAGAGCTATTTATTTAAGAGCTAACACAATGAATAATAAATTATCACGAAAAGATAATTATCTGCTATAGATCTTTGGTTATGATAAGATAAGATAATGTAAGCAAACAGACTGCTGCATATACTTTTACAAAAAAGAAAATGATCAAAATAAACAATAACCTTATCTTCAACTTCAACAAGCAATGCATCATTGGCAGCATTTTTTTTCTCCACCTGTATCGCTTCAATAGTTGTATTATCGAGCATTTCACATGAGTTTCCAACACTTTTGTCACTGACAACTGTCTCTTCTCTCTTTCCTCTTAACTCTCCAACTTTTCTACTTTTCATTTCATCCGTTGCTTCTTTTAATCTTAATTAATTTAATTAATAATCAGCTTAGAAACACAATTTGTAATATACAAACAATCAAATCTGTTATCATTCGAATGGCTGTACATATTTTTACTGCTAAAGTAACCACGTAAAGATTTTAATTTTAAGTAGAATATTCTAATAGTTTCTTCATTCACATAATTGAATAATTATTGTTTCAAATTCAATCAAAATTAACTGAAGAATGCAAAAAGCCTGGGAGTAATCAGTATCTATTCACCACAACTACACTTCGACAACAAAAACAGCAATAAATTGATAAAATTTATTGGAAGAGATGACGTGCACAGACCTGGATGATAAATCAGATAACTGTTTTTGAAGGGTGCAGCACTGAAAGCATAGTTCGTTGGTAGTGATATCGATTCTGGGATCTTTTGAATCAACCCTCAGTGCATTTCCATTCCTTAACTTGACGGAATCATTTTCGATATTTCTGCAAAAAATCTTTTTGGACAAACTTTCTTTTCCTTCTTAAGACGCTTGAAATATTTCAAAGAATAGGTATAAAATTGAATAAAGAAAAAACTGCTTCTTTGATTAATTTTAAGTTAAAAATAGTTTTAACTGCTTCTTAACTTCATTCATTCAATGCAGTACATTGATTTTTGAGAAGTCAATAAAGAAATGATAGAAAGTACTATTTTATTTGTAAATGATAGTTTTTATCATTTCACTTATTTTACTTGTTACTTGCTTAATTTTAATCTTACCCATTTGAAATGCTTTTCATAGATGTTTTCGTGATTGTCTTCACACTGTCCAGATTTTTAAAGATTGAATATCTTTCAGTCGTTGGAAAGTCGAATGATGAATGAGATGGTGAGCTTCGATCATGTCTTAATCGTTCCTGAAACGATTAAGATATCGTTGAAGTTTAGAATTTTTCCTTGTAGAAACAACTGATCAAATAAATAAAACAATTGTTTAAGTGTGGATCATAAAAGCTTGCAATTCAATAGTAATTAGTCGATATTTAATTTCGTTTAATCGATTTCACGTGAGAATATAAAAACGTGAGAATATATTCACGTGAGGATATAAGGAAAATGAAAAAAAAGGTTGCATATTAAAGAAAAAATGAAATTGCTAAATAGACTTACTGAGAAGAATGAGCAATTTCTCGGATAAACTGTTGGTGGAATAGGTATTGGTTTGGGATTTATTCTTATAGAGTTATCATCTGATTTCCGACGTCTCATACTAATAAACCCGTCAATGTCAACAGCACTGGAAGATCGTTCCACCGATGAGCGTATCCTCCACTGAGGTTGTTGTATTGCTTCTGTATCGCTCAAATACTGATTATGTGTTGATAAAAGAGTAAATGAACGTCGCGGTATTTCCGGTGTTCTGCTTCCCAAATAATGCGTCTTACCTTGCTCGTACAATGAACGATTATGTCCTGACTGCAAAAAATAAATGATGTTCAAAATAACTTTGAAAATTTGAAAATTTTAAAAATAAAAATTGTATTTAAATTTTAGAATAAAAAAAAAGTTATTGGAAATAGGTCACGAAAATGCTTTTCTCAAGCGATTCAGTGATAAATCAAAATTTTAATGACGAGGCAAGCATTATACTGAATTATTGCTTTTTATTTTCATATTTTTTTAAAGACTTAATCTCATTGTAAATATAAACAACTTACACTCATAATATTAATTTCATGATAAAAAGGCAATCAAGAAAAGCAAACATCTTGGGATAAACTAATGTCGCAGCTTCGACTCTTCGTATTTCCAGCGTTTTTTGCTTGAGAATTGCTTGCTGTGAATAGCGATTTCCGGAATTCATCATTGATTTCATCGTTTTGATGTTTCGATTTGATTTCTGACATTGCTTTTCCCAAAGCAGTATGATATTCTGCAAAAACGTCCTTTTATATCACGAAAGAGAAGAAACAAATAATATAATGAGATAATAAATTAAAAATAAATGAGATAAGAAAGATAAAATCATCATAGCATTCCTTTCGTTCACTTTTTTTTTTGAGAAGACAATAAAGATACATTTTAGAAATTTGATGAATTAAATTTTGGAGAAGGATTGATAGATCTGCTTGTGGCTATTCGGTTTAATATTATCACCGTTGCTGTGAATACAAAAAACTTTTTTGACAATTTAAGTTTTTTTATTCATTAATATGAATTTGATTTAACTCTATTATCTAATTTGATATTTCATTCATTTCGATAAAAATGAAAAACAAAATAAATACAGTTGTGAAATCAAATTAAAATGTAGACAGGATAAAAAAAAATGTTATAGATAAGCTATATTAGATATCAATGGAATATCATTCTGTGAACTGTTCGCTTTGATATTCATACATGAGTGATGACAGTGAAATGATAATCTGCGAGATGAGTAAGTTATAAAGTAAATTTTGCAACGAATGATTCTCGTAAAAAGAATTGTTTGACCTTTTTTATAATTACTTTATTAAAAATAAATCAATAATAAAAGTAAGTTATTAGAAATGTAATTACTTTATTAGAAATAAATCAATAATAAAAGTAAGCATACAAATGCTACGTGGCGCAATTTGGACAACCTTTTTCAGTACTGGTTGTTAGTAATTTACGCTCAGTGCTCTACTAATAACCCGAAACGCTGAAAAGTATCCTGAGTTTTACATAGATTTTACTGATGAAATCCTCATCAACCCCCCGAACTCCCTAAAATACTCATACAGTGAAATTTTCATTAGAGGTGTTTGGACGAAAAGAATACTTCGATGTATATGTTATTGGTTAATTAATTAAATTAAAAGACAGTGAAGTTACCATGTTGCATTTCCGATGGAAATGGTGATTTTCTTGATGATGATGCCATATCTGAAAAACACTTAATTTAAATTGTGGTATAAAAATGAAAAGCTTGATATTTGGTAGCTCAATTTTCATGCAAGCTATCAATCAAAGTCTGTGCTAATTGCTTGTTTTTGCAAATGTCTGTGACTAGTTGATGTTTTTGTTTATGAATCAAAATTTCAGCAGCGCTAATATCATTATATGCGAATTTCTAATCTTGTTTCAAAATTTTCAATTATTAACAATAGCTTATTTGGTTATTTATCTATTCTTGTTCTCTGAATAAAATGTAAGAATTAACAACTTTATCAAGTTTCTGCAAAAATAAACAAAAGAAATATGCGAATTCTGAAATGACCGTATAGTCATTCATTCCTCAATATTTCTGCTAACTTTCAACAGAAGTTGCGTATTCTACCTTAAATCCTTTGAATCTTTCAACATTTCTGTTTCTTTGGTTCATTTTTAGACCAAAAGTAAATTAGCTCATAGATTCGGATCAACAAAAAGAATTCGCTAGTTCAAAGCTTTCTTATTATTTTATTTCTAAAGGTAGTCATATTTCAAATCTTTTTAATCCTTCTCATATCTAAATCATTTATTTGAATGCACCATTGGAAAAAGTTCCTTTTAGGAAATTCTGTCAACAATTTTCAACATTATTACTAAGAAGATTTAATTAAGAATTTTTAATATATCTCCATTTCCCATTATCTTTCAGTTCTTGAGTGAAAGCTAGCAGGAAAACAAAAAATCTTGCAAAAAGAGACATTTATTTACTCTTTCCTCACTGAAAAGAGCCTTTTTAGAACCTTTTTAGCCAAATGAAACTTTTTGTTGAACTTTTCTAGTCAAATGAGACAATAATTCAGTTCTTCAACAAAGATGCGATCATCTCATCTTGCAACATTTCAAATTGGAAAGTCAATCTTGTAATTGACTTTCTGATGAAATGTGACATGTAAACGAAATGACTTATCCATTAAACAAATACAAATGTCATGTGCTTCGAAATCAGTCAAGCAACTTATGTCTGATGATAATTACATCGGCAGACAATTTAGATAATTATTTAGAAATGGACAATTTCGGTCATCATTTCCAGTTCCTGATGTTTCAATATAGTAAAGTCCTTCGAAATAAAAAGACTGAAAGTTTCTTTCGTCGACAACAGTCATAGTTATATACACTTTCTTTTGTTTTAATTACCCAATTTTTATTTTCAAGAAATATTTTCTAATCACTATTATTTAGATTAACATTTTTACACTGAAAATATTAAGATTGCTTCAAATTTCGGAAGAGTAGAAAGGCTAACTCATTTTTGATTGCAATGGCCTAGAGCTATTTTGGATTGTGCCATAATCTGAGAAATAACCATTGTATTGTACGTTTTTTCGTGCATTATTTACCAGACTTCGCGATCCTTTTTCTGAATTACTTTCACGTAAATTCAACGTTTCTTCAAAATCGCTTACCATGTTTTCCAATGAGTCACTGAAAATTTGAAAAGATTAGATGGGCTTTTTGATTAATCTGAGCAGGTTTTAAATGTAATGTAAACATGATCCATTGAATAATATAGGTAAAGAAACTTGATATGATAATGTTTGACACAAACAAGTTTTTTCCTTTCCTAATTTCTAAATTTTTCTTGTATTCAATACAAGAAAAATTTCGAAATTGACAAGAACAAAATGATGTCAAATTTAATTTTAACTTTTGTAAACAGATTTTAACAGTTTTAAAGTTTGTGTTTTCAAACAAAGAAAAAACTTTCCTGCGTCTTTTTTAAAGAATGACAAAAAAGAATTAAACAATCCTATAAAGTCAAATAAATAAGCAGTAGTACAGTGGTACAATGACTCCTTTTCAGTATTTGTCAAGTTTTTAATTTATTAATTTATTTAATAACATAAAAAAACAAGCCTGAAAATAGAATCCAATGGAGTAAATGGAGTCTTTCCTACCAATTTCTTCTGTGTTCCGCTCCATTTATTCACTATACCATTTTGATTGCTATTGTACTTCGATGAATCTTTTTGTAAATCATTTCTATCGTTCTGTAAAGATCAAAAATATGCTACAGTGCATCTTTTCAAGTCATAAAACTTGCATAAATTAGCTATAATTTCGTATAAGCTAGATAAAATACAAGTAGAAAAAGTTATATTTACACAGTTGAATAAAAAGTTTAAAATCACTAAGTGTCGTATTTCAATTCTTTTTTCGTTTGCGATTTTTTCTTAGGTAGTTTATATAATTTTAAACATGTCGATGGTAAAGAAATTTGTAATGCAAATAAAAATTGCTAAGATTGAGTGAGTGGAAACTCATACAACCAAAAGAAAGAAATATTTGTCAAATAAAATGTATACCGTAGATATTCCATTGCTTGTTTCATTAGCAACATTATTCAAGAAATCAACAAATCCAAGATCAATGTGAAATCCATACGGACAACAATTACATTTCGGAGTTCCCATTGTTGATGTCTTTTCAACATGACCATTTATCCGCGGTGTAGCCATAACCAAATTTCCGATTTATTTCTAGTAAATATTTAATTTAGTCCTGTTTGTAACATGTTAAATCATTACAATCCTTTTTATTTATAACTGATATAGTGATTAAAAGAGTGATAATGAATGTGTAGCACATGATATAAACAAATTAATATTCAATGATAAGTGGCTAAGAGAACTTGATTATCAATATGATGAGCATGATATTCTTGTTCGCCGAATACATGTCTACCTCATCCTACTTTTTTCTAAACTCATCTTATAGTTAATTCAACGTCATATTTATTAGCCAAAGTAATGAAATCAATGCAACAAATAAGTAAAAGCATGAGAACGATTATTATTTGTAGCATTAAAACGTTAAAAGAAATAAAAGCTCGTAAAAGTTTTCGGATGAAAATCAACGTTATCTGATTTCTACGGATTTTAATTTTAACGGATTTAAGAGATTGTTGTTGAAGGTCAAAAACAGATGAGCAGAAACTGGTTAGCAGCTCTCTTTTTAAATAGTGCGACACATTTTAGGACATCACTTTTACAATGATAAGGAAATGGTTTATTTATTTTTTTTCTGTGAAATCTAAAATTACTCCAAAAATATCCTTACTGTACTTCTGACTCTATTCGCTATTATTTTCTATTGAAAGATACGTCTACAGCTATGCTGCTTGTTCTGCGACTAAATTGTCGTTATTAAAGATTATCATTGATTCTGAAAGAAGTTTAAATTATTAGAGAAAAATATTGAGAAGAAAAAAATGGAAGCGACGGGAGTAAAACTTTTTGGTACTTTTATTCTCCACCATCTTTTAACACAGTCCACTTTCCAGTCCACATCATACTTTCTTTTTACAGCACTTGATTACTTACATAAAAACAGAAAACCTTACAGAATGTTGTTTCGACAAAGTTTATATAAAGAGAAGAATAGCAGTTCCAAAAAAAAAAAAAACTTTGATTTGTTTGGAAAGCAATTATTGATTAGTACATGCCGAATTATTTTAACCTATGAAATTTAGGATAGACTAAAAGCTAACAAAATAAGCATAAATAAATAGAGTAAGAGGATTTACTGATCAATCGAAAACTGATTCTAATGACAACAATCGAAGCAACAATATAATGAACAATTGGGGAGAGTTAAATGAAATAAACAATCGTCGTATCAGTGCATTTATAAATGTTGTTTATGTTAGCCACAACTGCTACTCTCTTCCGTTGGTCACAAAACACGGTGTAAAGTCCGATAGACTAAATGACGTTTGGATAAAAATGGATGAGAAGCTTACTTCTCTGTATTTGTTTAATGATTAAATTTCATTCTATAATTATAAATTTGTGGGTTATAAGAAAGTTTGAAAAAAATTTTTTACCAATATATGTTATCAGGAATATGAGAATTTCAAATTTAAATTCAAACTGATTTAAAAATATAGCGAGAAATTGCATTTTCACTTATTTTCAAAACTTTGCAAAATTTTTAAACAATCTTTTCAAAGATAACTCATTCCTATAGAAAAATTCAATATGCAAAAGCTTTTTATGCTCATCAGAAATGTAAGAAAATGAACAGTGTTAGTTAAAAATCACGTAATATCTTGCGACATAAAGTACAGTTCAATTATTCGGCATATATAAAATTAAAAAAATTAAAAAAATGCTAACTTTTAAGATATCAACAATGATGAAATGTAAATTAATAAAGCAAAAAAAAAAGGAATGATATTACGGAATTCAAAAAAAAAAAAATAGTCCATTGGAACGATTCACAATAGAAATCTTTTAAAGATAATTCCATTATTCGTTTCAACGAATATTATATATGTACTCTTTCAAGAGAGATAAAATAAAATGCACTTTTTTTTTCATATGAAATTTGCAAAAAGATATGATATAAAAAAAAAGAAAATTCAAAATTTATTACATTTTTCCATTTATCAAAATTTCATTCTTTAATTGAGAGCAATAAATTTCGGTCAGCAATTGCAAATCATGCATTATTGTAGTAACTGTAAATATTTATAGTGATTATTATAATATAATTTAACTATGCAATAGTTTCAATTCAAAGTTAACGAAGAAAAGATAACTAAAAATATTTGCCTTAAAAATTTTTCAACCAAGATAGATTTATCCTAGAAATTTGGCAATAATTAATTTCCCACCTGTGTCTATTCAATGAATTTGTTTACATTTGGCAGAGGAAATGCCTTTTCTCATTTTTCATCTATTATTGGCATATGTAATAACGTTTACAGAATAATGAAAATGATTTTACATGAGATGTGAGCGTTAAAGCGTTAAGAAGAGCTAGAAAAACGAGTTTTTTTGTTGTTTACTTGCGTGTTCACTGACGTAAATCACTTAAAATTACTTTTGAAAATGAAAACTGAGGTATTTATAGTAGAAATACAAGCTTACACAAATATTCTTCTCACATATCGATAACTTTTCAGTATCTATCAATTTCTACGTGTTATTATCACGCAATATAAGATCAGATTGCTAATAATTATAAATGTTTTTAAATGGGTAAAATGAGAGAAGTCTATTGAGTGAATAGCAACATTGATTAGATTGAAGATGTCTGTATCTTCTCGTTATTTGTTACGAAATTTCAAAATTGTTAGCTTAAAAATTCGAGAAAAATGAGAGAAAGAAAAAAGAAAAGTTTAATTCAATTATTGTAAACAGTAAGTAATTACTTCAAACCAGCACTACAATAGTATTGTATGTTACGTTGTTGTTGCTTTAAAACGCTGCGTTTTAATTAATGCGATTTGTAATTTAATGAAAATAATGAATGTATTGAGTGGAATGAGAAAGAAACGAATGGAAAGAGAATAGAATTTACGTGTAAATATAGAAGAAACTATGACCTTGGATTGGTCAGTTAAGATTGAAACGATTACGGAACTGTAATATTATTCCTTGATAAATGTTTTAATTATTACGATAGTAAATTTCATATTACATCGGAAAGTTTTACACTTGTTCAGTTGGATACGAATAATTTTTAATAAGTTAAAACATTTTGAGACACTAAATGAGCGAAACTGAAAATGGGCATATTGTTGTTTTAATTTCGAATCTTTTAATTTTGCATAGAAACTGACTAATTTTTTTCTTTCTCAAAGCCTAATTTAAAGAAAATTATAATGTCTTGGAATCTTTAAAGTCTTATTTTTGTTTATATTTCCAAACTTTCCTTTTATATATATATTAATTTATTATTTATTTTATAAAAAATTGACAGTTCCAGAATTGGATAAGAGTAATTTTCAGTAATTTAAATAATGATATGAAGAAAAGAATTGTAAATTTTGATTCAAAAGTAAAAGGATAAGAATAATTAGAGAACTTTAAAGTAGTATCAGCTTGCTTAAATCCTATGAAAAATTACATACACCTGGAAGTATTTCTTCCTTTATTTCTTTCCATACTTTCAGTACAAGAAAGAAATAAAGACAGCTTTAAAGCAGCTGTGTGGAAAAGATCGATGTTCACTTTCGGATAAATCTAAAATGAGTGGCAGTTGAGCAGTTGATCGATACTGATCATAATTCACGATTGTTACGCCATGCCATATTTATTTGTTTATCTTTCTCACCTTCTCATGCAAATTTGCTATTAACTGAATACAAAATTTCATATATATTTTTAAACTGCAAGAAATTACTCTTTCCGCCTTTTTTTTATCAGTGCTCATTCTCCAAGAAAATATTTGGGTTTAAGCAATAGAAATGATCGTCCATGCATGTTAACTTCATAAATTAGATTTAGTATTAGAAAAAAAAGCATGTTAAATAAATTTTATAACTTAATGAACAACTTTAGATTTCGTACAGCGAGGCAGGAAATAAGAATTATCCAAAATAAAAATAATAGATCAAAAACGATCACCAATGTTGATTAATTTCATGTTGTGAAACAATTTGCGGAATATCGTATCCTATTTCATCAATTATTCGATTAAAATAAATTCAATTACGGAGTATGAATTTATAATCTGATCAAAATAATTTGAGACCATGACAATATATGTTGAAGTTTTATGATATTATTTTTAGAAAAACTCGTTTCTGTTCCTTTCTCAACGAAATGATAATCACTCAGAGCAGAAATGGACTATTTTCCAAAATGCGAAATCTTGGAGTATATGTACTGAGAAGTATCCATAACGATTTTCAAATCCATGATTTGCGATTTAAGAATGACACAAAAAAAGCGAAATCAGAGAGAGACACGATAGGCGATAAACGAGAAAATTTTATTCAACTTTTTAAATCACTACTTATAACGCAAACAACTTCTCTGCTCTGATAATGAAAGGTTTCTTACCCGGCCTTCCTATCACCTTGAAATAAATATTATATATTTTCATTACCGATAGATCCACAGCAGAATTGAGGAGAAAAATGGAAACTAGTCAAACTTGGATCTTTGCAATTGCAACCAAATATGATGGCGATGTCTCCTCTCTCGTATATTTATTTAATAGCAAAATGAGATCACTGCTACCGAGAATTGCGTTCTCTCTTTCGATATTCCGCAGTTAACAGCCAGTTTCGATGGTGATACGAGAGAATTCGCTCTGAGAATGTCGCAGGACGAGTGCACATCTTACTAAGCATTGCTGGTAATTATGAATTGATCATTTTAGCTAGTATCCTTATAAATATTCAACATTTAACTGTATTTCAACATTTTGAAGACCAAATAACAACAGTTATTGTTTTTTTTAAGTTCTTAACCACGTGTCGTTATTGAACTGATAAATGCAGGCCACAAGCGATAAAAACTATTTTAACTAAGCTTCGTGTGTCAGCGACCTGTTAGAATAAAATTCAAGAATATTTGAACAATAGTTGATTAAGCAATGCAAAACATTGATCTGCTAATGATACCAGGAAAATTACGAAGAAATCCCGGGAATGGAGGATGATGTAGCTGCGTAATTCTGAATTGAATGCAATCAGCGGAAAAGCTGAAAATATTTCGTATAGTGATAATGATTCCAAAAAAACTCAGACCTGTAATACATCAGTTCACTTAAGTAGATTAACTGCAAAAAATTCAGTAACTCATTAATGATTTTAATTTCAATTGTTTCATACTTTATTTTTAATTGTTTTTTCAGGCTTAGCTTAAGCTACTTCAGTCATAATCAATTATTCCATTGAATAGCATATAAAACCATCAATTACCTTAAATACTATATCATATAGGATAACGAATAATGAGAATGAAAATCTATTACATTATCTTCTGCCAAAGAGTCATCAACAACAGAATTTAATTTAAGTTGGAAAGAGGTAATAGTGACAAGTAACTATTAATGATACAATTAACTATACCTATCATTAATCGAGAAATACTAACTTCAAAGCAAAAGTTAAGTGTAAATTGATTAAAGTTATCATATTCTTAGGAAGTTCATAGCGTCCAGTGCACTTTTAGTGAATCAAATCTTGTGCAGTAACAGCAGTTAGTAGCAGCAAGCAATCAACTAGTGACAAGGCCATTCCATTCTACGAGAAATGATTGACGTAGTGGAATTTCCTCGCTTCATTGAAAAAGCAAAAAAGACGATCCATCTTTTTTTGAAGATAGAAAACGTAAAAAAACGACATTCACTTAAAGCATTTGTTTTTTTATCTGTAATTAAAATGTAAAAATAAAATGTCTTCTTACTTAAACTTTTAGAAAATGTTGAATGTTAGATTTTCACCTAATAATTTTAACGTCTACAAGAAATTTATTTTTTCGATTAAATTTCTTATAGAAGATAAAACTATTACGTTAAAATCTAACGAGGCAAATTTTAGAATTTCAACAACCATAAAGAAAAGATCAGAAAAATCGTAAATATCAAAAAGTTCTAGTCGAAGTTTGATTTCATTTCAGCAAAATCAGCACACTCGTAATGAAAGCACAGTTCCTCATAGTAATTATGAATGAATTTAAATGAACTCATCTAAAAGGCATCGATATAAATGAACCATGAAATCGCAAGGAGAGAAAAAGGATTCGTATGTAAGACAGCGAACACTCATCCAATTAAGTAATCAAGTGATGGTGTAGAATCTGAAAGAGGAAAAAGTGCACGACGATCGTCACCAAACTACAAGGCAAGAGTTGTGGTTGATAGCAATACACTCACGGGTCTTTCAGAAAAGATTGTCTCATCAAATGAAATACTATCTAAGGGCAGTCTATTACTGCGCATTTCGCTCCATTGATCATTATCAGCAAATCATCAAATGTCAATAAAAACTGCTTAAAAGTATTAATCTGCGAAAATGGACAAAATCCTATCAACTTTTTCACCGAATGAAAGATGGCTCAAGGACGCAGTGCATTAGTTCACTGAAGCTTTTCACCATTAGTTATTAATTCGAATAGCAAAAGCGATAAATCAAGCGTCAGTACGAGCAATCCTTCAATTTTCCCAGCTTTCATGATATTGGAAATTGAAATTCTTTGAATTTTAGAAAAATGTCAAAAAAGATTAAAGCTATTAACTAACTATTAAGCAAATCCATGCAAATCATCTTTTTATCCATCCAGACTAATGATAATTACAAGTTGTAAATTTAATTACTTTACTGGGTAAATTGACTGAAAAAATTCACTGCATATATTGTGCGAAAGATAAATAATTTTTAGTCTTTATTTCACTGCAACAGAAATAGTTGGGGAAATCTCAAAAACTTCAACAAATCCAACAAAATCACTTTTTCACCGCTGTTGCGATTTGTCTTGTTGCTTTCAAGTCCAAATTACTGACCGAATATTTTATATGTGGACGATTTTTCTTTCTAATTTTTTCCTCTTCGTCTCGTTAATCACAGAATTGCTTTCGATGAAGAGAAAATCATCATCACCACCAGTAGTGTCGTTCCTTGTTACAGCAAGTGGTTCTAAAAGATGTGACTTGGATACAATTAAAGAATGGTTTTAAATATCGATAATTATGTATTATCAACATAACTTTTACCGACTACTTAAAAACTAATTAAACTATTAAACTAATTATTAATTAAACTATTTTCCTTTTTAATTTATATTTCTCTATGAATTCTCTCACCATTCCTTTTACTGAGAAAAAAAAATGACTTTTCCCGGTGTAATGAAATTTCATTAATACCTCAAAATATAGTCATACCGCTACGCTAGTCTACTAATTATTTTATAATTATTTGAATAATTCTACTCAGAAATGTCGTACCTCTTCGATTATTGTCATTAGCACCTTTTCTGAGCGGGCAGTCTTTCTTTAAATGCTTTTGTGATCCACATAAATTACATGAGCCTCCTGAAACAAGACAGTGAATACTTGTAAAAGAAATTCGCCGACCAAAATTTCCAATCAAAGCATTTGCTTTGTCTTTTCTTGCAAAATATCACAGGAATAAACCACTTTAGATGGTACATTTTCAAAAATAGATCTTTAGCGATTAATTTCTTTAACTAATCAAAGAGAACGATTTGTATCCTGCATTAGTTTCAACTGATTTCTCTAATTATTATTTTGTGACTATTTCACATAGTAATTTTACTTTTTACACGAATCTCTATTAAAATCATAATATTCAATTTTTTACCCAACTGACTTAGCGTTCTGAAAAAGGAGTTATGAAACCAAAAATGAAAACATCGCTTGAGGAAAAAAATACCCACCATCTGGATATATTCCATTTGCATTTTTTTCACAGTCTCTGGAAAGATGTCCTTGCTGCTTGCATACAAAACATGTCGCATATGGAAAACCTACAAACACATAAACATTTGTTTTTAATTTAATTAAAAACTTCTAATCAATGTAAATGGAGTAGTGGATTTAGACAAATAAAACAGAAAAAATAAGTATATACAGAAGAATTTACAATGAAGCATTTCCTTAATCAGATATTAAGAAATCGAAATAAAATAGAGAAACAAATCATCTGAATAAATATAAGAAAATACCGCGAATGTTTTTACGCTGGCAACGCGATGATGTGTGCTCTGTAGAACCACATTTGAAACAGATGCCGGATCCTATTATCTCGCCATCTTTTTCCGGACATTCCGAAAACTTGTGACCCGTTTGTCGGCAAAAAAAACAGCACTATAAATTGTCGATAATTAATGCGTATGATGAATATTTTAAGGTCAAACTACCAAATCCACATATTTCCAAAGAAACTTACTAACCGACATATTTCCCTGTTCTAGTTGCCGATTTATTCGACGATTTTCACGCTTTCTCCATCTTTTAACGAGGAGCGCTCCATCTTTATAAGTAATTTTACCACATGCCACATATTCGTTTATCAAGTGTTTAATATCATTTAGTGTTTGTTCCTCCATAGAATCCAACCTATCTGACAAACTGTTGATCAGTGGTTCCTGAATTTTTTTAGAAAATTACCATTCCTTGTTTTAGTTACATTGATACTAAAAAGCAAGAGATACTTCCGGATTTTAAGTATTCAGTAACATATCTTAAATTCACTATAACCATAGAATATTGAAGTCGGTCGTATAATTAAAGGACAGAAATTGATTAAGAAAAAATAGAGAGTATAAAGAACACCATGTTAAAATATCGAATGACACTTAGCATTTCAATTTGTTTCATTAGAAGATAATCATAACGTTAAGAGTGGTCTAGCAAATATTAATAATCTCATTGCAGTTACAGAGTGGCCTTTATTTCTTGAAGAACAAATAAAAATCTATATAGGAGTCATTCGTATTATTTGTGAAATAATATGTATTCAGCTTATGCTATAAAAGAAATAAAATAAAATATTAAGAATTACTTCAAAATTTATTCGAGACAATGAAGATAATCAGTCTTACTCTGCTCTGTTTTTGTTTATTTTGCCATTGCCAACTTCTCCATCTTCTTACTAGTTTTGCAGCTTGTGATCTTTCCAACTGTCCATCCTTCCACAACTGACGAACTCTTTGCTTCACTTCTTCCAAATCTGTCACTGTGATTAACGATTTGCTTAATTTCGACAAATCCTTAAACATAGAATGAACTACAGATAAGTACATTTAAATGGCAAACGGCTTAAACATGTATGTCCCATTGAGACAGTGTTTTATATAAAGGAATAGTGAATAGAAACCTGAGAGCTCATGAGAGAAGTGATTTCAATATACCGTCGCACTCTTCATACTTTGTTGCAATCTTTTAAACCGAATTAACTGGATATTCGTCTTTTCACGCAAACGATTTCTTTAATGATGAGCTAACAAAATGAATAGTTCTGATTAGCATCAATAAGATCGAAATAACACGCGAATATGGTCTAACATTTATTAGGATCTCCTTCTCCCACTTTTCTTATGTTAATATGTTCCCTTCCTTTTTTATTATTACCTAACTTCCCGATCTCTCTCTGAACTCCACAAAACCTCTAACTACCCTTCCTCAGTACCATTCACGTCACTTCTCTTCCCCCATCTTCCAGTAGCTTCCAACAAAGATATGCAGATTTAACTCATGACACCATGAAAATAGTTGTCCTAACACCGGCCATATTATTGAATAGGACAATACAACGATGAAGCCAAGAGGAGAACAGTTAACTGTACTTTTCCATAGACTTTCAGATTTTATTGGGTCTCATCAAGTTCGAACTTTTGAAATATGAGCTTATTTAGGAATATTATATTATACAATAGAGTAGTAGTTAGGGGCGTTTTTATTGTTGTTTTGAAGTATGTAAAATGTATTCTAATTTATTTTAAGCATAATTATAATAATTTATTGTAAACAGTTTCCTTCCTCTATAGGCATACTTCTCTTAGTGTCTTCTACTCTGCGATATTTTTTACGGTTGTTTATAATTGCTAACTCGAAAAGTTTTTGATAATGTAGAATTGGTTACTACTAGATTACGTTAAGAAATTCTTAGGTTCACTCCAATGTATATAAAACATAAGAACATATATTTAATATTTAATATTCACGGAATACTTGCGATTTATCAAATCAAATGTTCAATATCAATGAACACAAACAGTTTTTCCTTTCATGAAATTGAAGATGAAAAAGAAAAATTGAGGGAACAAAAAAAAACAAAATGAGGAAAGGCCGGATTGGTGAAGCTTTAATACACATGAACTGTATTTCATACATAATACACTTCTCAATCAGAGGATTAGAGTAGTATATCTCCTCCTGCACTTGCCATCTGGTTCACGAGGTTACTACCGCCATTAGGTTTCATTAATTTTTTTCTCGGGATTCCTATTGAGCTCAGAAGGAAGAAGTGATACATCTTTTCTTTTTTCTTCGAAATAACTATTTCCTTCAATATTTTTTAAACACTGAAGGAAAAAGTCTGTTCAATACTTCTTAAAGTCGTAAATTTTAGGCCGATATTATGGCAATACTTATCTAACCCTTTTATCAATGATTCAAACTATCGTTAAAACAGGTTTGGAACCTTCGAAATTCAAGTTTTAAATCACACACTGTAATTTCAGTAGAAGTGAGCATTCACATAACTAATGTCTGTGATATTGATATTTAATTTGTTCAATCAATAAATAAATCATGATTGTCATTATTGAGACTGTACAGTGGAAAGCTTTAAGCTAGTAATAATGCAATCTAATCTGATCATCTGTAAACCTAGTAAAACAATATATATTCAATCATTCTGTTCAAAACAAGAATGACTGAAACCTCAGTAATTAAGTAGGATTTAAATAGGCAAAAAATGGCGGTGCAGATGAGGACAAGAATAACGGATACACTACAAAGATTTGAAAATGAAAACAGGAATTTAGATGTTTCAAAATCATTTCAGTAAGTTTTATAACGATTTACAAATAAAAGGAGATGCGCTTTGAATACGACAATGCAAAGCAGTAGTTGCAGGAGTTGTACACCGATGTATACTGACCGCACAATTCGAAGTGAGTGTTGTTTATCTCTTGGAGGTATATGCATGAGTAGCCTACCTATTCACCTATATTCATTTCTCTTTATAAAAAGCATGTTAGCCATCAGATCCAGAATATCTTCTTACCACAAAGTTTCAATGATCTCTTGCGGAAGTATTACATTTCAGAAATTGATGAAATTTTTCATACGTTCAAAACGTAGTATTCAGTCAAAAATAGCCTGGATATATTGCTGACTGGACGAAATCATACTTATTACTACAAAAAGTACTAGGTTAAACAGTTATCAATTAGATAAAATTAGCAAAAATATTTCATATGGAATAGGAATATTTGAATTCTTTCAGGATTTAAAAATGGACAGGAAACAATAGGCTACTCATATGAACAACACACAACAAAAAAAAAAAAGACTACAATATAAGGATAGTTCAGGAGGCTTAAAGCCTAACTTTGAAATTCAATTTTAAATTAAAAACACATATATTAATGAAAAAAGCTTTTTCCTTTCATACAACCCGTCTTCGTCAATAATATGTGCCTAGAGTAGAGAAGAAGCCAGGAAAATATTCTTGTACATGCATAGTTTCAAGCTAAACACATACACACGCAATAAAGAAAAAAAATGAAATAACAACTCAAGTAATGAAATCTAACCGGTTAATTCAGACATCTTTTTTCAAAATAAAAAATATACCGTCGCCTGGAAAAAAATAATAATAAAACCCGTACGGGAGAGTAAATATATCGGCCTGCTAAACATTTGAGTTTTACTCTGCTCGCAATGAAAATTCTGGAAACATATTGCCACTGATTTGGTAGTTTATAAATTTATAACATATAAAATTATCATTTCATGATTATTTAAATCTCTTTCTGTCGTATCGAAACAAAAAAAGAAATTGCAGCTATCGAATTATTAGAGGCAACTCATAATCTCCACTCATTTTTATGATGAATTATTTTATGACATATTTTAATTCATGTTTTCTTAATACTTCTAAGTTAAGCGATCTTAATTTGTCCTAATCATTTCTACTACTAATTAATTATTGCATAGTGTTAGAGTGAAGATATTAAAGTTGAAGTCTGGAGGAACTTCCACTTTGATTGGTTATCAACAGTTGTAAAATAGATAATTGCTTTTTTCTATGGCAGAAAATCTATCCGTTCATTCACTTTTATTTTCACCCTAATGTTTCCAGAACTTTTCAAAACAGCAAAGTGTGTCTCGAGCTATTTGTGTATCCGAGTAATTTATTCTGAAGTACGTTTCTACTACGTTTGGAGAATCAGAAGAACTTAAACATTATAGAGAAAATTATCTCAAAGCGGTGTAATCAAAAGAGAAAAAAAACTAAACTATGCATTTCAAATTAGACAGAGAAAGAAAAATGCAATAGAAATTAGAAAGCAGCAGAGATGATATGAAAAAGGAAACAATTTTTCTGTATGGTAATTTTGGAATTATTGTAGAAGCGACCAATTCCATGATTTGAGCACAGAACAAAAAAAATAATAATAATGCAAAATGAAATAAAAAGTAGTGAATTCCTAGACGCGTAAGAAAATTTTGCTTCAAGTTGAATCTACTAATTCAAATATTTCACTAAATTGAAAAGTAAAAGTACAGTTCTGTTTAGTTTTTTTGTTTAGAATTTACAATAATTGGACTTAGCTAACGTAGGATTGTTATCGTTGTTTTAACAACTGTAGACCTAAATAGAAAGACATTGGTCGCAGGACAATTATTTTTCGAAAATGGAAATTAATAAATTTAAAAATATTCGAAATTCTTTCCAAAAAAAAGATAGGAACTAAATAGTTTTTCACTATAAAAGGGCGACGTAAAAGATGGAAATTCTAATAAAAATAAAGCTCTTCCTGGACTTACTCCTTTCCAGCACATGCATTCATACTTATCAAGCAAGAAACGAGAGCGAAGAAATCTAACTTAGCATGTTAAAATCAAAAAACAGTGGTTGTAATTGCTTTTCATCGTTTACACAAATCGATTAACCTGTTCTTGCTACGGAATATAATTCATTTATGAACTTTCTACCAGCTTTCTAGAAGAATCTATAGTCGCTAAGAAATTTTTTACCAAGACAATGAAATTTATTTTCCAACTACATCCAATCAGTTCAATCATCGACAAATCAATTGATAATAGAATAAAACGTAAATGAGTCATACTAAGAACCAAACCATCATCCTGGGCAGCTTAAATGATATCTAAAAGTATTGAAATATTCAAATACAATCACTTTTACTTAGATAGGCCTAAAATATGGAAGTGATTTTAATGCGAGACAACTGCTATTGCTAGTGCTAGGAAACCTGTTTCAGATAAAATTTAGAATATTTCACTTAAATTTAACTTCGCATAAATCCAAGTATGTAGGAAATCAACTAAAAATGAATGTTATTATCGTTTCGCTGATATATCTATCTGCATGGAAATAACGTTTAACGTTATTATACAATTCAGGTCAAGAATGCATAAAAGCAACTCATTCTTTTAAGGAATGTTTTTCTACACACAAGAATTACAGCAGGAGGAGTAGCTAGAAAGGATAGCATACTGATGATGATGACGATGATGATGATGATGATGATGATGATAATGGTGATGATAGCCGCTTCCTAATTTGAAACCCGCACAAAGTAACTTCTTTTTCTATTTGTAATTGAGCATCGTATTCTGGAACTGCTGATCCTGAACAGCGGATGTTGAAGATGTTTGCTGTGTGTAGCATTGAATTTTCTCCAATGGTGTTATCATATTGAACCTGAAGATTCAAAGTTAGAATCCTGAAGACCCGGGAGATAGGCGACAACAAATGCTAGACTGCTAACCCTGCCGGCCTAGGCGCTTCTGACTTGAAAGCTGTATTGTCAAAAGGGAAGTAGGATCTATTTGTGCTCAATGTCCTGCCAAAAGCAGCCATATTAAGACGAAATGCGGACGGATCGTTGACCATCATCTGATTGGCAGTGGCCGTTGAAGCGGCGCTAGGATAGCTGCATGCTGCTGCTGCGACACTTGTCACCGAACTGGTCGCAGCTACCGCCGCTGACTGATTAGCAGCCGAGAGTACAGAAGCTGGTATCCCTGCATTGAAGTGACCTGAAATTAGCCATCACTAGTTTCAGGATATTTCAGATATTAAATAAATCTTTTTCTGTGAATCAAAAGCAAACAATATAAATCGATAAAAGTACAATAAAAATGCCCTTTTATAGAGTTAATTATTTTTATTCAAATTAGGACTACACTAAGCTCATACATAAAAGGTTACTGCTTAGTCCTTCAAATTACTGCATAAAATGTTTGGAGGAAAATTACTTTCAGAAAGAATAGAAGTTTCTTTGAAGTTTAAATAACTTGCAAAAAGTTATATGAACTGAAACTGTAAAGTATGTCATCTTAATTCAAAAAACGATGTGATTAAATTTCTAGAATTCAACGAAATAGCTTCTAATAGTAGTGATGCTTTTAATGAATCCATCAAATTTATTCAAAAACTGAAAATCGCCGGAGAGATTTACTCGAACCATTCCTCTTTCTACTTTTTGTGATTTCTCTGAAATTTTTAATGAGAGAAAAAAAAGCACAAACGAACTAAAATCTATTTGTGGTTGTGTGACGGAAGCTAAATCGGAAATGCCATGTGCAGCAGCCGCCATGGTTGGCGCTGATGTTGCCGCAGCTGCTTCATTTCTCCATGCATTCAATCCTTCCAAGCCTTCCATAAAATTGCTTCTGCAACGCTTTTGCTCTCAGTGTTTTCAAAAGTTTCGATATGTTCTTGAAAGGTTGATCGATAATAGTTTCAGCAAATTAATGAAATATTGACACTGTGTCATATCGGATGATAAGTTAAAAGCAGAAGTTAAACAATTAATTAGTGAAACTTTCTTTAAGTATTATGTTTATTGTATTATACTCGATGGAAAAATGAAAATGAATGCATACATGTTTCTCCTGTCAGCATGCTTAGTCATATGCTTTGCAAGGTAAGTTTGTTGCGTATAGGATTTACCACAGTATGGGCAGATGTGCACCTGAAATATTTCATTAATTTGTAAAAGTTCAAGTCTATATACCAACATGAGACGAATGCTTTTTCTTATGTAACGGGAAAAAAAAACATGTTTAGTTATCACACGTATCGTTAAAATTTCATTTTACTCACGTATTTTAAAGAGAAACGAAAATTAGGAGAAAATAGAGGTGAAGAAAAACTTTTAAAGTTCAATTAATAGCACCGCTTTTGTTGCATCTTTCAACCGAACAAAAAAATTAGACGATTATTGCCGAACAAAAAAAAAAATGTAAAAGATTATAAATGATTTGTTTAGACAATTTCCCCTTGAGCATTATTGATCAATGATTATTGGATGGAAAATGAAGTGAAAAATTGAATTTATCAATAAAAGTTTGTGAACTGTTTGAGTGAGGTTACAAACCGGATTGTATAATAATAACCAGTAGATTATCTATTGATCAAAGAAAACGATCCATTTCTGTTACGGTTTTCTTTGAAAAAATAACACTTTATAACTGACCCATGTAAAATACCTTTAAGTGCTTCGATTCCTTGTGCTTCGGTATATGCTCCAATAATGCTTGTTCATCCGTGAAGCATTTATAACAGCTGAAAAGCACTTCACTTATACTTCCTTCACCTATCACTTCATCCTTCTCTGCCATTATCATTGTCGAAATACGCTGGGACAAGTGTTGTAACCTTCAAACAAGCCGAATACGGCATAGTCTCCTGTTATATCTAGGCTTTACGATTATTATTACACTTATCAACTTGAAATTATCATTTAGTTATGAAAAGTGTTTTAAGTTAGTTAATCTCTAGAATCAGTAAGTTATTCTCTCCAGCATAACCTATTAAGAAAACTGGAAGATGACAGATATTATTTTACAAAAAAAAAGGAAAAATACCTATTGCACTTGAATGGTTTATCGGATTGGTGGCACCTTGAATGTGACTGCAAATTTGATAGCTGACTAAATGCTTTTTCACAGCCTTGAAATTTGCATTTGTATGGCTTCTCACCGGTATGCGTTCTGATGTGTTGTTGCAAGTGTGATAGCTGTGTAAACTGAAATTTATACTTTTTAACAGCTACTCACTCTCATTCATTTTCGTATTATCATATTTTTATTTCCTTATTTGCAATCCTTTGAATGTAATTTAATGAGGAAAACGATCATTTATGAAGAATATCGACAGAAGAATGATAGGAACCTTTTTCCCGCAGTATTGGCAGGGTCCAAAGGGCTTTATACCAAGGTGTATCCTCATGTGCTGCGACAGGTACGAGCTATTCGCAAAAGATTTGATGCAATGAGTACATTTGTATGGCTTCGCCTCTCTCATGTGCATCTGACTGTGTACCTGGTGCACTTCCGGTTTGGTGTCGAAGCCCTGGAATAAACAATCAATCGCTAACCATAATATCAGATAATACTTTGTCCTATGATAACGGATAATTGCATATCACAATCAAATGATGCTACTGAAACAGACATCAATGTATTATCTGATGGTGCAACTAAACCGAATTTATAATAAAATTCGTCTTCATTAATTAGATATATTCAGTGCAAAACTTAATATGAAAAATTAGAATTATTTTGCATTATAAGGAAATAAATGGTTGAATCAAAATCTTCGCAGAATTTAAGCATTTCCGAGTATTTTCAATCAGAAAATTTGAATGCGGTACGAGCAAGGAAGATTCAGGATGAATCTTATGAATGGTCAAATTACCCATCATTGATATTAATTTTAGTACCATAAAGCAAAAACTGAGTAAAATGTGATGAGTTCATTTTTTCTTATTTCACTATTTAACAGAAATGATTTAGTAGTGATGGCAATTATTACTAATTATTCTTAAGACACTAATACATCATTACTTTCAAAGTAATAAATTAACACAAAAATACTTGCAGAAGACATTTAATATCAGAATACTTGCGATCAAGCACTTTGTTAGCTTGACCAAAGAGTCAAACATCTTTCAAAGAACTACAAATTCAAAAATTGCTATGTAATAATTTTTTTTTTGTAAAAATTCCTTTGAATTAATCTTTGAACTAATTTTTACTATCAATTAAAAAAGTAAGGTGAGTAAGGAAAAAGAGCCTTATTTTGCATTAAACGAAATTTCAAATAGTTATTGTTATGCGATGTTTTTTCTTTTAATCCTATTTTCGAAATCTCAACTTCTTTTGCAAGTCGATAATCATTTCATAAGAAGTATCGAAAAATGATGCAAAGTTTTACATCAGCTCTTTGAGATCCTTTACGGAATAATTTGCTCATGATAATTGAATTGAAATTGACATCCTATGCTTTAGGATGTGTTCCCAATTTCGATAGAGAAAAGTTTTGTTTGGAATATTAATAGAAACATGGCGTTAAAATTGATAAAACTGACCTTAATGATTTAATTTCATTCTTTAAGAAAGTATTGGAACTGTTTTGCAATCTTAGCTTAGGTTCGATTAAGGATTAACATAAAAAATTGTTCAATCAAAGTTATCGATGTTTTTCTCAGAACGGTTTTTATCTTATTTAGCAAAAAGCAAAAAATCCTTGAAGAGGATAAAGAACTGTTTAAAGGACATCAGGATATGAAAGCGACATTAATTCAAGAATTTTTTGATGAATGAAATTGCAAGGATTGTTAATTCTAATGGAATAATCGATCATGATTATTGATAAACAATTGAACTGATATGATTACAATAATGTTAGTAGTAAAGATGATTCAACTACCTATCAAGGTCATAATTTTCTCCTTCAGAAAAAGGTTTTACACTGATCAAATTAAAGTCTTTACCGGCATTGCTGATATTTCGCCATTTTCTTACAGCAATAATTAGTGTTAATTAAAATTCATAATTCATTATTTATTTAACTATAGTTCATGCATTTCTCTGTGTCATACTTTATAACATACAGACTGTTAAGATCAATGATGCCTTCTGATGTTGAAAAGAGATAAAATTCATTGATGATATCTTCATTTCAGTATTTCGCTCGCTGTTCTTTTTGCTTATTCCAACTTCAGTTTAAATATAAATTATTCTTAAAAAAAGTTACAGATTGCTCTTTTCAAGCATTGATAATACTACTTATATCACCTTTTTGAACTCTTTTCCACTGAATTATTAAATGTTTAATATTAATTTCTGTTTTTCTTTTATTTTCTAAATTAAAGTATGAACATGTAAGAGCTAAAATCAAAAAATTCCAAAAGAACAAATAATGAAAACTGGCATGAGTGGATCTAAATCATTCCGTAGAAAATTATTTTGTAAAGTGTATTCTTTTCATAGATTTGGTTTCATCACTTTTTTAGTAACATGACATAAAATTAAATGAAAAGGAAAGTATATTTTTCTTTTAATTTTAATTTGAAGCTAGTAACTTGAAGTATTTAAATTGCCTTAGCTTAATTTATCTCACACTGATACGACGTTTTGTTCGGATATGCAGAGATGAACTATACGTGATTTAGATGTCACGATTCAACGTTCTCATCTCAGAGTATCACTCGGAATTTGCCAGCTGCGAAAGAAGGATAAATCCATTTTTTGGTTGTTTAACAATAGAAAGATGATTGATCTCTATTGATAAATCAGGATATCACTGATGAATAGAGCAAGAAAAGTTAATGCCTTCTGAATTTAGGCACTTGACGATATCAATTGATTACCTTGCTTGTAAGAATTTCAGAAATGCTCTTTCTAATCTTTTATTACTTCATAATTCCTTCTTTTCCTCCTCCTTCAAACTCTTCAATGATATCTTTTATTGCTCCCTGAAAGTTTTCTCTCTCCCTGAGAGTATTGGTAGTAAAATGTCTCAAAAATGTCCGCAAATCAATCAATACTTTTCCTCTGTAATAAAATCACAACACTTCACACAAATTTCAAGGGTCTGACTCTTCGAACATAATTCATCTCTCTTTCTTCTTCTCTCTCCTATCTCTATCTCTATCTTTCTCTCGAAGAAATTACCATCTCTTCAATGTTATATTTGTGTATTCCTTGCTTCTTTAGGTTCTTGACGGACAATATTAGAAATTACACTAATTAAGACAGTATATACATTCATACATATACAAAGAGTTCTTTCCGCGGTGTCTTAAGAACCAATCAGAGACGTATCTCTGGAAGAGGCGGATCGACTAGCAGAGAAACGAGTGTGCTTGTGGTGGGTCGACAAGATACACCGTAAATGAATGAATGATTCCTGATCACTCTGTTAGATGATAGATCAGAAGGAAGAGAAGGATTCGTTTTTGAAATGTATGAGGGATGAATCCTGAGGTTACTTAGCATGTAACTCATTTTATCAACCTTCTTATTCATTTCATTCCTTGAAAAACCCTTCAGCTATTTGTTAATTTAGTTCGAATTTAATGCTATTTTGAAAAGAAATGAAAAATAAAACATTTTGAAATTGAAACTCAGAGCAGTGATCAAAAGTAAAGATATCATTACTTACCGGACAACTTTAGTCTGACATTAAAGAGAAAATGTTTTCCATTCAGAACAACTCGGTCGTTGCCGAATATTCTTACAGTTGCAACAGATGTTACTCTAACAGATGTTTGCTGTTTCCGCATGGTCACTACTATCAAAAATTCAGTACGAAGAAATACATATGGAAGATGAGAGAAGTCCAATCGATTATGAGTCAAAAAAAAGCCGGATGAGAAGAATTTGAGGATAATGGAAAGTGTATAAGTATGCAAGAGAATAGTTGAGTACTATATTCATGACGCAGATAATCATATAAATTCGTTTTCCAAAATTTACGCATATTGAAATGGAACAAGAAATTATCATATCATTGAAGAGTGTTTTCGATCAAAAGGACGTCTGAAAGATGATGCTAGCTGATTTTTCAATAAAAGACTAATGAAGAATGTTTCTGAGATTTTGCTCTCCTAAAATCCTGTATCTGAGCTTATTTGCTTAATTAATGAGAGAAAAACAGATTATTATTGTCGAATACGGTATAAGAATCGGTAATTTTTCAGTGTTTTTATGAAGTTTATGTAATGCAAAAAAGTATTAATTATTATAATTCCTAAAGTCAAATTAAATGAAAACAGCTGGAGGAATAGATATCTTGTTTTTATGTTAAATTATAAATGCGATTCAAATGTTAAAAGTCATCGACAGTAAGGACGAAAATTTCATTTACTCAACTAGTTTGATAATCTCTTAGCAGTGTTATTTGATTTATTCCCATTATAATATATGATAATTACGGATCTCTCAAGGGGATTTGAAAAGAGAATATAAAAGTATTCCTGGAAATATCAGTAATGTAAATGTGGATGCTCCGACATTCCGCCTAACTTATATAATCGCTTTTAATTAAAAGAAGTTAGGTATTTCAAGATAAAGTTGAAAGGCAGTTATAGCCTCTGCTTCAAATACGTTCAGTTCAGCTTTTAACAATCGAGGGAGCAAGTTATACGAACAGTGACTTTTAACTTTATTTTTAGCCTACCACCAAAATTTTGTCATTCTTCTAGTGTTGCATGGTAAACCTGAAATTATTCTATGTTCATTGGATTCGAATTTTCTATAAAAAAAAAAATTTTAATTTAATCTATAGTAGTCATTGATAAAATCGGTAAAACGGTTAAATCATTTTTAAGAAAAAAAAATGAAGAACATCCTCCGATCCGATGACACTCTTGAAAAATAAGTTAAACGACATCTTGAAAGTAACATGAGCTAAATGTGGTACTGCTTAAGAGAGTACTTACAGATATCATTCATCTACAGAATGAGAGACGATTTCATGTTTCAAATGAAGAAAAAGTACGCTTAAGAAAAAATATGGTTAATTACACTTGCTTCAGAGCTTGTTCTAGACTATATTTTTATAATACCAAAATCAATATCTCCCAATAATCATAACACTTTCCACCGCTATTCATGCATTTCATAGACGAACATTTTCATTAACAGAAATTTCGCAAGTGAAAATTTTGGAGAAAACTGCAATCTCGCAGTAATTTTCGTATTCATTATTTGCATAATGTGAAAAAGCGTGAGAAAATTCTTGAGAATAAAAATGAATGAGAGGAAGCATAGAGTAGCAAAAGGGTATTTCCCGAACGGTGATGAGCATACATAGCTCGCGGCTCCCCCGCTGCTTTGCAATTCCGATCAGGCGGTGTCCCAATGTTGTCCGCACGAAGTTCGAAGGAACAACTAGACAGGCTTTCGATACTATCTCTTCTCGACGCTTAAAACTTTATCAGAACAAGCCTCAGACTCAGACATACATATTCATAGACACAGAGACATACATCTTTATGAATGATTATTAGAGAGTGTAAGTAAGCTGCTTGCATATCATCTGTATTCACGATGAAAGCAGAAATGCCCTTCAAAGTTTCTTGAAAAAGATGAAAATCGATGGATAGAAGTCATTATTATATTTGATAAGTGTGAAGAGATATAAGTAGACAGGTAGATATTAATGGTACTCATTAGCCTAGAATTTTCATTTCTTGCAAAATGCTCTTTCCATCAGCAAATTATACTCTTTTTTTCAGGACTTGGCCCATGAATGGTGGGAATCTGCCTGGCTAGAATCTTTCCTTTCTTCTTCTCTGCTTTTCATACTTCCCATAAATATTCTTAGCTACCTTTCAGCGGGAAGTAATGGAGAATTGTTAGCCGTCTGCTTCTTCGTAATATCAGACATGCATCTGCCCTGAATCATCGCATGTCTGCTAAGTTTCATTTTCACTTCTTCCTTCTTGTCACTTTACCTCACTACTTATCCACTTTTTCTTTTTCACGCTTGGTAGAAAAAATGAAAGACCACACGACGATATATATGACGTGACCTCACAAGCATTATACGTACCGTTTGTCGTCTTTCATTCTTATGAATTCATTCCTTACTGTTGTTATACAATTTTTAATTCATTCGCACTATTGTTTCGGAGTTCGGAAGGTAACAGGCTGTGATTCAGAATCACATGAATTACTTGATCTGGATAATTTCCCCGCATAATAATCAAGCACTGAATTCCAATTCGAGAAGCCGTCAAGATATTTAAACAAGTAAACGTAAAAAATATATTTCATCTCATTTCAGTTACGATTTCCGCAACAGATATTTTATCTGAATATATTACGATATCTAATTCAACATGTCGTTTAAAATTAATTTAACAAAGAAATTTTTGCAAGCACTCATACTCACAACTTCTAATACTCTTTGTCGTGTAATACTTTCCAGAGAATAGGAGAGAAAACCTTGACGTACAAGAAATCTTATTAATTTTCAAACGTACGTCACTTCTGAATCAATCATATGAGCTAAATTTTATAGAATATAATTATATTCATTATATTTACAAGTATTTTCTAATTCTTCCTTCAGTAATTTTTTTCTAAAATTAGTCCAAAATTTCTAAAGTTTCTTGCTTAATGTCAGGTTCTTTTAAAGCATTTTAAATTTAAATAAACAAGATACACTCGATAGTATGTAACATATAAATTCTTAAAAATTACTTATACAAACTCATCATTTATTTGTGATACTTCAAACAGCCGAGAAACAGCACTAGCTATAACAAAAATAAGGGTAGAATTAAATGAGAAAGTGAATTTAACATCAAAATGAGAAAGCTGAAATGCGTAGTACAACTATTTAGGGAATGGTAAAAGCGCAGCAAGAATCAGAAATTGTAACTAATTGACTAATTGAAGTTCCATCTCAAAAAATTAAATTAATGCAATGAATTTCATCTACTAAGCTTTTACTATGACACTCTTCTTTTACATTTGAAGCCTTTTACCTTTTTCACTTTTCTTTCTCGCAATTTTGATAAAGAATTTAATACGTTAATACTAAGTCCTATCAGTAAATTACTGCTAAAGCTTTAATAAAGACTAGATTAGAAGTCAGATTACTTGACATATTCGGGATTAATCGGTAGATTGGATGGGTAATGAGTTTCATCTAGAAACTGCAAATCATTGGAAGCTGTTAATTAGTTACTTCCAATTTCTGCCCATAGTTCGTGGAAATAATTTTGGAAATATACCGTACACTCACACTTTCTCATGTTGGCCTTCACATGTCACATTTATTTTCTCTGCTTAACTTGTTCTCATGCTTGTCTTATCGAGCCTTGTTTCCAACTGAAGCGGAAAGTAACGGCTCTAAGTGGTCAGTGGCGCAAAAAGTGTTGGTAATTTACTCGGCATAAGTCTGAAATGTTTGCGAAGATATGTTTCGTCCACTTTGTGCAACAAAAATTACCCTACTGATCATATCATGAGAAATGTTATCAAGTACCATAGTCAGACAGATCAGCAAACAGGATGACAGTTTACCGTCCTAAAAGAAAATTTGTCATCTTAGACATCATTTTTCCATATGAAAAAATCTTTTCATAAGAAGAGTTTTGCTCAAAAAGTTGAATAGTGAAGAAAGAGCAAATTATGATAGTTGAAAATGTATGGAAAAGTGAAGGGCACATTCTAAGTGATACGGCGATAAAGGTTCAGAGAAAAGTACGGGTACGAGAAACCTGCCTACCGGCATCTTCTGGTTGGGCCCCCGATGTCGTACAAACAGCAGAAAGAATCACTTCAACTCACTGTAAAATTTCCTTTTTTTCCGAAAAGAAAATAAAGGAAGGAGAGAAAATGAATAGGGAAGCTGATTAGGGAAGAAGTGGGGTGAAAGGCGGGACTAGCTGGAGAAGACGATGATGAAAAGATGGATCGCTCCGGTGGACCCGGTTTTTCCTTCTCCTTTACCACCTTTTTACACTGTAATGACCGGTCAATACACCATCATCACTATTACCATCACCAACAATCACTATCATTATCATCATCATCATCATCATCAATATCATCATTATCATCAACACTACTGCTGATACTGCTACTGTTATCATCCCTTCTCCCATATCATCATTAAGCTTTCTCTTCATTCCGATCAAACATAAAGCAAATGAATCTTTCTCAATTCATTCTTCAAACAAATTCCGATCGATCACTCTATTTACACAACAGTCATTTCTATGCATTTAAAACATTCAAATTAATTTATGAAAGAATTTTGGCTTATTTCGGTTAGCTAGAAGCTTCAATCGATTCCATTCCTGAAAATTTTTCCATCTTATAATCCGTTAGCAGCAAAATCATTAAAGCCTATAAATTCTTTGTGTAGTGATGAAGGAAAGCTTTTTTCCACTTAGCAGAAAAAGCCAAAGATATTTTCCCTTTATCGTATCGCTATAGCAAAACTCACATTAATCCTTCGTCACCGTCCCACTACAGACACGTTCAAAATTGCATAGTCCGTAATTCATCGAAAGTATTTTACAGCGACACGTTTTAAACTCATTTACCCTTGCGATCGGTTTTCTGTATGGTCCTTTCGTGAGAAACAAAGAAAGATTGGTACTGTAAATCTTCGGCAATTATTTGTAGTTAACGTAGCTTTTCCCATTTAACTATTCAACAATACTTACTAAAAGTGAGGACTTGGGAAAAATCTTAAATTCACTTCTGAAAGGTTTTCATAGGAGAAAAAAATTTCAATCTCGAGAAAGCAAATCTATGAATGTAATTACTATTATTGTTATCGTTGCATTAACTTTATCTTTTCACGAATAAATCCCAACTTCTCTCCACAAAATTATTTGATTATTTGGATTCATTTTTTTTCATATACCACCTCACTGTCAAAGCAGTGAAATGGCAAGAATTTTCACTCGAAAAACAATTTTTACTTTCAACATAATCATTTCTTCCCTTTAGGAAAAAACAACAACTTCCAAAATTTATTCACATTTTTCTCATTCTCTTTGGCAAAGATAAAAGTGAAAAAATAAGATCGAAATAAAGTACAAAAACAGTGCCTCATTATTATTTGCATTTGACTGCATGCATGCATGTACTATCATGACGGCAGTATCAGCTGCTGTTAGCAGTAGCATTAGCATTATAAAAACCGACAAAAGTAGAAAAAGAAAATTTTTCGGTAAGGGATGAGACAAGCCTGGAATTGAGCTAACGAATTCCAAAACAGATAAAAATTAATCGGAATGAAAATTTGAAAAATGCAATATTAATAAAAATATTAGAGCAAATTAGAAAGCCATTTGAAACAGAAATTGAACTTATGAAATGGTAAACATTTTAATCCCACTTTGTTATCCTTTATAGTGACCCTTTCATTCAGAAAACTTTAGTGAATTTTCAGTTTTCGAAAGTGACAAGCTTGCAGTTAAATAAGCCAAAAATGACTTCCTGGACCTTTCATGGTCAATTTACGGTAATGTAAGAAGGTCTGATTGCATGTTTTTATTCACACATCATCCTGCAAGAGGCATTGTCTGAAAACAACACCTTTCAAGTGACAATGCATGACACATGATGAATACCGTAATCGACTTCAGGAAAAGCCACTTTTCTAGAAATTCAGGAGTTCGGCTTTTAGAATCCAAATCTAAGGAAGCCAGATTACACTTTAACACTTTGGATTTTTTCAGTAAAAATCATAAGCATTGAAAACCGATTGCCGATTAGCAAGCAAATAAGAAATTGCCATTATTTTTAGTTGAAAGCCAAAATATTTAACTTACTCGGAAATCAGGTAAATTCCTCTGACGTATGAATCGTGAATGAAAAGAATAACTGAATCATAGTTTTGAATATGAAGGAAGATGGATACAGGAAGATGAAAAATTCTCCTGCTACGTATGGAAGTGTAAATAATCTAACTAAAATTGATTTTGCAAATATTCACATAATTATTAAATTAATTATCTTAAATGAACATATAAATGAAGCATACATTTATTGATAATCTCAAATGAACAGTTTCTCAATCAAAGGAAACAATTAACAATTAATTCTGAAAAAACTGCAACAAACGATGATAATATATATACTTTTTAATTAGTAATAAAAAAAAATTTTCTCCTAGAATTTTTTCATTTATTTTTTAATAAAACTGTTTTAATATATGAGTAAATATGTGGATTAAATTTACGAAATTTGAAGTCTTTAATTTTTGTTTCCGGACAAGATTCGAATTGTTTTAAGAAAGTTAGCTTTTTGATTAATTATTTCTGCGGTGAGCATTTGAAAGAATTTAAAATCTACAGGTTATGCATGTTGAAGAAAAAAAAAACTATCAAATTAAGAATCAATTTTCGCTCATTTCTATCAAATCAAATATCGCGTATCTTCTGTGTTTGAGAATCTGAAAACCTGTTTGAATAAGTTTTTTTTTCCTTACCCTCTCTTTCCACTTTTCCGCTCTACTGATAAAGCCTACGGGTTAGAGAAAAGTCTTGAGCAAACGATGAAAGCAGCTTGAATAATCATGAAATTTCTATCTGACCTAAAGTTTGCAAAATTCTAGATAGGCGATGTACTTTGTTATTATAATTCACCATTAACGCGTCTGCTAAGTTTTATTTTATTAGCAGAAATTTTCGATGCAATATTTCCTGAAGAAATATAATTGAGTGAATATTGATGAATAAATGCGCACAAATAGTTTCCATGAATCTATTCTCAATCACGCAAAGCATCAATTTCCCTCTAATGAATAACATGTAACATTTAAAATTTTTTTCAAGTTTCAGAAATACTTTACAGTTTTCAACCGGAATTCCCAATTTTTCGGATGTCTTGCTAAAATATTTGGTTACCACCATACAGTATAGTTTTCAAAAATTTCCGGAAATAACTGCAAAACTTATGTACTTTCCGTATTCGGCGATGATTATTTCCATTATGAAACTATTTTTAACAGAAACATAGGAATTTCTGACCTTTGTCCTTTACACAAAAATTGCTCATATTACTTTTTTAAATTATTTGAAACAATGATTTATGCATGTTAAACAAAGAAGCAGTGCCTGCTATTTGAAATTTAATTATTGCAATTCACTTCCACAACTGTGATTAATTTATCATCTGATAAATCAAAAAGAAAAAAAAAACTCTGCTCCCATGTTTATTGATTTAATAAAGAGAGAAATTTTTAGAGGATAATAAATTATAAATAAAAAATTTAGATGATCATATCCATCTATTCATGATTCTAAAATTTAAGCAAAACGTTAAGATGATTATTTTTCAGAATGCATGAAAGCCTTCTATCATTTAAGATAGGTGGAATATTTAGGATACTAGAATCTCATTCCCCCTTTCACTGATAAAGCTGAATGCTCAACTTCGTCTTCATAGCAGCTGTTGGAAGAGATAGATAGGATTGATCAAATCAATTGTTCATCGAAACCATACATGTCTACATGTTAATGATACCTCCTATAATTTGACAACGATCACGTTTTCTTCCGATCACGTCAATGTAATTTCATGCATTTCACGTAATTAAAAATATTTAAACGTGAAAAAAGAAAAAGAGAGAAGGAATTAATAGAGTGATTGCAAATGAAAAGTTTCGAAATATATAAAAAGGAGCTTTGTCGGTTTAAAAGTGGTGCTGCCCGAAAAATACATCTGCAAAGAGTGCAACGTGATCGATGCAGCTAAACAACTCACTGCCCTCCCGGACAGCCCATCCAATCGGTTACATCAGCTGAAAGCTACGCATTCACCCAAACACATATACACGCACACGCACACGCACACGCACACGCACACGCAAACGCATACACGCACACGCACACACACACACACGTATAGAATGTACTTTACCTATGTAGACAGACAGAAAAGAAGTCGATTGTCCCCATGGTCGTGGCTGTCTCGTGTAAGTTCGTGTGTACGTAGATCGAGTGCATTTCGAGGTTGTCTGGTATATATATGTTGTGTCTGTGTCGGATAGGCATTTCTCTTGTATTGAATGCACGAAGAAGCCCATCTAGGAAGGGAAGGAAGGCTTCTATGGCGTCATCATATCATTATCCAAGCATTCATTAAACTACTCTTAGCCTAGACAGAAGCATAGAGTAATTGTCCAGGAAATATTCTCCTACTTATCATTATCTCTTTACAGCAAATGTTCGGAGAAAAAACTCACTTCGTTTATAATTATTACAGAATAGCGGTTGATAAGAAATTAATTCTAACAATTTCATTCCACTACCTTTTAATTAAAATAATTTTGGCTTACTACGCGATTTCTTTACAACTTATCCATTTCGCTACTATTTCACAAAATTTTTACTAATAAAGTAAGTGCTATCGAGATTCCAATTGATATTCCTAAAGATAAATTTGATATAAGTATATTTAACATTATATCCGTTCAGGATTTCTCAAAGTTATATGATTATTTGGGATAAATGTTTATTAGTAAGATATTCAAACAGAGCGATAAGAAGTGAACCACAGGATATCTTTAATGGCTTACAGAATTATAAATTTTAAATTCAGAAAGGATAACGATGAATGATAGATATAAAATCTTATGAATATGCTTGTAAAAAAGATAATGGAAGCAGTTTTGTAAGAATAAGAGATGTGTAAAACGATTTGTCTTAAGTTAAATTATTAGTTAAGTATGAATAAATTCTTTCTTACTCTTTTATTCTTTATATTATACTTAGATAATATACGATGGTATTAATTAATCTTTATTATAAATTAATTAGCCATCTTTTCTACTCAAGCTTTTTGCTATTCATTTACCTTGTTACACCTAAGATATGGATTTTGCTATTTTGTCCAATTCGTTAATTTTAAAAGAATCAGGGAGAGAGATTGTTCGCTGCCTTTAATTTCAATTTATTGATGAAGAACTATAAAATATCATGATAGAGAAATTCATTTGGAATGAAATAATACAAAATAAAAATTTGCCGGAGTATTTTTAACAATGACTGGTAAGAAGAACTGAATAAAAGGAGTCAAAGTGGAGCCATATTAATCATTAGTTTGATTTGAAACATGAGCAGAAAATGAATCTACCCCACTCCATCATGGTAAATAACTTGTTCATTAATTGCTGCAATCATTAACACTAAGACAACAATTCATACAGCTAAAAATTCCGCCTGTCAGGCTAACTAACACGAAACGAAGCAGGCTAAAACCAATACTACTCTTGAAATGCATTAATAAAGCACAATTCTACGTCGATGAAAGTGCAACCAACAACAGTTATTATTTGCTTATCCAACTTTCATATATTTCATCTCGTTCAGTTCAGAAATAGAGGGACTAGAAATATTTTAATTTTTTTTTTCTCTTCTCTTTCCACAGCAAAATGAACTTTTCAATTATAAACTTCTAAATATTATCATTTCATTGAATTTGTGACATAATTATAAAAAATATTAATATATTATTACTCAAATACTTAATTAAATAATTTGATTAAATAAGAATTTAATATTTCTTTTTCAATTTAAATCAAATTACTATTTGATAATTTTCATTTGACTTAGAGGTATTTTTTATCTTAATATTGAGAAATATTCCAATAAGTTTGAAATCCTTCAATTTGTATAATTATCTTAAAATTAAGTTTTTTTCTTTCCTTCTCGATTTGATATTCGCTTCATTTCATTTCTTTTGCAATGGTTGAAAGCATTTTCAAATATCGCTTTTCCTTATCAGTATGTGAATGTTTGCATAAGACAGCATTAGAGCAACGAAAAAAAATTCATTACTGACAGAAAAAAGTATGCTTATTTTATCAATATGAATTGAATTCAGTGCAACACACACAATACAACCAAATCTATTATAAATTTTAATCGAAAAATTTTGCTTAAATCTTTGAAAATGTTAAAATTAAAAGTGCACATGTAGCAAAAGTTAGAATTACTTAACAATCTAAATCACTCTATTTTATTGATATCATGCTAAATGCAAATCAAACTAAATAAATCTGAAAAGGTTAAAGGTTGCAGGATTGTAAGGAACAAGCAAAGGTCAAGAAGTATTAGTGAGGAATTAGCAGAAACTGTAACGTTGACATTGTCGCTTGATGCAGCGGCAAGGCAATTGGTGTTCAGCCCCTGCCCCTATATTCTCTACATCATCGCATAGTAAATATCATATTATTATACGTCTTAACCATTTCGCCTGAATACGGTATCTTCAACTTCATGATAATTCAACTGATAAAATACTTCTACTAATCATTCTATTGTCTGATAATAGATTTAGGAATGAGATGATATATTAGTTGAACTAAGAAGTATTCATAATTTTCAACCTGAATATCAACAAATTGATCAAGCACTTAATTATTAATTAGAACTTTATTCAATTTAATACTTTGAAAGTTCCTATTTTAGAAATAAACTTTAAGATAGGCTAAATTTATCTTTTGGTGATAAATTGCTTGAAAAAAATCAGCGATTTTACAAATTGCTAGTAATAAAAAATTGCCGAAAAATTGGTTTGTAAGATGGGAGAGGGAGAGGGAGAGGGAGAACGAGAGCAGATTATCGTAATGTATCGAAAAATTTCATCTGAACTTGTTCAGAGGGAAAAAAAGAAGAAAAAGGAAAAAAGAAAAAAAAATCATTCAAAGGATTCTTTTTTCTTCCCTTTCTATTCCTCTTCTTCAATTCGAGGGAAGAAATTTCAAATTAAATCTTACGTAATAATTATTTCAATAGAAAAATGTCAAAAGCGAGGCGTTAAAATAATTTTGATTTCCTCAAAAAAAAAACCTATTGAATCTTAAACCATATGTACATCGTTTAAATAATTTTAAAAATTTATTTCAAGTATTTCAGTCAATTTGAGATTATTATAATGAGAAAGAAATGAAAATAGAGAGCGTGAAAATGAATCAGAAGTATGCATCTACAAATATCAGAAGAGATAAGCAGATAGCTAATGAAACATTTAACATGCTAACAAAAAAAAAAAAAGAAATATCTTCTGCCTAACTGGGAGAATTTTTAAAACTTGGCCATTTAAGTTGTATTAAATCAATAAATGAAAGAAATGAATTTTTAGATTCGTTCAATGCTAAAAGTGAATCTTAGAGTTTAAGAGAATCATTCATTTCAAGCAGATAGAAATTTTATCATTTCGATCACAAATATAGGATGAATGTGTCTCATAAATTTCATAGCACAGATAAGTTATTGTTCAATCTTAAAATATCTCTGCAAGATCGGATCTCTTCAAAGACATGATATCTTCAATATAAATTGTTTTATCAAAGTTAATTCTATCACTAACTTTTATTACCATATTTATCATCAGATTTTTTAAATTGCTGTGAGTGCATCATTTCTGTTCGATAGAAGTGAGAAACGCTATCATTTGCATCCTATCTACAGAATGAAACAGTTTCTTGATTCATGAACAATTTCAGTGCTTCCTTCAAATGCTAACTAATTTAAATGACTAAAGTAAAATATTAAAATTTAACAGGATAACAGTTGAAATGCTATACTTTACACCTCTCTACATGTGCAGCTATACATTGAATGTATGAAAACGATCAATAAAAGCCATCTATTTTCTAACCTTTGAAAAAATTTTTTCTTGAAATTCGCTTCATTTTTGATTAAAATTGTCAATAGGGTGGTAAGAAGCGCTTACCTTCAAAAGTAATCATTAACAATGAACGCAGAATTAGATTGTTAAAATATAGGGTCCAATGATTGTAGTACAATCAAAAATTCAATCTAGGTTCCCTCTGTTTCATCTTCCAGTAATAAAATTCCGTATAATAGAATTATCATTCCAACTTTGGTCATATAATCCATAGAGCTTGAATACTTTGATGACCTTACTAATAATTGAAGAAGCAGTGAATAATACTGATGATAGTGGTAATGATGATGATAATAATAATAATAATAACGAGAATAACAGTTATAATACTGATAGCTTTGTGATTATGGTGTTAATGAGAATGATAAGAAGTGATACAGCAAAGTTATATGAATACTTAATAAAAATTGCATTTTTTTTTCCTGATCAAAAGCACTGATAATAATGATAAAGGAATTTGAACAGTTAGGTGATTTCACGTGAGAATGAAGCATCTGCGACAACCATCACAATATCATCCAGCACTGGCCAACTGTGAATCATATCAGAGGCCGAGAAGGGGCGGAAGAAGACAACAAACTGAATCAGAAGCAGCAGAGGGATACTAATTTCCAATTATGTGCTTTATAAAAACTATGCATGCACTTCTCAATGCCATCAGAAAATTCAGAGTTAAGTTTGCTTCGAGCTAACATCCTAGATAAGCTCTTCACGGCTTCAGTACTCGGAACACTGCAGATTGAGAGCAGTGATTCCAGTTCATTAAGAGAAGTTACTCCTGCTTTACCATTTAATAGTAAAATAAGTAACCAAAGTTAAACTTCATAATATGCTCAACAAGAATTAAAAAGTAAAAATTACTTTACTAGAAGAATTCAGCATTTTTTTCAGTAAAAGTAGGTAGTAGAGAAGCTTCAGATTGTCGGATAAAATTCAATTAATGAAAATTTTTTGAATTTTGAACAGATAAAACAGTTATGCTTCTGAAGACATTAATGAAAGATAATACTACCATTGCACCCTTCATCTTGTTATGTTTTTTTGTGATTGCAAAAAAAATCCCCTCCGGAGATACTGGAAAGAGTAGTTACTTGAAACAAAGAAACCACAATTACTTTCTCACTCTGTTAAAAAAAAAATAATGAGTCTAAAAAAATAAAATTTTTTTAGAGATCTGAATGCCTGGCCACGTTTAGTGGAAAAAAAAAAAAGAAGCAAATGTGTAATGAAGTGAAAAGAAACGAACCAGTTTTCATCACTTTCTCAATAAAACTGGAAGCATAATTACAAAAATTTTTGTTACAGCAATTTACAGAAAAAGATGTTTGTATTAAAAAAAAAAAGAAAAGAAAAAACGATTCACTGAGACAAGCAGACTTTCAATGAACAGAACAGACACATACATAAAAGCAATGAACTTTATGTGATCGTCAACAGTAAGCAAAGGAAATGACACAGTTTCAGTAGCGATAAGGATGAAAAATTATCGTGCTCATACGTTTTCCACAATTTTTTTCTCTCTTCTTTTCTTCCCATTCCTCATTAAACAACCCTTTTTGGTACGTGGTAGATGAGAGAACCCAAAACTTTCTTACTGTTACTGTAATTTACAGTCTTCATTAATGATTTTTTTTTTTGATGATCAAAAGCTATCCTTAGGAACAGAAAGATCACTACATTTATAATTAATTACATTATTTAAACTTAAAGAGTGTAATATTGAAATAGCATAAAAGAATGCTTGTACTCACTCATATCATAAAGTATCGAATATTAGATCTTAGAAATCTTTAACTGTCAATATAGCACTACTGCAACTCACTTTTAACGCTATGGAATATTCATAGCACTAAAAGTATTTCCAAGAGCTAAGAATGAGTGCCCAAAAATTTCAGGCTTCGAAGTTTTAAAACATTAACTTAATTATATAAAAAGAAGCAATGAAAACCTACTTTTATTTCGTTCAAAATTAGGCTGCAATATCATCGATGGTTCAACAAGTTGAGACAAAAATGAAATAAACTGGAATAGTTTTCAGGGCTTTTGCACTTTTATTAAAAATTTCATTCATTTCATGGAAAGGGAAGAAAGAGTAGTTATTTCTTCCAATGTAATTATTTTATTCAAGCAAAGCGAAAAAAACTTGTTAAATGAATTTCTGGTATTGTACGGCATTCCTATTAATCTGATGATAGATTGAAATTTGTTGTCTGGTAAGTACATTTGAACTATCTCTTTACACCTTCCTATTTAACTAAATCCCGTTGGATAAGTGGATCGAGTGATGTTATCAAAAGATAGTGTAATAAAGATAAAGTAAGAGAAAAGAAGTAGCATCACAGTGCCTTGAACACATCGCATTCGTAAGCTGAGATGCTCTTCTGAAGTTTCGTAGAAATAAAAATGAAGAATTCAACCACAACCACAACTTCACTAACTACTATGCTGCATTTCGAAAAATTGGTTCGTATGGTTGGAAAGACTGATGGTTGCCTCTGTCTGAAGGCGAGGAACATTCTGGTAGGCTCCAGAGAGATTTCTTACGCTATATAGCTTAAATCTAATTTGAATTATGGCGATAATTCAGACTTAAACTTAAAACAACAAAAATGGATTAATTTCAACAAAAATACCATATCACGTCTTTTCACTATCGCCTAATAAATTTGATTTACTGAAAATGCGCGACGTGAACAATCAATAAGAGGAAATATTGAAAGTTAAAAAAAAAAGAGAATTAGATTAATATAATCTGGATTACATGAGCATTATAAAAAAATTGATAGTTTGTAGAGCTAATCAATTGCTTGCACAAAAATTTATCTGAAAAGTAAATCAAATTATTCCATTTTTGATAAATTCAAAAAAATGGAGACAAAAAAAGAAATTCGCAGAACAAAGATAATTATGAAATATTTTTCTTCCCAATCATAGTTTTTTATTCGATAATTGATTGCGGAATTTTTTTCTCTCTCCTCGTTCGTTGAAATGAAACCCTTTCTACAATCATTGAACAGTCATTCGGATCGATGTTTGCCATCATCGGTTTTGTGAAATTTCTATTTTTGCTTATAGACATGAATTGAAGTCTAATTATATTTGCGATACTTTCGTTATTCATTCAAGTTACCTATCCGTTTGCTTTTCTTACTTTTAACTTTCTTTAATGAAGAAATGAATTATTTTAGTATTTATAGGTATCCTATGGAAAAATCACTTCGTATTTTGATTTGGTCTTAACGGTTCAATTCAAAGATATTCACATCGATAAGTACTGGCACAAATATGAAATAACTAAGGAGACCTGGAAAAGATTAACTTCTATAGGCAACGTGATTTTCTTTATCTGCATGACTCATGTAGAATCGCCAAGAATATAATCGAGCATGATAACTGCTTTCCAGATTGTTCGTTTTGGATTGGAACGAAAAGTCAAATATTAGAAGTGTTTGTCAAAAATTTCATTTCCTATTTTCCCACAGAAAAGGTCAAAGAGTATGTGATATGAGAGAAATTTTAGGAAAAATTTAATTGTGTAGGAGAAGGAAAGTAAGCAAAAAAAGTTTTAAAAAAAATGCAAGAGTGAGGGTATTGTCAGATTGAGAAAAGTGGTATGAAGTAAGGAGGAGGAAGTCCGAACTGGTCCTATACTGGTTCTGCTGGTTCTTCCGGTACTCCGTTGGTTCCTTTCTAGACGTTTTCGGGAATGACAACGATAGCGGAAAGAAAAAAAAGCACAAAAAGTGAGTGACAGCTATGAGGTCACGTCAATCGATAGAGGAAAATTCGATCCTTCTAAGAAGATATGTTGCATTATGTCACAAAAAAAAAATTTCGAAAAATTTAAACGCGAAGCGGGGGAGACTCATCCCATCTCCGCCATCCACGACGTCAGTACCAGTCGACACGTTGACAAGTACATCTTGGCAACATGCCATATTCGACGAACCATATTTTCTATTCGGATTTTTTCTCGGGAAACCCTTATGAGGTATGAGAGAAAGAAAGAGAGAGAGAGAGAGATGCATATATATTTGTTAAACAATGAGTACCACTCTCTTCCATTTTCATCTTTTCTTAAATCCTTACTTATTTTCAAATTATCCGTAGCAGTGGTACGAGGTGGTGCAACGTTAACACACACACAGATACGAGTGGATGGATTACGCAGCCGCGTACGTGTCGTGTCGTGTCGAAGTGAGGCGATAGATGGAGGCGTCCTTCCATTGTATCCCTCAGAATTTGTAGTGATAGTTATCACATTGCCTCAGGCACCTTCTCATCCTTTGCCTCTTCAGTTTTAAGTTAATCATAAATGTGAATGTTTTCATTTTTCTCTCTTTTCTTCTGTGCCATTAAATAGAATTCAGATTCTATTTTACAGTTTTGTTCGCATAAATTTCAAAATCTAATGCTTAATTATCATTCACTATGCCAGTAGAATCTCATTCGAATCTGAGAGAATAGAATGCAGTATTCTAGAAAGATGAAAATAGGATAGCCATATATTCCTGTGAATGATATAGAAAGAAAAAGTTTCTTATGAATTGATGATCAAGTTTTTAAAATAGACGAGAGAACAGTGATGTTAGTCGTAATTTTAAATGTAATCTATGCAATGAGAATCTATTTCGAAATTATTGAATTCAGTATTCTAATACAAAGCTTCGATAACTTTTAACATTTCTACTTTCATCTTAATAATACTTCCAAATTTGATTAGGAATAGCTGAAAATTTCAGGCTTCATTATTGTTCATGCAACGATAACCATAAAAGCTTCAAAAACTTTCATAAGAACTTACTTTTTTCGAAATTTGTACTCATGAAAATAAATCTTATAATATATTAAGCATATTCTTTTCTAATATAGCTCTAATTTCGAGAATAGTTGCTTGAATAGATTATAAAAATTGCAGACTTCTAAAATCTGCAAGAAAACTTTAGAATATGAATTATTTTAATAGAATCAGAAATGTATCTAATCAATACAAATTTTGATAAATTCATCATTGTATCATTTTCAGTCATTTATATGAAATAATTTTAATCTTTTCACTTTTCTACAGCGATAGCTAAAATTATTTACTGATAAAACAAATCGAACCGTGTTGACAGACGAACCATTAGCAGCTCGAAATCCAGAGAGACCCATCAACTCTGGTCGCATCTGATATTGAAGCAAGTTGTGATTGGTTGGAAAGGATGAAAACAGATCTGCAAATATGTGGCTTTGTTATAGCTCAATAATAATGAACAGAAAAATATTCTTAATTTAATTTCTCGTATTTCCGCAATTTGAGCTTTTCAAAAATTTTAATAATCAAGATGGAATAGAATTTGCAGAAACCAATACTAAAGTTTTTTGCATTATTCGTGTATAAAAGGTATCATATCTACCTGGTCTCTTAACCTAACCTCTCTAGGCTTTTAACTTCTGGATCGCTTCCTAATTTTTCTTAGTAGTTTCTTTTATAGCGTTATGATTAAAGAAGAAATAAATGTGAAGTGAAGCTGTTAACCGGAATTGTTAAAAGTGAAACTGGCTGGTGGAGCTTCTATTCCGGTTGCCTGTTGCAATGCTACACCTAATTGTCCCATTGGCGGTATCTGATGAGTTTGCTGTGCTGGTTGCGTACTACCGGATTGTTGCGATGAATTTGACGGCGTTAAACCACCGGATCCGGAACCCTCTGTTGAACGGCTTTGACTTCTCGCTACAATGGCTTATTAGCTTCTACCTTCCTTCAATAGGTTAGATTCTTTTAATTAATCCTAACAACACATCACAATATTACATCATGTTGCATCATTCTACAGCTATCTGATCTCTGTTCGACGAATTCTATGGCCAACTTTTGCAAAGGTATCATAGTAGAGGATCATCGAAAACTTTGACTAATATCAAATGAACAGCACCGATTAACTTACCGTTTGTAGCGGTGCCGTTAGGCTGTAAAGAAGTTTGATGCTGGAGGGAATACATCTTAGCAGAGGTGGCAACTGTTTGCTGATTAGTGATCGCAGCTAAATTGATGGCACATTTAATGTGCTTTGAACCTGAGGACGGTAAAGAGGATGTTGCTGGTGCTGGTGCTGCAGATGAGGAACCTGTTGGTAGCGCGGAGGTGGATGCTGTCGTTGCGGATGACGGCGTTGATTCCTCCTGGGAATACAGTGATGCTCTGTCTAAAACTAATACACTTCTGTAATACAGTCTAATATTTCATGAAATTATGGACAGAAATACTGCAAATGATTCTAACTTAAAAATTTTACTCCTAAATACTAGTCATAAAATTTTGAATGCATTTAAAATGTAAAAGCTTCAATGTGTTTTCAATTTCAAAATGCTACTGGAAATTAATTAAGGTCTCAATTTAGTCATTGCAATGTTTCTAAAACAATTTCGACAAATTTTATAACTCTCAAGTTGACTATTAAAGTTACAGTTATTTAACCGAGTGGTACCAGAAAGTAAAATTAAAATCTTCTAAACTTGAGGATTTTACAAGCGAAGATATCTACCAATGAATCGGATGAAAGCTTAAAACATGCAAACAGTAGGAATTTAGAGAAAACTAAAATACATTATTTTGTAAATTGGTAGACTGATCGTTATCAATCTGATAAGAAATTAGGAACTTTCAAATAATGAATTAATTAAAGTCTCAATTTAGTTATGGAAAGAAAAAAAAACCGTCTTTGTTATCAATGCCTTATCAATACTGATCCTGATTCTATCACTGAACTTTATCGTTCTTGTTTAATATGATCGGATAAAATAATTACTACTTATTAGGATTTAAGACTTTATTTAGAAAGTTAATTTTAACTCTAATGTCTTATTTTGCTTTTCTCTTTCCCTTCAAACTTTTCTCTTTACATCCAATTCGGAATCTTTCTGAAAGTAACTGATACAGAAAAAAGAACTGACCTGTAGCAGAGGATGAAGTGAGATTCATCAGCCACGTTGAATTGTGACCAACGTTATAACTTCCGTTTAGTTTCCTGACATGAAATAGGTTTGAGAGATTTTTGAATCCTTACTTTTAATGATCACTGTTGTTATTATTATTGCTGTTAGATTACAGTTGCATTCATACCACGATTTCCTTTTTTATTGCTATACTCTGAAATTAAGTAAGATGAAAAATTACATTATAAAGGATAATTTATTAATAAGAAATACCTTTATCCATAAGCTAAATATATGATTCAAAAGCTTCAATGCTATACTATTTTTTTAATTTTTATAATTACAATAAATGATTACTATTACCAATTATTTTTCTTGATTGATCACTCTGAATTATTTGAATATATAATCACTAACGATAGCATATGGGAATACCTACCTATATTGTACTCAATGATAAAATCAACCTTTTAATATTCTTTCAAATTTTTATTGTATGAAAAATTGAAATTCCAGTATTTTCAATAAAATCAATTCAATAAAATGAAATTCCAGTATTTCACATATTATTTTTAAATACAAATTTATACTAAATAATTTTGATCAGTCACAATAGATGATTCTATTTACTGTATTTATCTGGAATCACGCAATTTTCAGCTAAATTCCCAAACTTTTAAAATAAGTTTGAAAAAGAAATAAGTACTGCTTAACAGAGAATATTTGATTTACAATCGTTTGAAAAGTCGACAATCTGAATTATTTAAATTTAAATTAAAGAAAAATTCGATATCATCTAAAAATCACTCATCATTTTTCATCAATAATTTATCATAAAATCTAAAATTTGAAATGAGATGAATTTGAGAGTAGAAAATTTCATTCAGGTAAAAGGTACATTCCCAAAACTAATGCAATCATACTTGAAATACCATCACCTTCCTCATTCGCTTCTCTTCCAACTATCCTATCCCAGTATACGATATTATTTATTACATAACGCGCATAACATGCATAACAAATGGCGCCAGCTTGGTAAGCTTATAAACAATGGTTTCATAGTGGACTGTTACCTTTCTTCCCATTTTCCAATTATCACTTTCACAGTTATCCCCTCTTGCTTATTGTATGTGTACTGTTATTGTTGTAGTATGATTAGAAGCATGGATATGATTATTGTACTTTTATTGTTTGATAAAATGATAATGCAATAAAAGATTTGTTTTCTTATACAACAAATAGCTGATCAATAACGAGTAGCCAATAACAGAATATAGGCAATAACGAATATTTCCTGCACATTTGTTATGTCGATCTGTTTCGGTTCAACAAAAACAACAACGTATTTGCATTTAACATACAAACATTCACATTCATTCACATACACACACACACAACATATACAAACATAGACATACATTCACATACACATACACATACACATACACATGCATGCACAATAGAAATGCACAACAAATACGTATGTAAATCAGGAAATAATGCACCTGCAATGCTTTTTGGGATTACCACGGCCGTTCATTCCTTCTTCCTGCCACTTTACTCATTGCTCAATCGAATAATTAAAATTACCTACCGTACAATGCACAAAAGGTTTGAATAATTTGTTATGATATATTCATAAAGGCAAATAAAAATTTACCTCTGTAAATAAGTATTTCATAATATGACAAATAATCATAGTAGAAAATGAATGGCAATGAAATGAATTTAGTTAGAAATACATTTTAGCAATCGTTATTGTATAGTTAAGTTGTATGATTTGAAAATAGTAAGTCAATAAGTTGTAGAATTGTTCCAGTTTAAACAGAAAGTTATACAAATATATTAAGTATAATTTCTTATGTACAATAAAGAATATTGAAAGATCGTAGGATAATAATACTCGAGAACTTAGGTCTAACTCTGTGACCTTTTTTATTGATAGCCTATACAAAGTTAATTCATTTAAAGATTTTTTTTTTATTGTTCGATCAAATAAGATTTATTGACCATCAATTTCAATTGCAACCATTGCTTCGTTCGTGCTACGCATGAACAAATACTGAATTTATTTACAGGACAAGAAAGCTTTTTAAAAATTTAACATTTCAATGTCATATTTCAAGTGAATAAAACTTTATAACTTATTCAAAATGAATATGTTAGTAATAGCAATGAGAAAGATCAGCTGAGAATTCAAAAGAACTGCTAAGCGACTTAACGATAATACTTTTAAACGACGAATCTGAAATAATAAACTTAATAATCTTTCAAGTTGATAGTACAAAGATTCGAGTGATTCTATGATCTGATGATTCGGGATTCTGAGCATTATTAACTGCTTGATCAAGAAAAAATAAACAGCAATGAGAGATGAAAATGCAGTAGAAATTAATTAGAAAAATTTCTAGCGAAAGAAACAGTTAAATTTTTGAAGTCATTGTGGAGAGGTCAAAAGTACAGGAAACTAAGAAGGTGTGAAAGTTGCCTGCTGTGACAGGTAAAACGAAGTGATGGCCTTTCCTATATCATAAATGAATTTCTTTGAAAATGAAAAGGTGCATTATGACATGAGTACTTCAGTAACACTTTTATGAATAGGTATTTTACTGTTGCGAGAATTATACAACCTGCTAAAATCTGTGCTTTTAAGTTACAGTATAAGAATTTTTAATGCTTCATTTTTTGACAGATTAAAAGTTTGAAAAATATAACCAATACTTACAGATAAGAGTTTTGAATTTTGCATTAGCAATCACCTTAACCTGTGCCACTAAATATTAGACTAAATATCTGCTAAGGTATCGATACTGATTACAGTTTATTGTAAATGAGCAAAAAAAAAAAACTTTCCAAAACTTATTCTGCAAATTATTAAATAAGCAAGAAATAAAGTATTTGAAGTGAATAAGTAAGTAAACAAATAAAAATATATGGAATATGTAATGCACTCGCATGGCTCACGAAATTCAAAAGATTGGATGAATTCACACATGATCTTTGCTTTCCAAGCGGAGAAAGTTGTAAACATTGCTACTATTTCAAGAATTTTTGAAATTTCACCATAATTATTAAATAATAATCATACTTGATAGATCAATCATTATCGTAGATTAATTTAAATGATATTATCAGTGAATTAATTAATATAAAATAAATTTGGAAAGACTTCAAATCGAAAAGTTTTCAAGTTTCACAATTTCTTTGTTTAATAATTATCTATTGGTAACGGGTATGGAAGTGAGGAAAATTTCTCATAGTTCGGAAATGGAAGTTCAAAAAGTTCACTGTTAAAATTATGCCACTTTTCAAGAACGATATTTAAGAAAAATGCTTGTAATGAAAAAAGTGAGATGGATTGGCAATAATAATAGCTATTTATTCTTGTTTTACTGTTTTTTTATAACGATTATACTTTGAAATTTCGCATGTTCAGTTTCATATTTACAATTTAAGCGCTCGAAGTTTCAAATTACAAATGTGATAGGATAAAGAAATTAGTTTGAAGTAAAAAAAACTTTTAAAAACAAAGATTTTATGAATGAGTAAGAGCTATAAAAAACTTACTTATTTTTGCATGAAAATTGTAGACAGATTTGTTGAGATGATAATTCCTTGATGTATTTGACTTTTACGAATAAGCAGTTTTTTATGTTGCTCTTTGACAGAACAAATAGATGAAGCTTGAAGCTCGGAATAACAGATGAAGCTTGAAGCTTGCAAAAGATATACAATATATGTACACACACTCAAAAGTGAAATGAAATGAGCCAAAGGATCGCTTGGCGATCAGATCGCTCTTGGAGCGCCTATAAAATAACTCTAAGTGATTCTGAAATGTACTTCTATTTAACGGTTTTGCGCATTAAGCTGAAACTGTAATAGTTACGTGAAATTGAAAATTCGAATACAGCAACGGCAGTTACATGGAAACTTCTATGGATCGAGATATTACACGAAATAACAGTTATTGAAGAATTGCTTTGAATTTGAAACTATCAAGAAATTCATTTTCGAGCATGATAAATCTTTCTATTTTAAATTTGTTTTCCATTCAACTTTAATTATTGTTTATTGATGAAAATGAGTGTGATATGTATCAAACCTAAATTTGTATAAGATACTGATATTTATGAAAGATTGGGATAACAAATTGAAATATTATTCGAGAAACAATAAGTCTAAATCAAAAATAATGATTGGAAATCGTATAGAAGAGAGTTTTAATCTTAAAAATTCACAAATTATACATCATGGAAGATTTAAAAAAATTTTTTCTTAGATAGGAAGTGAAGCAGGTAAAAAAAGAAAGGAAGAGAATACCTTAAATGGACTTGGGCATTGCTTTCTATTAATGTAAAAGCTATTTATAAGCCTCATTTTATGCTAACTTTCCTTTATTTTTGACTTTAATTATCAATTAAGTTAGTATTACATGAAGTGCGTTTTTTTTTTTTTGTTGAATGAATTTCAAAACATTGTTAATTTGTAAGAGGAATAGACATGATGCTTCATTTGAAAATGACACTTGAAGCAAAGAAGAAAGAAAAGTGAGTGATGACAATTTTCAATTAACTTTCCTGCTTGTAAATTATCTATAGAAAAGCATAGCAATGGTAATGTAATATTTTAATGAATCCTTCTGTTAATCGAATCCAACAAAAACGGAATATCTGTAAAGAAAGAACTTTTTAAATCAGAAAAAAAAAGCATGAAACAATTGATGGATCGAAAACAAACAATGAAATGAGGAAATGACGATTCAGAGAGATTAGTGCGATCGAATTTTTGTCTTTCATTTAGCTAAATGAATGCATGCATTATCTTAGTCAGAGAAATACAGTACAAAGTATTTTTGTATCACAACAAGTGAACTTAACTTTTCTTTGTGCATGGATTTAACTTCAACTATTTCTGTTTCTATTCAATGTTATACTGCAAAATGCAAGCGATCGCCTGAAAGTATTTCGTCTACTTTAGGTCACAAGCTAACACAAATGTACACTTTCTTGTTTTTTTAAAACAGATAATTTATAAGATAGAAATATTCTTTTACGCGTATACATGCATGTGTCTATTTTGTGTACACATCTGTGTATTTGCATGAATGCGGTCTGTATGTGTGTGGAAGGGAATGAGGAAAATACGGCGGGGGAGAGAAGTTTTGGCCTACAATTTTGGCCAAAGGCAAAAAATGAAAGTGAAATGGAAGATGGTAATGAGGACAGAGGGAAAGTAAGCAAAAAAGGGAGATGAAATATGAAATATAGATGGGTTTGCGGCGTGGTATTTACAGAAATTTTCCACCTCAAAAGAATATTTTTTTTGTTACTCCATAGATGAAAGTACAAAAATAGCGTGTTTCGAGCAAGCTATGAAGATTGTAAGATATAAGCGCAAATTGTTGTGCTCTCTCTCTCTCTCTCTCTCTCTCACTCTTCTCTTCCCTCTCTCTCTCTCTCATCCCTCAATGTCAAAAACGATTATGAGCATATTTGCAAAGTTGTGTTCCATTTTAGAAAATCCTACTTCTAGCACTAAACTTTTTGTCTTGGCTTTTCTCATTCGATTCTATCAACAGTGGTATCAATGCTTTCATGTTTCAAATTTTTTTCATCAATAATTTTGCCATGTCAGTTTTTACAATTAGGAGAGACTTTTTTGAAGATAACTGAACTTTGTAAGAAGAAACTTTGAATTTGATGAGAGAGAGAGAGAGAGAGAGGACATATTATCCATGTTGGGAATGATTCTTCCTGAGTTCAAATTGCAATCAGTGTTAGTAGAATCAGTATTAGCAATCAGTATAGTCTGGTGTTGTTGCTCTATCAAAGAAAAAAATGTTTACCTGTAATACTTATGTCGATCTCATAGCTCGTTCTCATGAAAACGATCATGAAAACTTAAATTTAAATCTAAGGAAAATCAGTTATCAGTTATCAGTGATCATGGTCTATTTCAATTTCTGCTGCATACTCCTCTACATCTTCACAATTCTTGGAACTCTTTTGTGTTATTGTTTAATTTGCTAAGTCATTTTTCAATATCAGTTGGAAATGATTTAATTTTTGATACCTACTATTTCTGGTGTTGCGTAAAAATTTATGATGAAACTAACTTATTTTTAATCTTCTTGAAGAAAATTCCTATTAGTTTTAATTCCTATCAGATGAAAGAATTTAGGTTAGAAAATTAAGTCATTTTAACAAATATACTTTCAAATAAGCGTTATCTAATAAGGTACCAACTGCTATGTTTTTAAGTAACGTTTGTTTTTTCTTTATAATAGAAAAGTAATATTAAGTTGAAGGAAAAGTATAAAAAAGACGCTGACAGTTAAACCAACACTGATACGTGAAGATTAGAATCTTATGAAAGGTAGATTTATCAAAATTAGTATGGAATTTGTTCAGATCATAGAAATGATCGATAGCTAATACTTTCATGTGTCAAATTATCTGAGTTAATATGCTTAAGAATATTGGACAAGAAGAAAAAAGGGCGAATAATGAATGTAGGAAGATGAATTCGAAGAAGTCGAATAGTACTCACTTCTCACTCTCATTGAAAAGCACTTCTCAGCTAACTTCTCACCTTCCATACAGCTGCTTTTTTATATTCCCTTCTCTGCCCTTCTTTTTTATTTCTACTTTTTATCATTCATTTCCTTTCGTGTATTCTGTTTCGTTAAAAGTGCAATAAATTTGCATATCTTCTTGATTATATATTAATTGACATTACACCAATCAATTCCGGATAATAGCTTTCAAATAATTTGAAAGTTTGCAACGGATCAAGCGGATATGTTGAATAACTTTTGTTTATTCCTCTTTGTTGAAAGAACAACAAAATAATTTGGTTAACAAAAATTTCCTTGGAATTCGCTTGGAATTCAAAAAAACTGAATAGTGATTACTGCTACCAAAAATTGGAATGGGTATTATTATGAAGTCGGCTTATTATTGATATTCTACTAAGTTTCTTTTCGAAATCTCTGAGACGATAATCCTCCATCAGCTTTTTAACTCTTTATCACAAGCAACAAACATTTGTGAGATTACTGCATTCATTTCACTCTTGACTAGCGAATATTTGGAAATCTTGAAACTTTAAATTTTCATTCAATTAAAAATGAATGATAGCTGAAATAGCATGACCTTCATTTCCACTCATCATCTCGAAATCCAAATTATAGTTTCCTATTTTTTAACTTCTCTTTCAGGTAAGTAAGAATGCCAAATGTGTATTTTCTCATCTCATAACACTTGCAATCAATGTCTAGTTTTCGCAAATAAATGCTTCCAATTGCCTGCAATTTGAACTTCATAAAGTGCAATTTTCAACTGTTCTAGTTTAGATCACAAAGATCATTCTTATCCATGTCTATTGAAGTAAAAAAAACAAAAAAATGCTTTGTTTGAAATAAATGATCTGTTTGATTCAAAATTTTAGTTTGAAATAAAAATTTAATGATGAGCGCAGAGATCTGAAGAGCATTCACAAGATGGATCAATGATTTCATGCTGAAATTTGTTGAGCTTATTGTATGTGATATCTCAGAAAGCATTAATGTTAGCTAAGATTAACTTTCGACCGTTGCCGATGTTTGATATCTATCGGTGAATTCAAATAGCATTCAATGGTGAATGATTCCTATTTATTATTAGTGGTATTTTAACTTCAATTCACAAATGCCGATTATTGAATGTAGAGTAAAACTTATCACTTATACATATCATTTTCAAAAAGAAAAAATAATTTGGAAAGATCTTTGTCTGCAAAAGTCGGAATCGAAAAATCGGAATTGGTATTTCGAAATCCTAAATGAACTGATGAAATGAGTTATCAGTTTTGTTTAATTAACTTCCCTATTTTAACCTTTCTTTAACTGACTTTTCTTCGTAATTTTCATAATACCATAATATGTCTGAAATGATTAAACATTCAAAGCACAGATGAAATTTCTTTTTATCCATGATCGATTTCTATAAGTTTTTATATGAAGTAGATTTGATTAAAGTTTAGTTCTATCTTAAACTTCTGCGCACTCTGTATTTGATCAGTGATCGGTTTTCATCCCACTCGAAGTTATCAGTTATGAAACATAGCGTACTTTTTTTTGTGATAAATTTCGAGAGATACCTTGTCACGCTTAATTATCAATAGCTTAAGTTTTGCCAACTTTAATAATTACAAAGTCCATTCTTAGCATAGGACATAAGATGTTAAGTTAGACACAAAATTCAATGGTAAGTACATCACTAGAGAAATTATTCAGTACTTTCAGCACTCTTTCAGATATACTTACCTGTCTAATATTTCTCGAAAGTAATATTTGCAACTCAACGATGAATCAGTGGAGATATTTCAATAAATCCCTCAATTTCACCTGTCCAGCAATTGCTAATAATCCACAAATTTAGTTTTCAATTCAAGAATTAAATAATATAACCATGACTAGTTTAGATTCTATTATCCTATTTTACATCATACAATTTCTGCATGTTCATTTCAAACTTATCAGTTACATTGTCAATAATGATTTTGCTGATCTAAAAAGACTTATGGGAATAACTTAGAAATATTACTTCTGTTAAATAATGATTAAAATTAATTTCTTACATGCACTCTTGTTCCCGCTATTGCTCAATTTACATAATCCATAAGATAAATGATTATTTCATCATTTGCTTTTAACCATTCAGTAATAAAAAAATTTTCTGTCCCATCTCGGCATGTATCAGTACGATGACGGGCAATCTCCATTTGCATGTGCATGTGTAATTTCCGTTCTAGCTAGAAAAGCTCTTTGTTTATCTGTTGATTTTCAATAAGAAGTAATGATAGCTCAGTTTCTAATAGAAAACTTTCTCTTCACCAAATGTTGACAATATTATATTTTAAAATCTTAAATTCCGGGAGCTTTCTTGTTTCAAACGATGAGTTCTACAAAGAGTTATATTGACTTTTCTTTTCTCACTTAAATTTATTTTTTAATTTTACTTAGCAAAAAAACACATACCACACACACATTTTTATTCATCAATCAGTGGATTAATAACTGTTTTAAAAAAAAAATTTCTTTTTATCAAATGAAACGGAAAGATGTTTTCCATGCTTCTCTTCCTCCTAAATGACAAAAGAATTTCAGCGAGCACTAAATAAAAAAGTAATTCAGCTTGCTTCGATAGAGCAACTAGCTTATAAAACTGATAAATTCGATATGATCAATTTTATTCGAGTCAGTACATAAAACAGCTGTTTCTTTAATATTTGCCGAATACTATTTTCAATAAAAATTAGTGCAAAGAGGAAAAGGTATGAAGAGGTATGAATTCAATCATTTGGAAAAAAAAAACTATTACTTATACTTCCAGATTAAATTCCCATGAATATAAGATCTTATTATATTCATGGGAAATACTAAAATTATAATTTGAAAGGTGTTGAATGCTTATCGAGTGAGTACAAATAATAATTTATCAAGAAAAAAACAAAAAGTTCGGATGTCAAAAGAAAGAGATGATGAAGAAGCAAGTAAAAATGATAATAAATTATCAACAATTTCAATTAATTCTGTTCTAATTATTATTCAACAAATAAACCCTAAAAAGTTTATCTTTGTTTGAAAAACGAAAAAGTAAGAAGAGCTTACTTACTCATCGGTGATAATAAATGAGTTCTATTCCTACTAATTAATTAAATTATTGGTTAAATGGTCAGGAAATATCAATTATTGGAGTAAGATGATAAGTAGTATCAGTAGTTGTACTAGAAAAGTGAGGATAGCAGAAAATTGTGAACGGTGAAACGGTTTTTGGAACATAGATGAAAGGGAGAGAACAGGAAAGAAGCAATGTGTTCAGAATCACTCATTCAACTTTTCAAATGACTGAAGTTCTTGTTAGCTGTAAAAAAGGTGCTCAGAGAAATGAAAAATCGAAATTTTGATGAAGAGAAAGTGCCAGAGAGAACGACGGACACTGGAAGCAAACCGTTGGGCAGTGAAAAAGTGCAAGAAAGAATGGACAGTTGTCTTCTTTTTTCTCAGGAATTCTTATAAGAGTTGAAGAGAGGCAGTGGGAATAGTCATTCCTGTACAGAATCTCTGAGAGAGAAACTTTTCAAGTTTTTTAAAATTCAGATTCAGCCAAATGGTAAATTTCATCATCCTATTCTACATGTGAATAGTGGAAATTCTCGAATAAAATGGCCGAAATTCAAAGGTGAAAGAGCGCGAAAAAGACTACTACGAATTCTTCCTCTTTGTATTTTCTGGCCTGAAACTGCTTAAATCATCTGGCCATACTTTCACTTCAATTCAGATTTAAATTATCTCTGGTTGTTGATATAGCTTATAATGTGATAGCATATTTATTTTCATACATGATACTTTGTGACATATACGGCTTGATTTTTTACAGCATTCTCATGAATGCATAATTTTTTAGCTGGGCATGTGTTTCTGTTTGATGAAATTCAAATAAAACAAATTGTCTTTAATTCTCTGTATACTTCACTTGTTTTTGCTTATCGATGTAAATTTGTTGCATATATTTTCGCTATAAATAAATGTGAGCTAAATTAGCTTTTGCAATTCAATAAGTTCAAGTTCATCTGCTTTTCAAAACATGATGTAATGGAATAAGCAGAAAAAATGTTTTCTAAATCGAAAAAAGTTTAAATAAAGTGTAAAATTATAAAAGATCAGAAGGTGTGATAGTAAGTACAGTAGAAGTAGTTCAAACTGAATCGATGTCATCTTTTCAGGTGATATAGATCAAGTTTGCTTCAAGCTCTTTTCATTATAGCTCATTTCAACGGGCCTTTTCATAATCTTCAATTTAGGCTCAAACAACATTAAGCTTTTGCAAAAAGATCAAACGCTGTTGGTGGTCATACACACAAAAATGGAAATGTTATACGAAAGAAATGTGTTTTGGATCCCAAAAGGCATCCATCGAGGATTCATATTGAACTTCAGACTGTGTGTCGCTTACATAAACTTATTGCGCCCGCGGGAGATTTTATACCAGGAAGAGGTTGAAAAAAAAGGAATTATTCAAGAGTGAAAGAAAGAAGAAGGGAAAGCAATAAACTTAAGAAGTTATAGAGGGATAGTTTTGCAGCGAGATAGACGAGGAAGTAGAATGAGGAAAGACCACCTAGGCGAGCAATTTTTTATCCCTAAATCTTCTTCAAAACGATCAAACTTGATTCCGACGAAGAAGTTTATGGGCTAAACGCCAATAAAACTTTTAAGCCAGCCTTTTTCTCTGAACCTTTCTTTTGCAAAAATTAATCGTCATCAAGAGTAGAAAATGTCCTATTTAAACTGCTGATAAAAAAGCAAAATTTGTTTTTTCTTTTTTTTTAAGAAATTGGAGAGATGAATTCTCTCTGTAATGCTAACAAAATACTGCAGGTTTCTCTTTCAAAAATTTTCGAAAAATGTTTCTTTTTTCTCTTCTAATTTCTCGGCTGCTATCATTTGATGCTTTTTAATTCAAGAAAAGTGTATGTCTCTGTACCCCAATCTTTCTCTCTCTCTCTCTCTCTCTCTTTCTCTTTCCTTCTCATTTCATTAGCCTACTTATTTTTATAAAGAACACATCTTTTCAATATATCTATCTATAAGGCTATCGGTCACAATAAATCGTTATAGTCAGAAATTATAAAAGTGCTTAACACTCATTCATCCTTTATCATTCTTCTTATCCATACTACTACTATCAATCTTACCTCCTTACTTAACTTTGAGATATATAATAAACTTTACCTTTAAGCAAGAGTAAAAGTAACTATTGAATCTTCCGAGAAGACATGTGCTAAGTTTTCAAATCAAATGTTGAATGTTCAGAAATTATTTTAAGAGTTTCCTTTTCGTGTAAATAGGAATGCAATAATGGAAAGTGCTTTTGTCACCCGCTACTCGTAAATAAGGACCGGCCACCGGTATTATCTGTGTTAGGCGATGGAGGATATATGATCTCAACGCATTTTACATTTCGTGAGTGTATCATCATCTCTCTGAATCAGTGAAAAAGTAGAAAATATCCATTCAGTAGTACATCCTTCTCGCAAATCGACATCTGACCCAAAATTGCTACTTCAAAAAATCTTTTCCTTTTTTAGATTCTTTGTTCAATGAGTAGATGAAGCAGGATTTTATGACGGAGAAGAAGTCTTCTGATGATATGAATCACACTTATAAAAGTTAAATCTAACTTTAATCAACTCGCAGTCCACTATTAGTTGTTATAACGACGTTAACGTACGAAAGCAAATGGATGTTTAATTTGAAAATATCGGCAATTGCGATCACAGACAACTTAAATTAAGAGAATCAAAAATGAAAAATTGAGGAACTATTAAGGCAAAAAAATCCTGTCAAAAACATGTTTCAGATTTCTTTTTTCATTTATTAGATACTATAATTACAATAATTATAGAAATGAGACCGGAAGATAAAACTGGCTTGAATTACCGTTTTAAATTATAAGATATATTGGAAAAATTGGATTCTTTGAAATTCAAATACTCTCAAATTCTATAAGAATTCATTTTCAGGTTTTTGATCCTAGATTTATCTTTTTCTTGAACTTTATTGAAGATACTAAATTTAACATCATTCTTTCAATCTATTCAATCACATTAATCAAATTTAACTTTTATTTAAAAAAATTGAGGAAAATACTAATAGCATCATTTCGATGTACCATACTTTCATCGATTAAGAAACGATTCTAGAATTAATTACATTAAATATCTTTGTCTCCTACTAACAACTCTATCAACTTATCAACATAGCGTGATCTCATCGACAGGTGACAGGTGTATCTGAATAACTTGTGCTTTGTCTAATTCATTTCCGTATCATGTATAATTAATACAATTCTCAGTTAAATTAATTGAAAATGAATAAACAGATTACCTATACTTAATCGAATGCTTTTATACGAATGAGAAGACGTGTGGGTGGTGGGAATAAGTAAAAAATTGACGTAGAGGAAGGGCAAACTTCTCATCAAGCACGCACATTTTGAATATACTATAAAACATACCTCTGTTCACATACAAAAAGATACACATACATACGTTCATGCATATCAGAGAGGCGTTCCCTTATTGCTCCATCCATTTTCTTCACTCGCACTACAGAATATGATTAATGGAGAGAAGCAGAGATGGAAAGACGATAAAAAGGTATGTGGAAGGTAGAGGAGGAAAAGAATGCGAATGATTAGATGGAATTACTGTAGCGGCTGTGCTATGCATGTGCATGCTATCACCATCATCATCGTCTTATACATTTCTAATTCATTTGTCCATCGTTTTCGTGTAAGCAATTTGCTAAATGCTAGAAGATTTAAATTATGCAATCGTTTATCAGTTCGATTTATTGATAAAACGGAACGGAAGAGATAGCACGGAGAAATTTTCCGGAAAACAAGAAATCTATTATTCCCTTCATTTGCTTTTAATTGAAATGATAAGCAAAGTTGTTGTTGTTCTTCTTCTACGCTTCTCCTCTTAGATTCATGAAGATGAATCGTTTGCTGATATCAGTGGAAACCTATCAGTATCCTATGCAATTCGATTTTATATCTGATTTATCGATTCAATTAAACAGGCTAATTTCATTAAATATGGAAACGGTCGAGCATGGAAAATTATTTGTTGAAATGAGGAGGGATAAAGATAGCAGTAATACAACTGCAAAGAAAACAATGTATTTCTGTAATTGAAATCACTTGATCATTCCGAATGCTGATCACTTGCTTTGTTAATATGAATTTATCTCTATAGATTTTACATGTTTCATTTACAAGTATCACTTGCTAACTTCTCCAACTCAATTTTTGTTTTAACTGATTTTAGTAAGAAAAAGATGATACTTTTTGAATTCCACTCTTAATTTATCACATTTTTAATATCAAAGCTTCGCAACAGTGAATCTTGTGTTGTGATAGCATTAGTGACAGCTATTGTGAATAGCATTTTCAACTTCATAAGTGGTCTGGTCTGATAATAGCGACACTTTCTGACTATTAATTTTCTATTGATCCTAGCTGCTCAGAATCCTTAACGAAACATTCTGACAATCCTTTGAAAATTGTTCTAAAATAAAATAAAAACAAAAAAATCAAAAATTTCCTTCAACGAAAATTATTTAAAAATTTTGTGCAACAATAAAATTTTTACGGAAAATGTTTTAAATAAAATTAATTTTAAAAAGATTTCATTATAGATATTTGTTAAATTGAAAGAAAGATGCATGAAAAAAATTGTCAAGCGTATTTAGGATTTTCGGAAGCGATATGTGAAGCTATTAAAGGATGCAGAAAAAATTCCAAGCTTATGTGACAGTGACAATAGCACTGATCTTGGGCTAATTATGAATTAGGCAAACAACATTGCTGGGGAGTTGATGAATTTGGATTTCTGTTGGAGTAGAATTGTTTTTTTTTTTTTGATAAATCTTGATAAATAAGTGTGTTTACATTTATTTTTGTCCAGAACTAGTTTACGTGTTCACGTGATCTTAATATAGCTAATTTGCTTTTTCACGTTTTCTTCTGTTGTCTCTTCTGATCTGCTGTTTCGTAATGCAAAAATATTTTGGTTATAAGAATTTGATTGTCTGTGGAAAAAAAGTGTGAAATTTTCTCAATATAAATGATCAGAAATAAAATTAACAACTGATATTGTAAATCAAAATGCAATAGTAGCAATATGCAGTCATGAATACATTTGTAATCTGGTTCTAAAAATTATTAACTTTGTCCGAGGACTACGGTAGTGGAAATTGTTCAACATTTGAGGACTGTTTTAAGAGAGGATAATCAAAAAACTTCAAATTGTTCTCAAAAAGTTCCGAAAATTGCAGTCGTCTTGGCGTCTGTTGTCCACAAATTAATGAAATTTCGAATAAACCCCTCATGGTGTTCCCACACATTCACACCTCCCTCCATCTTGTATATGAAATTACTTTCTAATTGCTTCTTGAAGATGAATTTAAATTTGCGATTTCCGGAAATTCCGAGCAGTGGGATTCGGAATTGCAAGTATAACGTATGATTTGAAAAATGAATATGACATCAATTTTGTGAAAATTGGTCAATGAACTTACGCTACAGTTTTGTAGATGGATACTGATGTCAGGATTGATCCATTAGGTCAGATTTCTTTAATTCAAGAATAATTCAAATGATTTAATGGGAAAAGGAAACATATGAGACCCAGCTAGATAAAAAGTGGATAAAAACTAGATAAAAATTTTATAAGATCTTATTAACAAGTAAAAAATTTAACACTTCACAGGACCTTTGTTTGAACTTTTAAAAGCAGATTTCAGAATTCAGTTGCGTATTTTTTCAGCAATATTTTTCATGAAATAAAAAAAAAGGTTAAATCATTCAAATCCTCCCATCTTATCCAATTTTATTCCTTTTACATTATGTGAAAACAATTGAAAAGCAATATTTCCTACGTACTAAAATACTTGCAAGATATCTCTATATGATCATTCTTCTCATCAGTTCATGATAAATTCCAGATCACCACTTCATGTTAACAAGTCTTGATTAAACATAACGATGACTTCATCTCAAAATTACCTTCTTCATTCCATGTTCAAGAGTTATCAACTGCTGAATCCGAATGTTGGAAATTCTTCGATCGCTACCTTTTTTAGAATATTTATTTGAAAAATATTGAAAATAACTACAATTTTCTGGAGAAGGAGAGTAGGTAGCTTTCTTCTGCAAATTTTAAAGCCGTTTTTTTAGTTTGCTTAAAAGAAATGAATAGATCTCCGCTAAGTTTAAATGATCAATTTGTAAGCTAATAGACAATGTGCATTTATAAATAAAACATTATTCCTGAAATTTGTTAAGTTATATGCTGACATATAACATGTTAACTGTTTACTATATGTTATACTAGATTTAAAATTTGAAATGAATTTTAAATTATGAAAAACAAAAAAGTTGAATTCTCATTTATTATGAAATGAAGCGAAGATGAAGAGACTAAAGGAAAATGGTCCGGTCGATTCTAGAGTAATGGTACAACGATCTTCAAACGATCTTTTTGTAATACTATCACAAATATTGTAAGGCAAATGGTAGCACAATTCATAAAATTATGCTTAAAACGAGTTTCCTACCACTAAAATTCATATTGGCATCAACGAATGGGAGGAGGATATGCAGTTCTTCATGGCAAGGACACTGTGATTGTTCCGATGGATATTTCATGCACCCGCAGTCTAACAACAAAAAACTGTTTCTTCTTTTGTGCATCATACAAAAATTGTCATCTTGTGACAAAAAAATATAACAGTTTCTTGACAGGGTTGTGCCAGAAAACATTGTTTCGTTTTTTCCACCTTAAAAAATGTCGAACGGAGGAAGATTATAATAGTTGGTTTCATGGGAGGCTTCCTTCTTTGTTACAAACCTTCCCCGCAAATGGCGGCATTCACAGTAGTTTTTGCTTGAAAAGAAAGGTATATATGTCCCTTTAAATATAACAATTTTGTAGAACTGCACTTGAAAAAAGGACAAGATGTAAACTGGTTTATTGGCACCGTAACCGACTATGTATGAGCTTGCTTGCGATCACAAATTTCATAATTATTTAAAATGATTAATAGATTAGTGTTTGAGGGACAGTATAATTCTTGTATTTTTGAAAGAACTGAAGCATTCGATCGCATACCGTAGAACTAATAGAATTAACTTAATATAATTATTAATTGTTGAAAAAAGATTACACATCTAGAATAACTATTCAATCCTTGTCTAGTTATTAACATATAAAGACAGAGCATATCCAATATAAACTTTGCTCAAGGATTGCTAAAGAGTGAATAGTGCAGTAGATAAATAATAAATAATGGCTCCTCTGAAATTCCTTTTCTGCTCACTGCCTTTCTACAAAATAACTGAAAATTTCAGTTGTTCCTTTCGATAAAGAAATATGGAAACTTTTTTTATTTCTCTCTGCAAACATATTTCTTTATCGAAAGGAATAGTTCAGAATTTTCATGTTCCTCTTTCTTCTAATAAATAGAAGGACTCCGTAATGATCAGATATGATATCAAGTGATTTACAATCACTTTTCTTTTGTCTCATTAGTTCTTACTTTTTAAGAAATTCTAAATTATTATTTTAGATTTACCATCAGTGAGAAGGACTGAATAAGCAAAAAATGAAAACCAATTCCCTGTATTCTCACATATTTATAATACAGGTCACATAAAAGGTCACGAAGTCTCAGGCAAACACAACCATTGAAATAAGACACAACTCGCAACCTCTCTGCCCGTTCCTGACCGCTTATCAAGGGATCCTGATCAGATGACTTGACCGCGATGTTTCTGCCGGCGTACTAACAGCTCTTTCGTTTCATGTTGGCACACCTGTTGAACTACATATTTGAATGTGATTGCAACGGTACGAACGAATTAATTACGTATTGTTCAGCAGAGTTGTACCAACTCAATCATCCACCCTTACTGTCATATCGGTTGAATTCTTTTAGTCCTCTCCCAGATAACTTACCTACAGGAGCACTACAATCCTTTTTATTGTGTGAAAGTTCACATAAGTCAATAAGCATAAGTTAGTTCATTACCCGTATATTTCATAAATTGCTTCTGTTTCTTCTATTTTCTGATGAAATGAATACTGAATGTTTTCCCTTTTTATCTTATAGACGTTTGTTTCTTATTTCTATTAAGGGAGTTTTTTCTACTTTCGTAATACCGGTTACGTTTGACCGATTTCTTCAAATTCAAACTGTTTACTCCTCCTGATTCATCACATTCTCTAATTTATTCCCGACAATTTACCTTTTTACTGCATGCATAAGTTATTCCAAGTAACTTTATCTCTAGTGATATAAAAGATGAATATGAGACCGAGATTTCTTGAATTTTATGAGGTCCGTTGTTGTTTCTTGCAGCTTCAAGAATGAATAATGAGGAGCGATTTTCAGACCTATTTAAGGCAATAAAATGCCATCATTATCGCGTTTATCAGCGGTTACTTTGTCGGTGATAGCTGGAGGTGTATATTATTCCCGACTAGACAAGTGGACATTCGGTTCGGGAAGTGATACTTTGAGAAGCATGTTTCTACTCAATACTGCTGAATGCGCGGAAATTAGTACAGCATTGTCATTCCCTAGCGTGCATCCTGTTCCACGAAGTAAATGGGACCACAACTGGGATAAGTAAGTTTATTTTTCCGAGATTTTTTCTTTGCAACTTTTTTTACGTGACATGTTTGAGTTCCAAGATTTAATGTGAATTTTTAGGTAGATGCTTCCTTTAAAAAATAATTAAAAGACTTTTGTTAAAGATGATTTGGAATATTTTCGCTCAGTACGAGTAAAACTACTTCCATGATTCTGTTTGGTTGATCTCACTAACAGATTCTTCTTGATATTGTGTGAATTTTTTGAGTTTCAGCTTAAAATTTTATTTCCTTGCAGCCGAGAACCAAAATACATGGTGAATTCTACAGAATATGAAAAAGCTGATCCAGTTAGCCGTCAAAATATGCTGAATGAAGCAACACCAACTTCGAAACGAAATATTATTCTCATACGACATGGACAGTATTTCACTGATCGCACTGATAAAAATCATCTTAGCTTGACACCTTTAGGTAATGTTTCTTGTTGTTTTTATTTTATTTACTGATCCATTAGATTTTGTAAGCTGGAAAAATAGAACAATTGTTTTATTTTCAAATTTATCTGTTTCAGGGTACACTTATTTTTCTTTCAAAATTCTAGGCATATATTTGTAGGACGAGAGCAAGCCAAATACGTTGGTCAACGCTTGGCGAATAGTGGTTTGAAGTTCGATAGTGTAGTTATGTCGACAATGACCAGAGCGGAGGAAACGGCTAAACTAATTCTAGATGAGCTTCCACCCATTTCAGTAAAAAGCGATCCATTATTGGAAGAAGGAGCACCTTTCCCACCTGAACCACCTAGCAAACATTGGCATCCCAAGCATAAAGTAATTTTGTACTGCTTTAAAGAAATAATTGAAGTGGATTCGTAATTTTGGATATACAATGTAGAATCGCGAACATATCCATTTCTTAACCTTAGGTTTTCGTATTCTCGTAGTTTGATACAAATTTTCAAATGATCAGCAAAATTAATGAAGTTATTTGAAACAAAACTGGTCATATCAATGTCAGTATGCTTATGAAATATTATTTGACAATTTCATCTAAATAATTTCTTGGTTAACCATTTTTTTGTTTGAATTTCGCGACGGAGGGATCGCGGATTGAGGCAGCTTTTCGGAAATACATACATCGTGCTAGTCGGAAACAAAAAAACGATAGCTGGGAGTTGATTGTATGCCATGGAAATGTGATACGATATTTCGTTTGCAGGCAATCTTTCTATTTTTTCTTAAATATCGAAGTTGGTTTCGTTCTAAGCACTTTTTGTTTGATGAATCTTATTAATTTTCGAACGTTAAAGGACGCAGGGATATAGAAGGGAAAAACTTTCGTTTATTTTTTTAAATTGTGATAGTATTTTGCACAACTTTAGTAGAAAAATAATTGATATCAGCTATTTGATATATCCGGTAATAATTCTATGAATGAAGATACGTTATTGAATTAATATTGATTTGAATCTTATGAAAAGAACTTTGATACATTAAAGAGCGCTGCAGTTTCCTCCTGAAGGTTGGCTGCGAATGTCAGTTGGTCATTGTTCGATAACTTGGCTTGTCATATATCCGAATGGTTTCGTATCTGTGAGATCCCTTGGTGATATCGGTCATTTACCTAATGAAAAGGTTTCTTTCTAATTTTTAGGCATTAAATATTCATTATCTTTATTCACTTTTTGAAACTCTCAGTTTGTAGTTGATCTGTTATTGATATAATGAATTGACCAAGATTGAAATTCGGTGAAATTGAATTTATTAGTTTGAAGATTTCAAGTGTAAATTTTACTGCAGTGATATTTTGTATCCAAGTTTTATTTTCTTGATGTAATCTAGTAAAATTTAAATATATTACTTTCGCCATAAATATCTCATTAACATTTGACGATTGAAACTTGCATCTTTTTCTTTCTTGGTTTTGGTTAAGGCTTTAATATTTTGGAGGCAGGTTATTTTATGCCAGATATCGGGCAAATATCATTTCGACACCATCTAGTTTTCCATATTTTTGGAATCTTGTTGGAAGAAAGATATTATGTTATATTAGTATATTGTTGTATTAGTTCATATATTGTTTTATTAGTTCTTTTGGTTGTAATATATGTAATTTATTTAATGACTTTTTTATTTTTAATTTTATTCGAGCAGTGGAAATAAAAATAATTCATTTAGTAATTTTCTTCGCTTAATTTTCGAATTGACGCTGAAAACTTGTTTTTTTGATGCTTCATAAACCCTTTTGACATTAGTTAGTATCGGATTTTGTGGACAAACAGCTATGAATGTAATTGAAACTGTGCCAGAAGATCGGTACTCAATCGTTAATGTCGTTTAAATTTTAAAATTCATGTTATCAATATTGTTTTACAGACTTATTTCTGAGGAGCTCCTAATAATAGTCACTAAACTTTCAAATAATAAATAAAATGCTACTTTAGCTTCATTTTTAAGAATTTGCTTTACTAGCTTAAGCTATTTCGCGAATTGATTCCTAATATCCTGTTATGAAGTTCTGTCTCTCTATTAGTTTTATGCAATATATTTTTATAAGTCTCTTTTGGTTTAAAAATTTCAAAAAAAGTCGCGACAGAAATCCTAAAACAATTGTGGTACAAAAGACACAAAACTAATGATGGCTATAAGCTGAAGAGTTGCTCCACAATAATTTGCGCTAGCGTTACAAAGGTCACCGTGACATGAACATACTCGAACTGTTTGTGAATCTGATTCATAACGGAAAAGATCGGTTGCTCTAACATCACGACACATATCGTATCTGCAAGATAGTGAGTTGTTTTGAAATTATTTTAAAAACGACAAATTCTAAATGTTGTTTTAAAACGACAATATTTAAAATTTTCTATCATAAAATATTGGGACTTATTGGGAAATATAAGTTGTCTCTTTCTCTCTTTTTTAAAGCGAATTTACTAGAAGAAAGAGAAAAGTTAAACCTATCGAATAAAACTATCGTTCTGTTAAGAAAGCCATGACGACTTATAGAGTCCGCACAACCACGTATTGTTAACTTCTTGCCTGTGTTATGTCCTGAAATGAAGCTGTATCAAATGTTACATAATTAATATTATTAAACATCAACAGAATTTTCAAGAAATAGTTATGCACCTCAAAGAAGATAACGATTTTTTCAGGAAATGATTTTTATTAGGTTTTTAAATTTAGCTTCTAATTAACTCAGAAATCATTGGAAGAACTTGCCCATAACAATAAAATCTTGGGTAAGTATTAGACAGGTTGATCTACAAGGCACTACACCAATATTAGATGGTTGCATTGGCTCATTGCATTGTGATGTAAAGTTCCTGGGTTCATAAAAGTACCTACAAATAGCAAGCACTTATACATTTTTAACTCCATGAAGCAGTATCCTTTTTTAAATGAACTCTGATTACTGGTAAAAGTATGCATGCTATCAAAAGATCCTTTAACTACAGAAATATGGAAGACTTATTATAGGATGCATTTTGGTAGATGCTGTAGCCTGAGGGGACACATTCATCTATTAGTGCATCATATTAATTATACCGTGACATAATGCCATTCTTGAATAAATCTTCATATAAAGCTGACATGCATGAATAGCATCGATTCGAGCGTACATTCCCTTAAAATAAATGTTAATTTTGATTACTTCTTGGCAAATATTCTTAGATTTATTGTGATAGGTCTATCCTAAAATGGATTTTTCCTTTTAGAATAAACTTTCCAACAAACCTGTTAAAAGTGATAGTCGATAATGACTTACCAAAAATAAGATTTGCAGATGTAATTGCAAGGAATAAAATAATCGTTGTTGAATTTAGAGGTGAGGATGACATTTAGAAAGTTATACGAGACAATTAATTTACTCACATTACTTCAACAAAGATCATTCTCCGGAATATTGTGGAAAAAAAAAGGAATGAAAGTGAGAAAATGGGTTGCTGCTCTCGAGAATATATTTCGAACTTATTCTACGTAATTTGTTACATGTGTCATCTACTATAGTATCTTTCGTGATAAATGTGTTCAATTGATGATCACTTCTTGATGATTAACTTGTTGTTGCTTATGCCTTTTGCGCTTCACATCACTGTAATGGATGGTCAACATTGGAGTAATTTCTATTTCGTTTCTTTCAAACATTTAAACGAAAATTTTTATTTCGGAATCAATTCAAACTTGGAAAAGGAAAATGAGTTGAGAAAGTAAAAGAGAAAATGAAACGAAGATTGATTGCTTTCACTTTATTTAGATATTTTGAAGGACAACAACTAAATTCCTTGATAATGTTTACAGATGTCTCATATTTTATTGTTTCTTTTTTAGAATGGCATTAATGGAATTCGTAACTTTCTGACCTATTCGCCAACATATCTTATACTCTGATAATTTGTTTAAGATAGTATGTAAGTACCATGAAATACAGTTTACTAGTTTTGAAAGTTTTTCGTAAGTTATAAATTTATTGCATAGTTGATAGCAATAATTGAGCTGTAAAATTTATTTTGATAAATTCATAAAAATACTCCTTAAATCTTATCTAAATCGCATCATTTTTCTCTTTTATCTATTTTTAATTCTGAGATTGAGATATTCAAGAATTAACCACTGAAAATTTTAAAAAATAATCTTAAAATATCAGTTAGAAGGCAAACAAACTAAGTTAAAAAGCAAAAGATTGAATAAAAGAACTCATTTTACGAAACAAATCTTTTTTACCAGCATGGAGAACAATTTTGGTTGCTACTTCAGTTGTATTATGCTTGATCCTAGGATTAGTAAACAAATGAATGATTCTCTCTTCCTTTAAGCTTCTACAAATGATAGCCTGGAAAGTGGAGCAGTTAGCAAATATTTGCGCAAATTTCTCTAATGACTCGTTTTCGAAAATTAGAACATTTTTTATTGTTTTATTTTTTCTTTCCCAAAATCAAAAGTAGATAGAGTGGCTATCGAAATATTAAATAAAATAGAACTAATAAATATTATTCTGTCAGTTTTATGATCCATTTGGCATTACCGCACGAATATGCGAAGTTTCATAAAAGAGAAATATTAAGAGAGTAAGCTGAATTTTATGAACGAAACAATTGTACACTTTGAAATTTTATTTAAATTGAAATACTGGATAATGTATTTTCTGGAAGAGCGAAACAGGCCAATAGAACTAATTCATGTACAAGATGAAATTAATTCTGATAAAATTCCCCACTTATACAGTACGAAAACGTTAATTATTTAATGAAATCGAATGAAAAAAATAACTCGATCAAATCTTTAAGCTTTTAATTATCGAAATTAATTCATTGAGAAAAAAATTTACAAATCAGATAACTTGAGTATTTTATTACATTGCAAAAGAAAGAGAAAAAAGCTCCCTATGAAATATTTGGCAATTAATTTTTGTCTAAGCCGAAGTTTTAAAGAATAGAAAACAATTCCGGAACGCTTCAAAGCACTTGTTCTTATTGAAGAATTGTAGTTTATGACTTACATTTAAATATAATTCAAATGCAAATTAAGAAATCACAGAAATTAAAATCCTTTTCAAATGATCAGTGACAAGTGGTTACTTACGATAATGAGTTTAGTAAGGCACGACATGCAATTAGCAGGAAGAGAAATGGGATTTGGAGTTTGGACTACCTTTAAAGAGAATTTGAAAATCAAAATAATTAACGCAAAGTAAAGATGACGTCTTCGTTTCTTTTCCTAAGCATTAAATTAAGCGAAATTTTTGTGTTCCATCAAATCATTAGAAATTATTGACTAATTTAGAGTTTTTTTTTCATCTATGAATACAAAGTAGAACAACTCTTCAATAAATGTTTTAATCTTGTTTATACTCATTACCTTCTTGATTGTTAGTTATATCTTTTCAGAATTTAATTGTAATTCAAATCAACAAATGAAATTCAAATATATCAGAAAAAATAGTCATCCATTAATCTGAGATATATTTCTATATGTCACTTATTCGTCAATTAGTCGTATGCATCTAAATATTTGTTTATAATTAAATAATTGATGAAATTAGAAAGTATTTGCAGGACAAGTAATAGATCTTATGAGATGAGTTAGTAGTTGAAAACTTAGCAAATACAGCGTATATATAAATATTTATATAACTCTTTATTGAAGTGGTCTTTTCTCCTTCTGAGAAATCTTTCAACAAGGTAAAACAGAGGTAGAATAATAGTAGGCCACAAAATATACATGCAAATTCGATATTAATTAAACAAGAGCCTTTAAGCAGTGAGGGAAATTGTTGTTTCGGAGTGCTCGGAGACAAGCGAATAGTTGTATCATCATTCGACATTTTCCGGAAGTATGACAAATTGTCAGATAATAACAAAGTTAATAGCTGAAAACCCTCGCCGTTAGCTGTTCTTAACCGGAAATAATATCAAATAATCATTGAATTTACAAACAGAAATTTCTCAGTTTCAACTTGCAATACGAAAACAAATAGTGCATACGAAAAATAAAGTAACAAGTACTTATCTTTTTTATAAAGATTATAGTCAACTCATAAAAAACACAGAAGATTTTAAAATTTCAAAAACTTAAAATATGCTATTATATAATCTAACTAACATGCTACTATTAATTAACGAATACGGATAATATTATAAGTTTTCAAACTTAAATCCATACACCGATCATGTCGTAATAATTCTAAACTTATTAATAGTAAAATTGCATTAGATAAATGCAACATTTAGTCAGCTATGAAATAATTGCATGACAATAAGAAGAAATAAATTATTGATTTGATTAAATTATTAATTTGAGGATTTCGAATTTGTATAATTTATTAATGAAACTATGAATGCCACTGTTTGCAACGCTTTCCAAATCATTTAGACGAAGACTGCTAAGCAAAGTATATTTCAAATTGGAAGGGGAGACATTAAATTAATTTAAACAAGAAGTAATGGAAAAAGAAACAATTATTATTACCTGTTCAGCTTGGCTTATTAGATCTTTGGCCATTCTGCTTTCTGTCCAAGTCTTAAAACATAACAGGCCGTTTCACTCATCTAGTTATCTATTTTACAAAATATCGTTTAAATGAAAAAAATTACAAAATTAATTTTGTTTCAGTGAACTAGGAAATAAGCTTATTTTTCAGAGACGATCATTTTCATTTAAGAAATTTTTAATCTTTTATTTAAGGAATTTTTAAAGTAGGTGATGATAATAGCTGGCTAACTGAATGCAACACAGAATTGAATAATAGTAATATAAAGCCCAGGCTAATGGTGAGCTTCTAATACCATAGCGTGAAGGTGGCGTAGAAAGATACTAAGCATGCATAATTTAAACTATATCGTCTCGAAACATTAAAGTTTGCTAGACCTTTCAGCCTGATTCAGAAAATTAATTTAAATTTTCAAGTTTAAAACATTTCAGATTTTACCGCTTTGAATGTCATGCATCGTTAAAGAAATTAATAGTTTTAAAGTACATTTTATTGAAATTAATTCTTCAAATAATTCGAATTCAACTATTTGGCATTTGATTTTTACGTTTACAATATTATCGGAATTTGTTGTATGATTTGGCAAATTTGAAAATAAAGTTTCAGTTTCAGTTTCATTATGCTAAAGTTTCACGTAATAGAAGATTTTTGGTTATCACTGCCATTTGCTGCTTATTCTTGTTTTTCTATGACATTACTTTATACAGGTTACAAATTTAAGAAAACAAACCAGAAATTTCACAAATAGAATCACCAGCCATTCAACTGCTAATTTTATACTCAATAATTTTCTGCAATATAAATTTTTTGAAAATTTTAATGATTATTCAAAGATTATTCAAAAGTTGAGAGTTTATGGAAAATTCGAAATAAAAATGAACAGCTCATTAATGTTTTGTCAGAAGAAAAGATTCAGAAGATATCACTTAGCTGATATATGAACTTATTTAGTTGAACGGTACAATCAGTACAGATTGAAAATTTTAATCACAATATCAGATTAATTAACTTTCATT